>QTSX02005686.1:0-437723 GCA_014839935.2 Entomophthora muscae | reverse complement strand
TCAAACAACCCTGCCTGCCACAGAAAAACAGCTATTCCAGTATGGCACCCAGGCTCCTGACAACCTCTCTGACAACCTACCCCCAGAGGAGGTCAACCTTCAGTTGGGGGGTGTCAAAACAGCAGGCTTGACCTGCCAGCAAGGTTCTGAGCAAGCGGGTTTGTGACCCGCAATTTGATTACCTGGCCACTTGAAGCCAGACTATGAAGTCAACTTGAATTTCCAAATCCAACAACATGAACAAATGATGATCTCTTATGATGGATACCTTGTTTTGGCGCTTGACTCATTACCAGGATCAAGCCACCCCCTTCATCATCCAACCATGTGATCAACATAATCATGTTTCTGTTATCCTTGATTCACAATAACTATATAATCACCATCTCTCAATAAAGATTATTATCTAGTTTCTAAATATTTTTCCCCTTGTAACTCTTCTAAAGCAGCACAGTTACAACATCATTAAGGCTTGTATATTGGGAATACTGTTACTTTCAATGCTGGCACTGATGGCCCTGGATTGGATACTAATATCTAGTGAAAGGAGAGGATCTGCTGCATCTTGTGTTGATGATTGTCCATTTAAGGTGATATGGAAGCTTTGGGATGAGAAGTGTGTTTTAAAACCCTTGATTAATCCCTCTCAGAAAATCATTTCCCAAGAAATAACCCAATTACCAAGTAATAGGCGGCACCCACATCACATCCAGATACTATACTGGGATCACACCTTTGAGCTCCAAGAAAATCTGGATCTCACAAAGCCCCATGGCTGTCATTATCTACATGGACGCCATGTGGCTTACCATCAAATTATACAATACTTGTCTTCTATATTCAATAAAAAGAAATTCTCTCCTTTAATTTCATCCATCATTTTGGATTGTATACTTCCCAGAAGTATATATTCAACAAGTGTATTTGTTTTTGTGTGGATTGGCTGGTAGGGGCACCTAGAGGTCTGATTTCACCTAGCGGAGGTTTCAAGCGAGAATTTATATGTTTTTGATGTCTGAAACATATTTCTGCATTAAATTTCAAAGTTTTGGCTGGCACAGTATGCAGTTCCATACTTTCAATCGATTTAGCACAGGGTTGGCTTAATTTGGCCTGTTTTCAGCGGTATCTGGATTTAAAGGAGTGTTTTCCCTGGAAGACGATTGGGAGCCCTAGAGGAATCTATCACTAGGTTGGAAATATTGTTTGAAGGTGATTAGAGAATCCGAAGTGTTTTTTCTCCTGAAATTGATTGGAGATGGATTTGATTAATGGGTGAGTAAGGGATGGAATTCCTTAAAGTGGAGGCTTCATTGGAAACCAAGGTTTCATCTTGGTAGGATATTTGGATCAGAATTAGACTTTGGGTCCACTGGTTGCTAGGGCTTTCAAAGTGGTGCTTGGAGACATGTTTCTCTTGATGGATCAATCAAAGATGTCGTAAAAATAGTAAGTGATAGCAGTTAAAATAGTGGTAATTTAAAAAGGGTTGACTATCTAAAAGCTCAAACTTTCACCTTGCATAATAGTTGGCTACTGGGAAGTCAACTTTATCACAGTTTTCAATCTTAAGGCACTTGATATTAACCGAATCTTTTATTTTTAAAATTTTATTTAAATTTTTTTAATTTTATTTTTTGGAGGAAATAGTGGTTATGAAGATTGCAATTTTGAATTGAGATATTTGAGATGACCATGTTAAATGTGGTGGTTTAGGGAAATGGTCAATATGGTGATGCTGGGTTTATGAACATCATGATAAGGTACATTTAACTTGTTCATTTAACTTGTTCGTTTAACTACTTTAAGGGAGACTGTTGTCATATATTGTTTAATGGATTAGTTTGTAAAGCTGGCTTTGTTTAAAGGAATAAATATGTCACTGAGGAATTGTGTCAGGAGGGAGGAGTTTATTGATGGTGGGTATTCTATTTGTGAGAAGAGTGGAGTTTGGAATGGTGGGTGTCAGCCAAATGATGTTATTTTAGTGGAACAGGGGAGGGTGGGCTTGGATAAAGAGAGGTTGGTTGGTTGGGTTGGGCATGGATTCTTCAGTGCAGAAGCATAGCGTGGACTTGAGGGAAGTGAGCTCTGGCCTGGATAGGGTGTTTGAGGATATTGGCAAAGCAGACGGTGTCAATCGGCTGGTTAAGCGAGTGTATCAGTACAACACGCTGGATAAGCGCATTGCTCACTTCTTTGACTTGGAAATGATTGATCGCTTCGAGTCCATGTTTGGAAGCTTTCTGATTGGCCTGCTGGGCGGCAAGCCCTACAATCGCATCACCATGATCCGCTCCCACCGCTCCAGGGTCAACCTGAGTGACCAGCACTTCAACGCCTTTCTTGACAACATCACTATTGCCTTGATGCACGAGAAGATCCCTCACTCCTCGATCAACATGCTGGTAGAGCTTATGGAGAAGACTCGCGAAGACGTGTGCGGACGAAGCATAATCGATACTTGCCCCAATCGCAACCCAAGCTTCCCCAGCCAATCCCACCCACATGAGAAGACAATTGCCACCCAAGAGTCGCAATGTCAATGCGCCATCCAATAACACACAGCCAATTAAACTTTTACCTTCCACGGCCAAATAACTGCTCCTGAAATCAACATTTATTTGCTTTAGGCTTCAGGTGAGCGGCCTAACCCACATATATCCTAATTCTCTGCCATCCTTGCCAGATAGTTTGCCCGATTCAAGCGGCCATTTCCCTGAACCTCCAGAAAGAATAAAAAAGCTTTAATAAATTACCAATATAACGTTGGGCTTTAGCCTCAAGTAATAATTGGCCAAGTGATCACCCACACTGAGCAATCCGGAACTCTAAATGGATGCAATTTAGTTAACTCCTGATAGGGCTGAACGCCGTTCTACAAGTAGTTTAATTGCCATAGGATCCCTTTATTATCACTTCTCCCTTTAAAGATTGATTATCAACCCGATAAAACATTTCTTCATCTCAAATCCCCCTGAAACAAGTCAACCTTTTTACGCTCTTTTGCACCAATCAAACTCACCCATGACATCTCCATACATCAAAACACCAAACTAATTATATACCCTTCATGATCACAAACATTACTTGATATATTTGGACTTACTTTAGCTACAAGCATCATTCCTTTGAAAGCAATCGCTGAATCCTAAACCCTCAGCTTCCAAAGTTTACATCAAAAGCTGTCCCCTGATCACCGATCAGATTTATAAGTTACTGCCAAACAAGCACCATCACCTATTTCTCAACATTTACTAGTTTAGAATCATCAATGATCCAATCAACAATCAGTCCTTCCATCAGCCTTTACCCTTTACCAGATCTGGTGCAACGCAGCTATCTTCAACCTTATACCAACCAAAAAGTATAAACAAGCTCATTTATCCTGCACCACCTTTATCATCCAGGGGAAGAATCCAAGTCAAGGCATCCCTGATTCAACCAATCAGCACCCAACTAATCTCATCTTTATTGATCAATCCAACCCTACCATCCCAAAATATTTAATCCCCTAGAATATTTCCCATGCCTTCTCCTCTTGATTCATATATATAAGTATATCAGCTCCTGTTGCAACTGAGATCAACACCTCGCCTACCAATGTATATCACAGCACACATAGGGTGCTAATAGAGTCACCCCATGATGTATTTAACAGCATGATCCCTTCTGCTTCAGATATCAATATATGAGCAACATCCCCAAATTAGGAGCAAAGCCAATTCCAGAATACATCCCCTCAATTAGATATTATTACCCCAAACCATACTTGGATCATACCACAATGCCACCTCCTTATGGGTTGATGGCTACTGTCTACAGTATGATAGCATCAAGTTCTAAATAAAGCTACCATCATATCCTTAATCTTGGTCCTTTCCTCTTGGACTGCTGTCTTCCCCAACTGGAATACTAGGCCATAACTAGTTCAGCTGCAACGCTCCATTAACCATAGATACTTCCCTAGAAAGTATATGATATATCTACCCATCTGACATACTATGTAAGCACAGTTCAAACCTATATCTTGCACTTTCCACCTGCCTTCAAGTTTTCCTGCACCCATAAAATATCCTACCCTTGTTGTAATTACTATATCATATGATGTAAGGGATTATATTCCTTGCTAAGTGGATTTAAGCCTGAGCCCCCAATCATTAATTTTGTCAGCTATATACTTCTTGGAAGCATATGAAATGAGATAAAGGGGTAAATTAAGGAGAGAGAAATAATTTATTGACATGAATATTGAAAGTTATAGTATTGTGGGAATCCACATGCTGTCCATGTACATTATGGCAGTCATGGGGCTTGTCCAGGTAATGTTTCTCTTAGGGTTCAAAAGGTGCAATCCCTGCATTAGATGGGTGATTGATAAGAGTGCCACTGACTTGATGATTAGTTGGGGAATCACTCAGGGAGCTGCTTCTCTGAGAGGGAGTAGTCAAATATGGTGCAATATAAAGATCAAGCCACCTCTTTTCAATCTGATTGATCAATAATCCCATCTTTTTCCTCTTAAAAAAATTCACTCAAACTATATAAGCCATATATCTTAATAAAGACAATTATCTTGTTTTAAAAATATCCCCTGTAACTTGCTAATAAAGCACAGTTATAACACATCTTTACATTTTTTTCTTTCTGTGTTAGGAAAAGAGAAAGCATTTGCTTCCAGCGTACTTTGTCCTGAACAAGCCCAGGATACTTTCCCCTTGCTTCCTTTTCTCTAGCAGCCATAGCTGCTTCCTGTTTGCGGCATGGCCACAGTTTTGAAGCAGTTTTGTACCCCCTCTGCAAGCGACAAAGCCAACATGACAGATGATAGCCTGTATTCTTGTTTTCACAGCAAATATTTTTCAGGGCTCTCTTTAAAGCACCACCTCTTTCATACTGCTGTTAATTTTTTGGTTTGTGTCACAACATCTCCATTAATCCCTCTCAAAAAAGTAATTCCCAGAGTGACTCCCCAAATGATTCCCTGACTAATCATTAAGCCAGTGGCACTCTTGTTATAATCAAGTTTCCCTCCTTGCCTGCCAATGTATCTTACAATATGCAGGAGGCGCTCAATGAGCCACCCCTTAACATATCTAACAGTATGTGTGAATCTGATGGCAATATCAAACTGGGGGCACTTTCTCCTAATTAGGAGCGTTACTGATTTGACCTGCTCATCCCACACAAGTTATTCCTTAGCTCCAAACCTTACATGGAACACGCCACCCCCTGTGGCCTGGTGGCTTTCCCCATACAGTATATCAATCACAATATTCTACAGCAAACAGTATCCTATCCTATTCATCTCTGCCCTTTCTATTGGACTGTTGTCTTCCCCAATCAAATACTGAGCTCTAATTGGTTCAGTTGCAACCCTCTTATCATTGACCCATCTATTATGGGGATCAACTGGTTTGAAGCTTAAGAGGAACACTACTTGGACAAGCTCCATGGCTGCTATGACTGCATGGAACGCATGTGGTTCTGCATGATGCTGTATAGTACTCTAAACTGATATCTAATGAGTTATCCTCCTCTTTGTAATTTTTCTCTTTACCTTGTCCCATATACTTCCCAGAAGCATATACCTAACAATACCATTACCTGGGACCTTGTCCTGGAGGCTGGGGGGATCCACACAAGGAGGTATTTTGAAGGCAAGGGCTTTTTGTTGGCCAAACAAAGATGGGATGCCCAAGACAGGTAAATGTTGGTTGGGTTAAGATATATATAGCTCTGGTGAATGAGGAGCAGTGTTCAAGGTCTTGGGATGGGAATGGGGTGACGTCTGGGCAGTGCTTTGGAAGGATAGATAAGCTATGTACCCTGGGATGAAAGTGCTTTGGTACACTGTAATCCTGATACCAACTGTATTGAGAATGCAGTTGGTAACTTTACCTAGGATGGAAGCAAACCTTCTCTCTCCATGACTTTAGGGTAGCTTCAAGGAAGTCTTAAAGTTTCTGGGCAAGCATAGCTAGCTCAGAACCATCATTGGGGTGGATGTCCAGAGAAACAGATGCAGAACTGAATGATTTGGAGTTTTCTGGGAAATAAAGTTGGTAATCTGTACATGAAAGCTTAAGATAACCACTTGAGTAAAAATAGTGGCAAGTCATGAGGAATGTTTGCTTCTGATAACCTAAAGTGTAGGTCACTGATGGGGGTCAAGTCTAGGCTAATTCACTTATGGAGACTTATTGTCTGAGTCTGAAGTAATAACCAATGAGAACTACCAAAAGGAAGTCAGGATGGAGGCCATCTGTAAGGGCTTGGTAAGTTGTTCAATAGCTATGCTAGGCTATTGGGCTAAGGTTGGAACAATTCAGGGAAATGTTCCAGCATTGCTCTGGATTGATTTTATGAGGTAACAGAAGGTGGAATTATATGCCTTAGTTTAGTCTACAATGGCAAAATCAAGGAGGAATTTCAAAGAATTTCCAGAAATTGGGTTTCTTAGTGTTTCCTATGGTAGATGAAGGTATGTTGCTATGAGAGCATGCTAAAAAGCTGCTTTGGTTTATATTATCTCTTTATTTTACTATAAGGGTAAAGATCTGAGCAAAAGTTGAAGAAGTCATCAAAAAACAATTTAAACAGTATTATACTATTCAAATTGGTTAAATTTGAATGTAGGGAAGTCTGGTGCTGAAACAGGGAACTGTTTAACACTTTGGTGCGCAAAGAGTTGCTGTTTTGAGCAGTGGAAATGGGTTTCTTAGTTTGATTGCAGTGGATCTTCAGAAATAGTTCTGTTATCAATGCTGCAATCATTTTTTGAGTTTAGGGAATGTTTCCTGATGAATATGATTGGTTGGAAGCCAAAAGCTTAAAGTATAAGCAAGAATACAATGAATTAGTACTTTAGGCTTTTGAGAAAGTAAGTGTGTGAGCTGATGCTATTATAGAGGAAAGGCAGCACTAATAGTTTAGGCTTTTGAAGAAAGCATTCTGAAGGAGCAAACATTGGAAACAAGGCGCTATAAGTAGGAGGCTGTCTAGAAAGTTGAAGGGTCTTTTGGAAATCTTTTGGTTGCAAGTGGGATTGTTGTTGAGTGCTTGATCTTCATGTTGATGGTTGCATGTATGGTTGGTTTGGAGCAAAAAGAGGTCTTCTCAAGTGTTAAGAAGTTATTTCTGAAGAAATAGCTTTTTAAAAGGACTCCAAAACAGTGGAAAATCAGAAGGTTTCTAAGGGAATCTTCCTTTTGTTAATAAATAATATCTTGGTACCTATTCTCCCTTTTTGTGACAGAAAACTTCCCTATTGATAATGATTTTAGAGCTTGTTAAAAGGATCAGAAGAGAAAGAACTTTAGTCTGCTCACTCATGAAAAACTCCTGGTTGAGGAATGAGGAAAGCAGTGCAAATAACCTTGAGATCCAGAATATTGCTGTACTGAAGACTATCACAAAAATGGCCCCTAGATGATGGAACTTCTTTGATAGACCATGCATTGCTGTGAAATATGTTTCCCCTTAGTTATTAATTACTGATGAAAATTAGGGCGTGATGGATCCCTTTTGAGATTTTCAGATTGTTTAATTTCACTGTTTCTTTGAAATAGTATATCTGATCATGTCATTCCAGCCCATTTGTTCCCTGTCTTTGACCCAGAACACACATTGGTGACCTCTTAGAAGCAGGAGCGCCACATACAGTAATGTTGTCTAGATAAAACAGCACACACAAAAGATTCATAACCTTCACAATTGAGTACATACCCCTCTGAAACATAGCTGGGGCATTGTAGGGTCTTGGGGTATATGTGTAGGTTTGAAAAATCCTTCAGAAGTGATCAGGGCAGCCTTATGTCTATCTTCAGGTGAAAGATCAACTTACCAGTAACCAGATGCTAGATCCTTTTCTGAGAAGAATTTGGAGCCTCTGATACAATGAAGAGCCTTATCTATGCATAATAAGGGGTAAAAATCCTTTTTGATCAAGGATTTTAGTTAATGGTAATCCATTAATATGTGATGACCTCAATCTTTCTTCTTTAGAATAAGTAAGGAAGAGACCCAAGGACTTTGATAAGGGACAAGTAGACCATAGTCCAACAGTTTTTTGAGCTCTTTATATACTTGGACATCTTCAACTTGACTACATCTATAAGGTTTAGCTCAAAAGGGGGGAAGATCCCCAGTGTCAATCTGATGTATGACACCCTTATTCAACCTTTAGCCTGTGCTGCCATTATAAAAGATATCAGAGAACTGATCAAATAGGTCAAGAACTTCCTTTTTTTAAATAAGACAACTGAGGGAAGTCCTTGGCACTGAACAAGGACAACACTTGGGGCTCATCTTCCAGAAAATTGAAGTCATGAAAGGTACTAAAAGGGTGTAGAGAGAGGACTTCAGGAGCATTTAAGAGCTGTAAATAACCAGCCACTTGATCTATAGTGACATTTATAGGTACAGGAGTCAGGTTGGCTATAAGCAGCTTCACAGCATCCTTATGCAAAGAGTCCAGAATTCCTGGGAAAAGATGAGGTTTTTTATGTCCCAAGGATGAAATGGAATAAATTTCTAGAAAAGTACACTCAAGCAGTTCATATGAGATCTTATAATCAATTATGACTTGTGATTCAGAAGGGATGGCTACTTCTAAGGCAGCCAAGAGAGGAACCCCTTCAGCAGCAGGGCAAGCTTAAGAGGGCACTTCATAATAAAAAAATGAGTATGGTACTTTAGCGTGAAAATTACAGAGGAATATTCCAGGACACACATATTGAGATGTTTAACAGGCATCTTGACAGGTTTCTCATAGATGAGAGGGACTTCATACCCAAGGATAGAAAGGTACTCATCCTTTAGATTGATAATTCTGTTTTATTTTTGGAGGAACTGAGTATCAATCATAACTTCTTTCTATCATTCTCCAGAACTACAGCTGGAGCAGCAAGGAGTAGTTTAACAAAGCGCATAGTGAGGGCCAAGTAAACAAAAATAATCTGTGTCATTAACAGATTGGCTGTACCATAAGACTGATGATAGTTGAGGCCTGGAGCTATCTTGAGTTTCTTTACTGACTTAGAAGACACAACATTAACTGGGGCTCAAGTGTCAATGAAAGCCTTGATCTTTGCCTTTTAGATAGATATATCTACTCTTGTGATAGTGCAATCAAAAGGAGGAAGACAGCCAAGACATCTTGCGCCTCAGCCAGTCCCTTGTCCCATTTATCCAGCATGCATCTAAGGTCAGAGAACTCCTTATAAACTTTTTGGAGGGGAGCAGTATGAATATATTCTGAAAGACAGCTTCAGCCACCTCTGTGGCTTCTTCAGAGGATTTCACCAATACAGACAGCCTTTTGGCCTGAGTGAGGTATGGTCTTGACATAATTTTCTTGGCTTCAGCAAAGAGCTTGGAAGTGGTAGTAGCTTTTTAAGAGCATAGTTTTAAGGTACAGGAATGGTTTGAGGCATGGCTAAGACAGATTATCCATAGGCATCTGGGTCCTCAGCATCAGATTCTTTAATATCAGAGACATCTGAAATGTCATGGAAGAGGAGAAAGATTGGAGGTGCTTGAGGATTGGATTCATCATCAGCAGATATGAAAGGAAGTGAAGGTGGAGACTGCAAAGAGTTGTCAACAAGGAGTGTCTCTGTCTCTAGGTTGCATCTCTTTTCTCACCTGGTCTCTAGGATCAGCTCCTTCAATGCAGGGATTAGTACAAACACAGGAATGATGATCTATCTGACCACAGCTGTGGCAGACCTGTTGCTTAGAATTTCTCTGCACATTCATAGCTAACATCCAAGGAGTGTGGGAGTTTGTGCCCAAAGCAGCAGCAGCCCAACTCTCACAAACCACAGAGCCTGAATAAATGAGATGCATATCCTGGAGGAGAGTCTTGATACTCTTCACAGACAAGAGCACTGCCTTGTTAGCTTTGAAGTGCAGACATAGGAGCTGATTAAACTTGAGATCCTACACACAAGCAGTATAGGCTTTGTGTGTAGTCAACTATTTATGTGTTATCAACTGCTGTCCTTCCACACAAAACCTATCAGAAAACTCAGCTAGGGTTTCTTTAAGCTTAAATGCAATGTTCATGAAGTGTCTTTCTTCACCTCCAAGCCAAGGTCTCCACTAAACTCTTCAATCATCAGTTGCTTCATTTCTCACCAAGTGATAATGGTAGAAAGTTTGGGTGACACCACTTATTGGCAGTTAGGGTGGAGGCAGGTCAAGATATGCTCTTTCTTGATCTCATCAGATGCCCTATGTATAGCAGTTTCAAATACGGTAAAGAAGGCTTCAATTGTGGAGGTCTTTGGATCAAACACTTGTTTAAAGTTGGGTTTGAAGTGAGCCTAGGGAGCTGGCCCACTATTAATGCTGTCAAAAATATTAATACAAGGGAGGAAATCAGCTTTTGATTCAGTGGGAAGTTTTCTAGCCCACAACTTCCAAACATTTTCTTCTAAATTCACCAAAGTGTTAGTGTTACAAGAGCCACTTTCAGCAGCGCGGGCTGTCTGCTGCTCAGTAGTATTCAAATGAAGTTCTTGATTAGTCACCACAATTGATAGCTCATCTAGTTAGGAGGTCAAATATAAATCAACTGAAAAAAAGGGGAGAACCACTCTTTAACAGAATCAATAAGCTCAGTCATCTTCTGAAAGTCTATATCTAGGACATCATTATCCTGCTTCATATTATTGACTCTATTGGTCAAAGAAATCAATTCTCTAGTGCAATAGATAAAAGGCTGTCCAGGAATTTCTGGGCAACAGCCTTTATCCTCAGAGGCTCTTGGTAAACTGTGGACTCTGTGAAAACTTCTTGTAACTCCAAAATTTCTTGTTGAAGTGCAGCCACCTGGATAATAAGTACAGCCACCTGAGGGTTGGGTTGAGGCTTAGCTTCTGAGAGAGCTTGGCTTTGTGTGTTAGCACACAGTTCATGGATAGTGTCCCAAAATTCTTATTCTTGTCTCACCAGATATTCAGAAGGGTGATCACCAGCAGGAGATTGACTCAACTCATCCATGCAGGCTTGCAATCCTTGTATAATAGTAATTGCAGCAGCTATTTCCTGTACAGTAGTTTTCTAATTTGTTGAGATAAACATAGATTATTAAGTTTAGAATGCATAAACTCAGTCACAAAACATATTTCAACTTGATAGATCTAAATAGTTGATAATTTCATAGAAAATGAGCGGTATTTGGTGAAAATGTCCAGTCATACAACGACTTATTCTTTCTGGGGACAGATGCTTAACAATTCAACAACAAGTGTATCAAACAATAGAACACATGAGTTTCAGTCACAGAACCAATCTAATATGTTTACTATGTTTTTGGTGAACACATGAAACTTAGTCACAAAAGTTACAAAATTGATCCAACAACAAGCCTTAATAGCAACTGAAACAGACAAATTAAATATCAAATATCAAAACACATGAATGAATCAATAATAATGTTACCAAATTATCCTAATTAAGAATTCAATCTAGAATACAAAAAGGAAATAAATATTCTGAGTGTCTTTTTTAGGATTAGAATCAATAAAAAATCAAATACATCTGAACTCATAATCAACAGTGCACATTTACAACCAAAGATAATTAATATAGAAATATAAAAATCTAATTTTAAATAAATGATAGTGTCTACTAGCTTTAATGCTACTATATACAGAGTGAAAAAATTATAATAAATAAAGTATATAGATAAACTTTTTTAATTTCATTTTCTTTTTTATGCCAAAATGGACGCATCCCAGCAACAGAGTAACAATGGACCTATTGTGTGCCGCGGTTGCGGTCACCCCTGTGGGTCAAAAAACAGAGTTAGTGCAACACAAGTGCCTACTCAGGAAGGAGATTGGAGAAGAGAGTTCAATAGTGACGCTGCACTGACACAGCCAGTTCAAGGAGCACAACATGCAAGAGGGCAGAGCATCAACCCCTGGGTCCAGAAGCTGATCAGAAAATACAACAAGGTTGTCACCACAAAAACAGTTAATGTTGTCACCACCAAGAGGGTTTCCTTGGTGTACAACCCTATATACTGCCGCAATGGTGTTCCCTCAGCTCTACTGGAGAAGGTTAAGCCAGTCCTTGACACCACATATGAGCCTTATGTGAGTGATTACAACAAGAGAGACAATAACTAGCTGCCCCAATATTACCAAACCACAAAAGGGCAGAAGGTGCTCAAAAAGGTTGCTGCATTCTACAGCCAAGTGCCTATTCCCTGTGTTGTGCCCAATCCCAATGAGTCTTTGCCTGCCTCTAAAAAGGCCAAGTACCATGTCATCCCCAATTCCACCCGTGAGACCTTCATGAGGCTCATGGAGGATACCAAAGGCTACAGGAAGGCTGAGGCCATAGGCTCTGCGCAATTTACCTGAAAAAAGGTACTGTTCTCCTTTTGTAGAAATCCAATTTTGAACCATCTCTATTGGTCAAGAAACACCTGTGGGCCATCTGACAGTGGATTAATCAGAACTGCCATATTGAACTGGAAAATATTAATTCATGGTTGAGTCCATTTTTGGAATCCAGGCTTTGGTTTCCACTTGCTACAGAGTGGTGAAAAAATCAAACTTTTCATGGAAGAAACTTGGTGTATCTCTGTACAATTGGAATAGCCCAGACAACATTGTCTACTGGCAGAAATACACTAAGACAGTTGCTGCTCTCAAGGAGAAGTGGGCAGTCAAGTTCTATTACATTGAAAAGTCCTCCTTTGCATTGTCAATGTGCAACAAGTATGGGCATGTCCCCAAAGGTGAAAAGAACAACATGTTCTGGCATGCAGCTGTACAATCTGTTGCCTACTCAATGGTAGCCCTTCTAGGTCCCCTTGGCATTAAGCTCTATCAAATGATCAAGGGTTCACACAATAGTGGGACTTTTCTAGAATTTCTCTGATTGGTTCAGGAGCACCTCTGAGTAACCAGTTTGGGCTCCACCAATACCATTGTGCTAGACAACGTTGGACTCCACAAGGTGGCAGATATTCTCAACAAGTTCTCAATGATCAAGCCTGGCGTTGAAATTGCCTCCCAATAATTAGCCACACCCACTTTGTGTCTTCTCTTCCTCCCCTCCTATTCCCCATTCCTCAACTCAATTGGGGAGATCTTTGGGCAACTCAAGAGATTTGTCAAGAAAAGGGTGTCATCTGGGCCCAATGATTTATTTAGTTTGCTGAAGGTTGGTGTCCATACTCTCCCAGCTAAAACTGTGGCCAAATTCTATGGTCACACAGATTTGTTTCTCCCTGCATGCCTTGCCCAGCAGCCAACCAATTAAAGGCTTAGCTATTCTGAATGTTTTATTTTGCATTTTATTTTTAATATTTGTTTTTATTTAGTTTAGTTTATTTTGACTTTTTTCTGTGATTCTGGGGCAAGTTCCTTAGGTCAAAGTTCCTAAGGTCAAAAGTGCAAAAATTGAAAATGAGACCCCCAAAAAGTGCAAAAATAAAAACACTATGTAGGGTGCAAAAATTGAAAATATCAAAGATCAAAGTGCAAAAATTGATTTTCCAGAGGTTAACTTTGAAGCAGAATAAAATAAAATTTATAATATAAAGTTATATAGTTTAAAATCTATTCTAGACTAAAGAGATACCAAGAAATTCATTTCTGCAATAAAAAATATATGCTAGATAATAAAAAATTATTAAATTACTGTAAATTCAGAACCTAAATGTAAAAATGCAGGATTGTCAAATCATCGGTCCAAAATTTGAATCACTTTTGAGGGATGGCCTTTTTTAATTAGATTGATTCTTTTGTGTGTTTATTCAAATTTTTAAAAATGCGGGAACTCATAGAAATTATGCAAAGTTCAAGACAAACTGCATGTTTCCAATGGACAAAATGAATTAACTGGAATAAGATTTGAAGTGTTCAAATCCATCAACCATTTTCATTAAGTTTACTATGTTTTTTGGAATTGCGGGATTATCAAATACATGAACCAAATTTCAAATCACTTTTGAATGCCACTAGTAAACTTGAATAATAATTGCAGGAACTCCAATCCAAATTTAATATACAGTAAGCACACTAGGAAACACCAACCCAAATCAAGAGGCTCCACCACAACTAAAATCAAACTAAAAATTTAATCTCAATAACCATGTTTAAACATAAAAGCTGATTAAACTTTAAATTATCCAAACCCAAAAATTATACAATATTCTACATTTCAAATCATGGATATACAAATTCTGTTACTATTCAAGGCTAAATCAAGAGAAAATAACTACTCACAACTAAACCAAAAACCTAAATAAATATATATTTAATCTAAAATATATTTTTTAATTTTATTTTTATGGACCGACAATCACATTCCCAACCAGCTCCTTCACCAGCCTGTCTATGAGGACGTCCCAGAAGGTCCAAGAATAGACCCAGAACCCAACTCAAGGGGAGTAATGCTGACACACAGGCTTCCCAAGGCGTCAGTGTAAGTCAGCTACCTCCTGCATCCCAAGCCAGATCACACAGCCTGAATCCTAGACAGAAGCTGCTCTCAAGGCCTGCCACCAAAATCTCCTATACCAGGGTCACCAGGAACAGTGAGGTTACTTACACCTCTACTATGTACCCAGTTGTCACCCAGCCCCACATTCTTGATCCAAGAGTTGCCATTTCCTGCCCCGCGTTTTTGACACCTCCTATGAGCCATTGGCCACAAATGAGGAGCCATCTTCACCTATGACATATTCCACCATTGATGGTGCCACTGCAAGTAATATTGATCCCAACTTCTACACAAAGGTCCCCATCCCCTGTGTTAAGCCTGCCTGCCAGGATGCCGCAGTACCTGCCAAGGGCTGGCGTTGATTGACTGATAGTGAGTGTGAAGCTATCCTCAACTGCTTGAACAGGAGAATGACAGTTCAGGATATTGAGTCCCAATTTTTAGTCATTGTCAGATATATTGGCAACCTCAACGCCAAATACAGCAACACTGGTTGAATCACAAAATCCATCAAGGCTAAGCGGCAGCCCAGCCTACTTCAACCCACCCATCTTGAGGCAATCAGGCAGTGGGTGACCAAGGATTGCCGCCTGGATGCTTGCTATCCAATAAATGCTTGCCACAGAGTTTGGGCTTTCTGTCTCTAAAACCCTTGTTTACCAAGAAATGGTCAAGTTGGGCTTTTCATTAAAGGTACTTGGAGTTTCTCTGTACAACATAAAAATTGATAAGACCATTGAGGATTGTCACATTTATGCCAAGACTTATATGGCCCTAAAGGGGACTGGAAATGTCCAATTCTTTTACATCAATAAATCATTGTTTTCCTCCTTGCTCAGGCCTAGGCATGGGTGGGTCAAGAAGTGGTCCAAGGATAGTGTAGCACATTATGCAGCTGTCTTTTACCAGACATGTTTGATGGTAGCACTTCTGAGTCCTCACAGGTTGGACTAATATCAAATGATCAAGGGTTCTCACAATAGCAGGACTTCTCTCAATTTCTCTGAGCTGTAAAGGAGTATCTCCAGATTAATTACAGAGGTACAACCAAATTTGTTGTGTTGGATAATGTTGGGCTCCACAAGGTGGATTTGGTTTTTTCAGAGTTCCCACCAATATATAAAAATAGCCATTCAGCCAGCCACTGTCTGACTGACTGCCCAATGAGACTCCTATTTCTTCTGCCCTATTCTCCATTCCTGAATCCAATTGAGGAGGTGTTTTGTTGGATCAAGAATAAGGTGAAGAAAGGCCTCCTCAGGACACCAAGGATCTCTTCAGCATTCTCAAGATCAGCCAATTTGCAATGCCACCCTATGTGCTGGCAGCTTTTTACTAGCACTCAGAATCCTTCATTCCAAAAGCCCTCAACTCCAAGCCAATCAGATGAATGGGCTCTCCAGATTTATTTGTTTTTTTATTTATTTTGTTTTTATTAGGACTCAAAAATTATTAATTATATAGTATGACTTAATGTTGAATTGTATTATAGACATAAGAATGCATAAAAAAGTTAAGTAAAATTAATTATATTAGATATAGAGACACATATTTTTATTATAATGCACTAAATATTGTATTTACTGTAGAGTTAACAAATAAAAAAATTAAAAAAGATAGAAATAGATTACTTTTAACTAAATAATTGTGAGCCCTTTTTGGTACTTTGGCTTTTTTAAGCCACAAATTGGACCTTGCAAGTCATCATCTGACCTTATTGATTCAGTGCCACTATATCCACACAACACAAAACCCAATGATTTTCATATATCTCTTACTAATTAGTATTTATGATGTGAGTTAAGCATATTGAATATATTTACCAAATCATATTACAAGGGAAAGGTAATTTGAGTTCTAAACAATCACTTGTTTAGAAAATACGTGGAGCAGGCCGCTTGATGTGGATAAATTCAGTTCTTGTTGTTTAACTATGTAATATATGAACCTGTTATCAACAAGCAACTAAATAAACACATTTTTAAATCGTATTTTATTATTTCACGTGTTTGCTTACTATAACTACTGTCTTATAATATATTTAGATATATTACTATTAAAATTTAAATATTAAAATTAAAAAAAATTAAAATAAATATAAAATTTAAATTGCAAGGGAAGATAATTTATTAGGGAGATGCAAATTGCAAAGGAAATGCAATTATTCTGGGGAATTATACCCCAAAATCAAGTTTTCTGCTAATGTGTCTAATTAGATCCACATACTCTTCTGTACATGGTGGGCAACTCTGAATGCAATTGCAAGAGGGGTGGCACTCTGCACTCTGTTGGTTGCTGAACGCTTAATAAAAGGCAATCAGGTAAGCAAATCAATTAACAGGTTCTTTTTGGGAGACACGTAGTACCCATACAACAATGCCAATGCAAAGGAGTTGTACAGGACGTGCTCAACTGTCCTATACCCTGTGATGTCTTCTGGAGTTCTAGTGCTAATTGGCATATGTCAAGTTGTATTGGTACATCATCCAACTTTTTAATGTTTGTTTTTAATATGCAATGTAATAGGATTCCTAGTTATATTGCAATGTGAATCCTTTGAGAGGTATATTTTTCTGAAAATATGCATAATTTTTTATATATTTGAGTTAATTGGTTTATGTAGGACGTTTGGTTGAATTTAAATATGGTTCCAGAGGGAGCCTGACTTGTATTAGCCCCCATGGCTTGGAAAACAAAATAAATAAAGGTTTAAACGTATTCACAAGGACTGTGTCCCTGACTTTATTTGATAATGCTTTGAATACTTTGTTGAAAATTTCAGTTTTAAGATATTCTGGTCCTATTTGAAAGTATGGTTTTATTAGATTTTTTTCATATTCATTTATGCTTGAAAACTAAAATCTTTGAATAGTTTCATAAATATATTCATCAAAATTCAACTTGATATCCCCTCAAGCTTTATTCATCTCTTTGAAATTTATATTTGCTCCTATTTCATATGCTTCCCTAATCCACGGCAAGCAACCACAGGTGGTAAATATTCCTTGTTTTTTGCTTCCCTATTTCCATATTGATTCATGTTCATTTGAATTATTTTATTTATTTCATTTTTATTTATTTGAATTACAGGGGCTACCAGTGATTGGTAACCCCCGTAAAACCAACTGGGTGTAAAGGCCACCACTTCAGCAACCTTGTCCCCATTCCTTGTTATAACTAAAGTAAATATAAGTAAAACATAAAAAACTTACTGATTGTTTCCCCTGCAGCCCCCTCAGTCACTGGCGCCCCTTCAGCAAACTTCATGAGCGTTAGCTGCTCTTCATTTAATTTCCTGGGTATTATCTTCCTTATTTTCTGTGCTACTTGTTCTTTCTCTTGATTTTAATTTGATAAATTTTCAGTATTTCTTGAAGCGCTTCTGCTTCTTGATTGTGTTTCATTTTCATCTGTTTCCATTTGATTGGTCTCTTCTTCATTTGTGTTGATTTCATTTGAAATAAAAGTTCCTTCACTCAGCTTGATTTTCTTATTGTTTTATTTGGCCCCTTGCCAGAACTCCCACAAATTGTAGGCTGCATCATTGAACTTCAGACTTGATAAAATTATTCCCTGTAGATTAAGTAACACTTTTTTGTTCTTTTCATCTATAATATTTCCCAATTTATTCAGAGCATCTTCCTTTGACTGGATTAGTGGCTGGCCTTCATTGCCCAGCTTTCCTGTTACTAGTTCCCTGATAGTTTTTTCTATTTCAAAAACCTTTTGCAGGTGTGCTTCTAATTCATTTATCAAGTTATAGATATTTGACATTTTGTTTGAATTACATCAAAAAATTGGTTTTCATAGAACTACCTTCAACGCATGAATATTTTTCATTAACAATAATAAATTAAGAACCATAAATGTAAATTTTACATTAGAATATTGCAATAGACATCAAATCTTGATATTTTGATATTATGTGCATAACTCAATGTATTTTATTTAATAAAATTCATTTTAAACAGGGCCTTTTTCATTGTAAATTATTTAAATGGACTGTGTTTATAGTAGAGAGTCATTACGCTTGGTACAAATATTGATACATAGTGCATTTTACAGCCTGTATATTTACCTATTGGTATTAATTCTGTAAACTTTTTAGTCAGATTTTGCAAGATAATAATAGTGTAATGGGTTAATACAGTAGCTTTAAAAGCTATGGCGACAACCAAAAATACCTCATATTTAAATTAAAATGATTTCAGATTTGAACAAAATCCAAGTTGCGCTAGATTCAGGATTCAAATAATTTAAAATATTTCAGTTAATAAATGAACTTTTAAACAAAAAACGAAATTTCACTAGCCCATTATACAAAATTATATCAAATATCAAGCAGCATGGTTTAAACCACAAATAAAATGAAATGACACAGCAAGTGAGATGGATGGATGCTGTTCTGGAATATATTATAACTGACCAGGATTCAACTGAGGCACCAACAGAAGGACTAAAATGAAACAAAATTTGAGCAATCTAAAAGCAATATTCAGAAGCACAAAACAAAATGAACTCACACAAGATGTGTAGTATGAGCAGCTAAAATAGAAAAATAACAGTTAAACAGAGAATCAACAGCTATCTAATTTAGGAACAGAGGCATTTTATTCCTTTTCATGGCTCCTGATTTGTATGAAATGGTTTTGAGAACCTTCTAAATATGGACTCAAGATTACAATAAAAATAAATCATAAAATTTTAAAATTTCTACTTTTAGTGATTTTATCCTAGGTTTTTTACAATGGTTTTTAACAGCAACAACATTTTTGACAGCACCAGCAGCCAAGCCAGCTTAAATGGAGGCAAGAAACAGAGCATGGAGGCACCTGCTTACACCCGGGCCTTTGAGGCGGGTAATGAGGAAGCTGATCTGTACCTGACCCATATGACTTTGACTTGTTCAATAGTCACTTTGCGCCCAGCGCTACCCCTGCTCCTGTACCTACCCCTGCACAAGCTGCCTGTCAATCAACCAATAAGGATGTCAACCTTGATTTGGAACAAATTGCGGCCACCACCTAACCTGCCCCCCCCTCAGCCAATCAGGCTTCAGCTCCTATAGCCCAGCACCCCAAGCAACAAATCATCACCGCCCAAATTCTCCAGGAAATTATGGCACTGAACCTGCAGGGTCTGTCCTGAGATAAGATTGCTGACCAATTAAAATTTACCCAAGCCACCATAACGCAGGAGTTCAACAATCTAATGAACAAGGGGAATCTGATTGGGACAGCCAAGAAGCCCAAGAAGGCCCCCAAGTCCAAAATCAATGAGGCATACCCAATCATGCTTGATCTATTGCAGCGGGACCCCAAGCTTCCCTTGACCCAGGTCTGAAAGTAACTTGTGCACCATGACATTTGGGTGTCTGAGCGCATGGTGCAGCTCTGGATGTATGGAAAGGTGGTTTAAGTCTGTGTGCTGACCAATGTTGCTGGCAACCAATGGGATGGCACTGAGGATTCCCCATATGATCCCACCATCAAATCCACCCTGGTCTGATGCTTGACTAGTCTAACAGATGACATCATCTTCATCTCCTACTATAAGCTATCAATACATTTTGATGATTTTGGCAAGCAAGGAAGAGCTGTCACTCAAAAAGGAAGGAAGAAGGTCAAGAAGGAGACTTTCATTGGTGCATTTCTGGCTGTTTCAGCCAAGGGTTCTGTCTATTATTAGACAAACCTAATTTCACCAATTGCTACAAGTACAGCCAAATCCTTGGTGGATTACTTGACTCCTGGGATGGCTCAAATTCCAAGCACTGGGTTTTCTTGAGCCACCAGATAGAGGGTAGCTCCAAAGCCCTCCAGACCATCCAGGGATGCGGGCACCAGGCCTCAGTCTACCCCGCTGGCCATGCAGACATCCATCTGGATGATGTTGTCTTCTTCAACATTGGAGACACAGTACAGGAGCACTGCCCTCAGGCTTTCAATGACCTCTATCTTGGGGTACTTGACCACAATTCTCTCTTTGGTCACCAAATGGTGGATGACTTGTCTGAGCAAATGATTTTCCATGTGAACATGGGCAACCAATCACATAAGGATAAGTGCCTTCCATCTCAGACCACTGCCACCTACCAGCCCATCCAGCTAATGACCAATGAGGAATACAATAAGCGTTATATGGCAGCCATCATGCAAAATCCTCCTGCCTCCACCCCTGCCACCAACACCCCTCACCTGCAAGCCCAACCCACCCAATCCCAGACCCCCCAGGCCAGCACTGCCTCTACATCTTCCTTCCTGCGCTATTCTGTCTACTAGGGATTACTATTCCCCACTCCAATAAACCCCCTGTTGCCAAAAAATTTCCATTTATATTATCTTTATTTTGAATTTTAATTGTTCATGTTCTCTTTGTTTATAGTTGGTTTTACTCCCTATTCTCATCTTATTTCTATAAAAGCATATATTTACTATGCCTTGTATCTAGATCCAGAACACAGTCATTTTTAGCTCTTTACACAGCCCTTATGATAATATTAACAACAATTTGGTGGTTGTCAGAATTTGAATTAGAAAATTATAGGTTAATTGTGTTTAGATAAAGTTGTTACTGATCCAAATTCAAAACCTTAATGATAAACTTTAAGCCAATCAGGTACCAAGTGATAAAGTGATTGTTATGACATAAAGGGTCATTAATAATTCTTTGATTTAGTGCACTAATTAATATGATTGGCTGGTTGTTTTGCCATTTTGCACCATTGCAGATGTGGCAACTTGTTGATGGACTAGTGCTAACCCAGCAGCTGATTGAGCACTAGTCCATCAACAACTTGCCACAGTGGCAATGACGCACAATAGCAAAACAACCAGCCAAGCATATTAATTAGTGCACATAGATCAAAGAATTATTAATGACTCTTTATGTCATAACAATCACTTTATCACTTGGCTCCTGATTGGCTTAAAGTTTATCATTAAGGTTTTGAATTTGGATCA
Organism: Entomophthora muscae; assembly: GCA_014839935.2. Taxonomy (NCBI): domain Eukaryota; kingdom Fungi; phylum Entomophthoromycota; class Entomophthoromycetes; order Entomophthorales; family Entomophthoraceae; genus Entomophthora; species Entomophthora muscae. The sequence continues at coordinate 416,289 of QTSX02005686.1, read as the reverse complement.
GTAATAACTTTATCTAAACACAATTAACTTATAAATCTATAATTCAAATTTTGACAACCATCAAATTGTTGTTAATATTTTTACAAGGAGCAATTCAAAGTGCCAAAAATAATATGGCAATTAAGGAAACAATGCCAACACAAAGCAAACAAAACATAGAGTTAAGCGTAAAACATATATACAATGAGTGAAAGATGGGATTTTGTAGTAGATGGGAAACAAACAAGGATAAACAAAGAGGCAAAAATATCAGAATAACACAGATTTTCTTGGTGTGTGTTGGAAATTGCACCATTAATGCTATTTTGATATGGCCTTCAAATGATGATAAATGCAAAGATTTGACTGGTTTTGCTTTTGAGTTCAGGAATTCCTTGCTTTCTGTAAATGGGTCTGAGCCAATATCCACCCATTCCGGAATACCATACCTTCCCTTATCTGATCCTGGTATAGCCTCATCCAAACATGACCCCCTTGGCCACTCTGTCTATCCAATGAGTGATCACCATCCATTGTCTACTATTTAAGTAGAATCAATTCTCCTAATAAAAACAAGTTTATCCACATTTGCGCTGGCTTTAATAATCTTCAAGCTTTTTCCTGTCCTTTTTGCCAAAAGGACTTTCACATCTTGTATCCAAGGAAATTAAGGTACATGCCCTTAATTTTTCCCTGAAGGCTAACCTAAGGCTAGCTTTGAACCTCAAATCTTTTGTTATAAAGATTTCCTGCCGTGTCCTCCTGGATGTTGTCCCCAGGAGACAAACACAACAAAATGGTGCTTACTACAGGGGCTGCAAGCCCCTTGGTTACCCTATTCCCACGCAAATTCTCTGGTCCTTCTCCCTTTGTTTCTGAAGTACCCAAGCAACCTAAAGTTTCTAGTCCTCCTCTAGAAGAAGACATCATCAATGCCCCCTCAACTCCCATGGTACTGGTGCTGCCCCCAGGCCCATGTGGGCCCCCCTTCCAGCTTTCTTTCTCAACTACAAGCAAGCTTGTGCTGCTGCCTGCTCTCTGCTCCACTCTGGCACTATGGCAATGCATACTATCCCTGATCTCCATCCTGGGTATGCTTCTGAAGACCTGTATTCCTTCCTCTTGGACTTTGGTCTCCCCCTACGCTTATGGAGTCCGTGGATAAAATTGGCGTGTTGGTCAACCAGTTCATCCAACCCGCCCTGGTTCACCATCAACTTGCATTAGGATCCCAGAAACAACTTGTAAATGCTGTAGCCACTGCTGTCTCAAACAACCATGCTCAGAATATAGCATATCAAGAATGGTCCCACAGTCTCTTTGTGTGTATTTCCAATAACCAGCGTGACTTGCTGGCTTCCCAGAAGTACTTGACTGCCTCACTAAATTCCCTTCATTTCTTGCTCCCTGGATACATAAAGGATTGACTATGCAAATTAGATGAGCATCAAGCAGCGTGGCGTGGAAAAATTGAGGCCTCTCTGCTAAAGCATTGCCAGGATTTTGAGACTCTGGTTAGTGAACTTAACCAATTCCGAGAACATATTAATTCTCAACTTGAATTGGTTGGAGATCATGTTGATACTTGGGGCCGCCATCTGAAGCATCATATAGTCTGGATAAGGCTGCACTAGGCAACACTCTATACCAAGTGCAAAGTCATGTGGATGATAGAGTAGCATCTATCAAGGTGACTCCTCCTGCTCCTCCTGTCAAGATCCCATCTGACTTTGAAGCCAAGGTATGGGAAGCAATAGACGAGCTCAAGGCTACCACTTGGCATCAATCTTCTGTTCAGAACCTCCCTCCAGTTGAACCTATGCCTGACCCTTGCATTGCTTTGCTCACTGATCAAGTAGCTACTTTGCAAGGCAAAATTGACTATTTAAGGCAACACCTCTCTAATTCTGAGGACTTGTCCTCTGAGTCTGAAGGTGAAGAGGAATCTGAAGTTGTTAATACTCCTGCTCAGGACAATCATGGCTGCTGCCCTGGTTTGGAAGGCCAACTCTGAGTCAACTGCGCACGTGCACTGGATCAGCTTGCATAAGTAACAAAGGATGTTGCTGATAGGCAGGACATATTGGAAAGAGAGGTACAAAACCTCTCCTGCTTTACCAAGACAATGAATGGACAGGTCATCCCCTTGGTTGCTCAGACCACTTCCCTGACTACTTGCCTTAACAGAATTGCTGGCACCTTATTGGTGCAACAAATTAAGATTGAAAAATTTGGATTTGCTTCTGCCACCGCTAGAGATATTAGTGGACATAAAAGCTCTACCTTTAATACCCTAGAGGAAAGCCTTTGACTCCTCTGGGCTAGACAACCTGCTGCTAAATCCAAGTTTGAGGGTAATCCTCACATTAACGTCCTCAACCCAGGTGACAACAGTCAGTCCTCTTCCTTGTCCATCAACCTGAATTACAAGCTGACCTTCCAACAGATATTCAATCCTAAAACCTCTATCATTGCTGCATTTCTAACAATTTACAAGACTTCAATGTGTAGGGCTACTGATGAACTCAAAAAGGAACATATCCTCACCTATCTCCATCCCACATGCCAAGAAGTGGTGGTCCCTGAACTCCCCTCCATTGTCACTTGGGAGGACATGAAGCGCCTCCTAATTGAGGAGTTCAGAGGAGATCTCAGCTTGGAGATCAAGAAAGATGCATTTATGCACATTGCCTTTAAGCCCAAAGAGACCCTGGCTGAATTTGCAGATTGCTTCTACATTGAAGGCTAACAGTTAATTGCCAGTTGACAGCTAACCCCCCAGGAAGCTTACACAGCTTGTTCAAATGCTTTGAAAGTGAACAGCTTCTATGCCTACACTTTAAGGCACACAAGGATTCACTCACTTTCATAAAGAGTATTAAGACGCTATTGCAAGACATGCATTTGACCCATTGGGGTACAATGGTGCATTAAAATAAAGCCAGTAATGCTGGGACTACTTCTTGTACGCCACACATTATGATGCTGGGTGCAGGTGGACAGACTAAGAGGCAATTTTTTCATAACTGTGGCCAAATGGGGCACCACTTGCGTACTTTCACTAATCCCCAATTGGAAGGTTGTGACCACAAGGAACAGGCAGGAAAAGAGAGGTCAGCTTAGAGACGGAGACACTCTCTGCTGACCAATCTCCCCCGTCTCCACCTGATCCTCCTTCTAATGAGGAAGCTCCATCTTCCTCTGGCCCAACTATTATTCACCTATTCCACAATCTCTCCAGTGATTCAGACCCTGAAGATTTGGATAGTGAAGATTCTGATAGATATGGCTATTCCATTCTGGCTGTTCCAGAAACTTTCTCTGTCCCATACAAGCTTTGCTCTGGGAAGACCACCGCCACTTCTTGAGCACCTTAAAGTGAAGCCAAAGCCATGGTGGCTTGCCCTTACCTAGCTCAAGCTCATTGACCTCCTGTCTTGGTTGATTCTTCTGAGGAAGCAGCCAAGCTAGCCAAAGCTCTCTTCCAAAACATAACTGTATCTCTCCCACTGCAGACTGTGTATAAGTATATTCCTGCCTTAAGGTTCATTTTAGCTAAATGGGAGAAGGAGCTAGAGGCTGTGCAAGATGTGTTGGCAGTCTTGCCCCCTTTGGGAAATATATAACCCGCGTGGAAGTATCAATCCAAAAGGTTAAAATCAAAGCCATCCTGAACACAGGTTCTCCAGTCAATGTAGTATCTTTAAAAAAATGAAGAAACTTAAGCTGGCCCCTGACCTCAACTACACTCAGTTGTATGGCACAGCTGGCATGGCAAAAACTTGGTCCATTGGTGCCTACTCTTCTCTACCCATGAGGTTTGGGAAGCTCCTCATTTCTTTCCCTGCTGTGGTCCTTGAAAGCGAAAGCTATGACCTCTTGGTTGGTACACAATTCCTTTGAGAGTATAATGGGATTGTGAACTTAAAAGATGGATATCTTTTGCTCTTAGGATATGAGGTCCCTTTGATTTTTGAGGAACCTCTGCACCTCCCAGGAAAACGTCTTAAAACTTGCATGCTTGAGTAACCCACAGGTATCTTCTCTCTCAAGTATAGGACTCACTCCTCCAACATGCACACCCCTCCTCCTTCTTGCCCTGCAGAAGAAGGGGTACTCTTCTTTCCCCAGCAGCTATTATCATTCCTCTGGGCTCCCAGGTGGTGATTGATTCTCAGATTTCTTACAAACTACCTGAAAAGTTGTTCTTGGAACTCTACTCTCCTGAATCTCTAAGCTGTAAAGAACCCCGCCTGTGTCTAGGGATTCTAGATTGAACCCACAAAGAGCCTGTACAATTACTGCTTGCCAACCTGATGTCCCTGCCCATGCAGGTGACCCAAGGCCAGGTTATAGGGCATAGTTAAATACTGGGGGCAGAACAAGTGGCATCCCTCTACCCTTTTGAAACTTTTAGTGATTTCAATCTACCTGAAGACAATCCTCAAGTCCTCTCCTTATTCACCGCTGCCAACTTTCCCCAATTATCTCCCATCCAACAAAAAGACATGTTGGACCTGCTCAATCAGTTTAGCAACATCTTTGCCTCTGGACCTACGGACTATGGACTGGCTAAAGGGGTCATACATCAGATTGATACTGGTGATGCACCCCCTTTTTGTGCCAAACTGTACCACTGTAGTAGGGTAGAGGATGCTCAGGTATCTAAGGAGCTTAAGCAGCTCTTAGACGCTGGTCTACTAGCTCTCTCTCAGAGCCCTTGGGCCTCCCTGTTACTGATCCTCAAGAAGAAGGATAAGGTACATTGCATTGTAATGGACTATTGCCGCCTGAACTCTCTCACTAAGAAAGACTCATACCCCTTGCCCAGAATTGACAATGCTTGTTGCAGATCCTGAATGGATTAGACAAAAAGTCTCCCTCTAGGGATTAAGCAATGGAACAATTGCGCGGTTGCGCTATTGCATCCTGATTCTACTAGTGATAAAGACGTTTAAAACGCCCCTAAAACAGGTGTTAAATTTGCCTTTTGAATGTGCACAAGGCACAGGCTTCACTTCCGGGATTATAAATAGAACAAAGAAGTTATTTATATCTACCTCCTTAAGGAAAGCCACAAGAAAGCGGTTGTTCTCTTGCGCAGGACTTTTAGCTGTGTCAACCCACTCTCCTCCATTTGAAAAGTTCTTCTGTCTGTGCCTCCCTGCCTCTGGTGGCAATTCCCCTGCCTCACACTATATAAGTGCAATACTATCTAAATAAATACCAGTTTTGTCTTATTATCTTCTTATATTATTCTGTCCTTACCCAGGCTGTCACTATACCACAACAGGTATAGTATTAAGATAAAGAAGTAGTTGACTAACTATTCATAGAATTCAGCACCCAGGCTGCATATTTTACGACAATGCTCTCAGAAGGCTAGGTGGTTCCAAGTTTTTCTCAGCCATGGATCTAGCCTCTGGATACTGGCAAGTTGATTTATATCCTTAAGATAGAGAAAAAGCTGTGCTTATCACCTCAGAAGGACTTTTTGAACCAACTTGTATGCCCCAAGGACTCTGCAATGCCCCTGCTACATTTCAACGGGCTATGGACTCCATCCTACAAGATCTAAAGCTCTCTTGTGTCCTTGTGTACCTTAATGACATCACTGTATTCAGTGCTACCTTTACCAACCATTTTGAACACCTCAAGGCTGTCTTCATCAAGATCCCTGAAGCTGGCTTGAAGCTCAAACCCTCCAAGTGCTCCTTCTTTAAAGATCAACTCAAGTTCTTAGGTCATGAGGTCACTCAAACGGGAATCTGCCCCATGAATAATAAGGTGGAAGCCATTGACAAGATTCTACCTCCCACAAATCTTCAAGAGGTCCAAGTATTCCTTGGTATGATGGGCTAGTACCAACAGTTCATATCTGATTTTGCTGAGCTGAGTGAACCCCTTGTCTAACTGCTTTGCAACATCCCCTTTGAGTGGACTGATGGCCAGCAACAAGCATTCAAAGTGTTGAAGGCCAAGCTCAAAGAGGCTCCTATCTTGATCTATCCTGATTATTATAAAGAATTAATCTTGTATACTGACACTAGTGGAGTAGCTGTGGGTGCCATCTTAGCCCAGCTTGACAACAAAGGCGTGGATCAACCTGTAGCCTACTCTTTGCGGGTCCTCAATAAACACAAGAAGAACTACAGTGTCACTGAAAAGAAATGTCTGGCGGTGCTGCATGCTGTAAAACAGTTCAGGCACTACATCTATGGGACCCAGTTCACGGTGTTCACAGATCACTCCTCCCTCAAATGGCTGCAATAACTAAAGGAACCTGAAGGTCAACTAGCACATTGGGCTCTGCATCTGCAAGGGTACAATTTCACTGTGATACACCATCCTGGGGCCCAACATCAGAACCCTGATGGCTTGTCAAGGATGCCAATACTAGCTATCCACCCTGCTGACGCTGATTGCCTATACAAATTAATAGGGCACCCTGACTATTGGACCACTAAGCCAGAGGACATTTGATTGGCGCTACAAGCCCTATCCAAGGACACTGTAATTTAAGATAGGCAGCTCTTCAAAAAAGTCAACAATCCCTATCTACCCTAAGTTTGCCCTAGTATGAGGATAGCCATTATCCTCCAAGCTCACATTGACACTGGGCATGAGGGTATAGCCAAAACCCATGACTGGCTATGCAAGAACTTCTACTGGAAGAACATGTGCATTCTGATCCCTGATGTCCTTGCCTCCTGTCATTTGTGTCAATTACAATGCCCTTGCCCTTCCCAACACCAATTCAAGTTATCCCCCCTAAGCATGCTTTCCACACTGTGAGCATTGATGATGTTGGGCCTTTCCCTTGTTATAGGTCTGGGTGTTGATTTATCTTAGTTGCCATAGACCTTTTAGCAAATGGGTCAAAGCCAGAGCTACAAAAGATATAATTGCTAAGACCACTGCTAATTTCTTTCTGCAAGATATCTTCAACCAACATGGCTTCCCTCAAGTCCTACTTTCTTACAATGGCACCAACTTTAATGCTTGCCTCATCACATCTATTGTTGAAGCTATGAGTATCCACCAATCTTTCTCTGTGCCATATAACCCTTCAACTAATGGAGCTGTCAAATGAGCCAATTCCTCCCTGGTGTCCATAATGAGGAAACTCACACTCTCTGACGCTGCAAATCGGGATATGTTCCTCCCTGCTGCCCTCTTTACTTACCAACTCAGTAGACACCGAGTAACTGATCAGTCCCCTTTTGCCATGCTGTATGGACATGAAGCCGCCACCCCCTCAATCTTGGGACCCCCCTTGATCAAAGTTGATGCGTCTGCAAATCCTGAGGCCCATGTTAAAGACTTAACCAATTGTATCATTGACATCCAAGTGATAGCTTATTCCACTGTTTACAAGGTCAAGGCTCTGGAGCTCTCCCCGTCCAATGTTGCTAGAGCCCCTCTTCCTGAGTATCAAATAGGCAACCTAGTTCTCTACTACCGGAATTGTACAGGTGGTAGAGCTCATAAGCTAGATTACCTCTGGGTTGGGCCCTGCAAAGCCACATTTAAAAAGGGTGTCAAGTATACTGTGAAATTGCTGTCCTTTGGACGTCCTTTTGCCTGGGTCCATTTCAAATTCCTTCACAAATATAAACTCCCTGTGTCCAATCTTGAGGGGGGAGATGTCAGAAATCATGCTATTAATGCTATTTCAATATGGCCTGCAAATAATGATAAATGCAAAGATTTGACTGGTTTTTCTTTTGAGTTCAGGAATTCCTTGCTTTCTGTAAATGGGTCTGGGCCAATATCCACCCATTCTGGAATACCATACCTTCTCTTGTCTGATCCTGGTATGACCTCATCCTAATGTGACCCCTTGGCCACTCTGTCTATCTAATGGGTGATCACCATCCCTTGTCTACTATTTAAGTAGAATCAATTCTCCTAATAAAGACAAGTTTATCCACATTTGCGTTGGCTTTAATAATTTTTGAGCTTTTTCCTGTCCTTTTTGACAAAAGGACTTTCACATCTTGTATCCAATGAAATTGAGGTATGTGCCCTTTATTTGCCCTGAAGGCTAACCCAAGGCTAGCTTTGAACCTCAAAGCTTTTGTTATAAAGATTTCCTGACGTGTCCTCCTGGATGTTGTCCCCAGGAGCCAAACACAACAGGGTAAAAGCTATAAAAACATATGGAAAGGTTAATAAAAAATCAAATGTGAGAAATTGAAAATCTACTCAAAGACCTTGACTTGGTAATTGCCAAAATTAAAGATATTGACCGCAAGGTCAAGGCAAAAGTGAAGGTTGCTGTCCTTACAGGAGACAAAATCAAAAAGGTGTCCACCAAGGCAATCATGGCCAAGATGTCAGACACATCTAAAACAACCATCAAATGCATATTAAATGTCCAGAAAACCGTGGTGGAAGGCCTCAAATTCAAGTCCTTTTCCCTCTCTGTACTGTCAGTCTGAGTAGACCCTGAGATGTATGCCCACCTCAAACCTGCAAAGTGCACAAGAACCAAGGACACCAAATAGCCAGCGCAATTGCTTGCGTTGAGAATGGCAAAGCCTGCCAAAGCCGCAGGCAAGGAGGAACCCCAAAAAGGTAACCTAAAAAAATTAATTAAATTTTCTAAATACTTACCTTTTTTTAGAAAATGTAGACGGTGAACTCTGCCGGGTCCTGGTCCCCTTTGTCCCCCCCCATCTTCTATACCAATTACGCCAATCATGTGGCAAGGCAGCTATTTCTGTCTCCCCTGTCTTGCCACAGCTCAAGGATAGGATTCACAATACCTTACTGATGTCCAGGAAGTCATTGGCTGGGCTTTCACATACTGAGGGGGTATCTGAGTGGGCAGTTACTGCCTACAAGGATGCCCAACTGGTCTTCCTGGACCTTTTGGTCCTCAGTGGAGTTTACTGTGTAAACTTCATTGAGCTTGTTTGGGATTTCCTGGCAACACTCCCGTTCAAGAATATACCAGAGATGAGCCAGGCACACACAGCTGCTTGCTTCTGCTTCCCAGTGGAGCATACCCTGTCTTACCTTTGGAGAACTTTGGGCGCGCAGTGGGTAAATTGGCTATTACAGACACAACAGCAGTAAATAAGACTAAGATACTCCTGGCAGACTTTGGGCTGGCCTGGAGTGCCAGCAAGACGGGGGTCCCTCCAGAAATGGAGCTCATTTTTGCCAAGACAAAGCATGAGAAGAACATTAGTGCTGTGTTTAATAAACTGTGAGTTTATTGAAGCCTTTGCTGGGCAAAGGCTTCATCTGGTGGTTTACCGGGGTATCTCTTTTACTTTGGGATGAGTCTGTCTGTAGAGGACCTTGACAGGGTCCTCCTAGAGATTGACAAGGCCAGGCTCTCCCTGGAAGGGAAGAAGGTCCCCTCAGGTTACAAATCAGTTGACCATGTTATACAGAACGCCCTGGTCCTGGCTGGCATCTACAGGTTTGCAGCCCTGCCAGAAAAGCCGCTGCTCCATTCCCACATCACTATCCTCCATTTTACTAGCTGCCAAGAATACTTCCAGCAGGGTGTATCCACTGTACACTGTGTGGCGGTGGAAGCTGTGCGCCACCTCCATTGTGGGGTGGGTACATACTGTGAGCCCACTACAGGTGCAACCAATAAAAATCTCCTTACTCAATATAAACTACACTTTTAAATTTTGCTTTTTAAAAATATTAATTTTTATAATTCTTATTTTAGCAAACAAGTTTTGTAAAATAAATCCCGGAGAAGGGCATCATATAAGCATAAATATATTTACTTTAATAAAATTTACTTCTATTGTGTACACTTTACATTTAACTTTTTTTAATTTGATTTTTATATTTATTTGAAAAAAAGATATAAATATATTTGTGTAATCCAGTATCAAGTGTTTGGGATAACCTCAGATGCCATAATAGAAAAATATAATATTAAATAAATAAATTATGAACCTTCAATGATGTTCCCGCTGAATGTGATTGTGGGCTTAGAAATTCTAAATATAAAATGATAATTAATAAATCATAAATAGCAAATTAGAGAATATAAAAAAGTTGGACAAGATAAGCCTTTAATTGATTGGCTGTTGAGCAAGGCAGGCAGAGATGAACAAATCAGCATGGCCAAATTCTATGGCCACAGTCTCAGCTGGAAGGGTGTGGATTCTGGCCTGCAGAAAATCAAAGAGGTCCTTGGTCCAGAGTTGGGGTCTCTTGCTTGACAACTTGCTTGATCCACCCAAAGACTTCCTCAATGGGATTTAGGAAGGACAAATAAGCAGAGAGGAAGAAAAGGTGCAAATTTGCTGTGGCCAATTGCCGGGGCCCACTGCAATGCTGGTTTCAATCATTGGGAATTCTTCAAGAATATTGGCCACCTTGTGAAGACCAACATTATCCAGCACAATAACATTGGTGAAGCCCAGGCTTGTGCGCCTCAGGTGCTCCTGGACCAATCAGAGGAATGACAGAAAGGTACAGCTATTGTGAGAACCCAATATCATTTGATACAGCTCAACCCCCTTTGGACCAAGGAGAGCCACCATTGAGTAGGCTGTGGTGCAGACTGCTGCACGCAGAGCTACCCTGTCATTGGAGCCTTTTGGGACATATCCATATTCATTCCACATAGACAAGGCAAATGCTGATTTGTCAATGTAATAGAATTTGTCTGTTCTTGGCTTTGAGGGCAGTGTACGCCTCTGCGTATTTTTTCTGGACATCAATGTTGGCTGGGCTATTAAAATTGTAGGGGGATACCCCAAGCTTTTTCCAGGAAAAGCACATTTCCTTCAACAGATGATAGTAAAAGGAAATCAAAGCCTCAACCCCAAAAGTAGACTTGACCATTGCTTGTATATTTGCCAGTTCAATATGGCAATCTTGGGTTATCCATTAGTGGATTGCCCATTTGTGCTCCTTGGTGAGCATGGTTGACACACGCAAGGATTTCTCTGCAGCAAGGACTTGGCCAGTATCAATGAACTTGTTGAAGGTCTTTGAGGCGTACTTGGGATCCACTCTAACAAGAGCCGCAGCCACCTTGTAATCACCAAATTCACACATTGGCTTAAGCAGGATGATGTTTGATATCTGGGATGCGCTTCTGGGTGGGCTTAGCGGGAGTAGTTGAAATAGGATCCTGCTCAGGGACTGGCTTGCAAGGCATAGGTACCTTGGTGTAGAACACAGCAACTTTCTTTAACACTAACTGCCTCTCTGTGGTTCTGTAAAACTCAGGCTTCTTGTCCTCTTCCTGGTTGCCATCACTGATGTAGGGCTTGTAGCTAGTATCAAGTACAGGCTTCACCTTCTCCAGCATGGCTGACAGAACAACTCTTTCCAGTAAAACGTCAAACACATACAAAGTAAGTTCTACCTCCTTGTTTCTAACTTTCTTAGTGAAGGTAACCTTGGTGGGCTTCTGGGTCAGCTTTGGGACCCAAGGGTTTATGCTTTGCACCCTAGCAGCTTGTGCTCCTTGAAACTGCTGTGTCAGTGCAGAGTTACTATTGAAATTTCCTCTCCTGTCTCCTTCCTGAGTAGGCATTTGGGTTGCACTAACTCTGTTCTTTGACCCGCAGGGGGCAACTGCAACTGCGGCGCACAATGGGTGCATTGGTACTCTGTTGTTGTGTTCCTTACATTTTGAGAATTTAATAAAATATTAAATAAATTTCAGTTAAGCTACTCCCTAATTTTAATTTTTGCTTTTATCTGAATATGGATATTCAATTAATATTTTTCCCATCCAATATCCCAATTATAGATTTTTTGTTTCTTAATTAGTTGTTTTTGGTTTTACAACGCTAATTTTAAAATACTCAAAAAAATCCACCCATTTTCCCAGATTTTATTGCCAAATTCAAACACCCAACACAATATTTTTAAAATTTGTGTTTCAGATTGGGTGCCCTATTTTTGAACCTTGTTATCATTCTTGATTACAATCCATTGCACACAACATTTGAGTGATTTTGTTTACATAGTGAATTGCTATTGTTTTTTTGGATTAAGTTTTGACACACTGCGCCTAGGTGTATTTTGTCACCAATTCACATAGTAAACATATGTACAGCAAAAGTCAACTCACACCATTTTGTTTGTGAATCAATGTATTTCATATTGTATTTTGAATATTTTTTCTTTGTGTGTGAGCACTTCTTTGCTGTGTTGACCCATTTTGCCCATCAACGCCAAAAATTCCTGTTAACAGAGTGTATATTTTAGCCTGATAGTTGGATTTTGTTTGAATTTGAAATCATTTTGTTTAAATCTGAGGTATTTTTGGTTATTGCCATAGCTTTTAAAACTACTTTATTAACCCATTACACTATTATTATCTTGCAAAATCTGACTAAAAAGCTTACAGAATTATTACCAATAGGTAAGTATACAGGCTGTAAAATGCACTATATATCAATATTTGTACTAAGCATAATGGCTCTCTACTATAAACTCAGTCCATTTAAATAAATTACAATAAAAAAGCCTTATTTACAATGAATTTCATTAAACAAAATGCATTGAGTTATGCACATAATATCAAAATATCAAGAGTTGATGTATATTGCAATATTCTAATGCAAAATTTACATTTATGGTTCTTAATTTATTGTTGCAATGAAAAATATTCATGCAAATAATTATATGTTATTCATAAAATGTACAACATTTTATTGATTATGGGAATGTCAATAATGTAAAAGGAATATGTTATTAATTATAAATCAAAAGAAATAATATCAGTTTTAATAAGTTGTCACAAAGAAAGGTTTTATTATACTCATCAAAGGACAATTAGAGGAGGGAATGGGCAAAATGTATGTCTCCATCATCTGTACCAGTGAAAGGGATAGCATGAGAAGTAGTGGGGAGGGAATATGTGTTGGCTTGGGAGTCAGGGTTGGAAGGCAAGTGGCTTAATCTTGATGAGGGGTTGGGGAGGCAGGGTTTGTTGACTGGGAAGAGGAAGAAAGAGCTGATTGATTCAATTGCTCAAATTTTTCTTCTGTCACATATGCGGGCTTGACAAACCAAATGGATGGGCGTGGGGGGAGGCAGGAGTCCTTTCTGGACTTATTATTATGACTTGCATAGAATATGACAAGATCAGATAAATCCTGGACAAATATGGACAGGAAAAGCGCATAACCCTTCTCAATTCAGGTGCACAGTTCATTGTATGTGGCAGGCTTTAAGAACCTGAGAGCTGAATCAAAATTGTAAAGACATATATCTGCAAGATGCAAGTCAGTGTGGTTGGTTGAATAGGACCAACAAGTATGCCCTGCAGCCCTAATTTCCTTGGTTGCCCATTCCTGCTTCTCTATCTCTGCACTCAGTACAACTGTGTGCACAGTGTTTTGTGTGGCCCACTCCTCCAGCATGGCCTTGAGCTCCGTCTGGTAGGCATACCCATCTGCAGTGTTTGATATTGCGTAGTAGTGATTGACGCCCAATGGGGAAACTGCCAACAAAACCCCAACAAAACAATACAAGATTGGGCCGCGCTTGTACACGTCAGACTGGATACGCTTCTCTCCAAAGTTTTGGATACTTGCAGAAATCTTGACATATGACAAGAAGATGATGTCATTGTGTGTCCTAATGGCCCTCCCTTTAATAAAATTAATAATGGTTGAATTGTATGGGTTGGTATCCACCAGCTGGGGCCAGTGAGATCTTTATTAGACAAGATTCTAGCAGCAACCACAACTCTGCATCCACAAATTGACTGTTCTTTTATTTGTGAAAATGCCATGGAGTCCCAGTTGGAGATGAACCTGGACCAAGGGCATCCACAGGTCACGTTCCATGATGGCCATCATGAGGGGATGGTCTTTTTCACTATCAGTTGATGTACAGGCTCCAGTTGGGGTCTTCTTGGGAGGGGGCCACAATTGGCGTGGGCTTGCAAGGTTACAGCCACAGTGGACTTTGCAAAACCCATTGCAGCTGCAATTTCCCTAAGGGACATAAGCATCCCTTGTTTTTCAACCATTTTGAGAACAATCTATGGAGTGACTAATTTTCTTCTGCGTTCTGCAGGCTGATTGGCTGGAGGAGGGATTTGTCCATTTTGGGAACTGGATGTTGTCATCTGATTGGCTGTTTTTGGACTCTGGGTTCCCTGAGTGACCACTTGGCTCAACTGGCTGGTTCCAGATGCCATTGTTGATATGTGATTTGGGTTAGCAGCTGCCTGTGTATGATGGGAAAACAGGGCCATGCTTGAGGACACAGGAGAAAGAACACACTCCTGGGTAGTGCTTGGGGAGGGGCCTGAGGGTTGGGAATGACCATAGACAGAGACTTCATTGTTGGAAGACCTTGTGTAGCCCTACATGATTTTTTCAAGGCTGGGGAACAGCTGGCTTATTTAGTTATTATTAAAAGAATTCATAATAAATTTCTATTAAAAAGTTAAGCTCAAAAAGAGAAGTGTACATTTTAATCAAATTTATTGTTAAGTGTGTTAAGTCAGTGAATATTAGGACCTAAATTTTTGCTGTCCCAAACTGGAATAGGGTGATTTTTGAGGTGCAATATGCCATCTTGAAAATGCCATTCCAAAAAAAATTTGAGATGGTGTCAGGATTTACATCAGCAAAATTAAAAAACTTAATAAAAATTATTAAATAGTTATTTTTTACATATTGGTTTCTAATACATCATCTCAAAAAACCGTATCACAAAAACACTATCTCAAATCAATATAAAAAGAGTGTTATCCAAATAAGATTTTTTGAGTATAATAACACTTAATAAATACCCTAAAATACACCATCACAAAAAAATGCATCACAAAAACGCTATCTCAAATCAAAATAAAAAGTCTGTTATCAAAATAAGGTTACCAAAACTAAATGAATTTAACTGCAAAACTACCCAACTTAAAACACTGATGCATTGCCTTAAACAAACAAAAAGCACTGTAGCGCCAACTTGTAAAAGTCTTGGGAGCCGCTGTGCCGCCTTGCAAACATCTTTTATGCCGCAGTGGCTCCTTATTTTTATATTTAGTGCGGCAGCGGCGCAAGATTTAAATCCCCAACATACAAACTCCGCTAATCAATAATATTTTTATAAGCACTAAATTTAGAAGATAACTACAATAGTTAAAAACTTAATATAATAAAAGTAAGAAATAAAAAATAATAGAAATAATAAAAAAGAGGATAAGCAAAAGCAAGTTTATTGCAAGAAAAGGAAAAGGCAGGCTCAGTGGGATTGGTCCTTGTGTTGCAGGCGCCTCCACACTGCTGAGCAGAAGATGTGGTGGGAAGAGAGGCCTGACAGTTGGCGGGGCAGGGATGCTTTGCAGTGTGCTGAATAGTGATCACTAGGCGCTCATGGATGGATATTGTATAGTGGTTGTTGTCCAGGTGCTGGCGCACGTGGGCCAGGATCACCCACATTTGGGGCCCAGGCCAACTGGGAGTTGCACAACATAGAAGACCAGTTGCACAAGGGAATTTGGATCTGAATAACTGGTACCAAACATCCCCAGACACCACAAGCAAAGAACAAAGCACCTATGGTAAAGCAGTCCATCAATACATCTTCCATATAGGAATAGGATAGGGGTAGGGGGATCTGGAGCTGATAAGCCAGGGAGCGGTAATGCTCCAAGCAACAACCAGTGTACCTGGGCTGGCCAGGCTGGCATCTCTCAGGAGGATATCACATAAAGTGGTAAGTTGCAGAAGCCAAAGGAAGGTAAAGAGAAGCATTTCCAGTGGTAACAGCTTGGAGATACACCTTAAATGTGGCGGAGAAGCAGCAGTTGGTATTGGCTTGGACAGGCAAGTCCAAGGTTTGATGAAAGGAGGGATCAGCGGCAAGCTCTAGAGCCCAAACCCAAGCTACCTTGTCAATATACTCATTACAGATGACAATGGTATGAGCATGTTGGGCAGAGATCTCACTGGGAAGTAAGGTAGCTGACTGCAGCCCTAGACACACCTTGGCGGCCAAACAGGAGGCATTGTAGCAGCCATGGTATAACTCCCCTGCCCAAATAGGGGTCATTGCATCCTCATCATAATGAAGTGCCTGTACAAAGCTGTACATTGTCTCCTCATGGTGGCAGATCCCAAACTTGCTAAGAAGGTCAGGATAGTTCACCACCACATTGTCAGAGTTGCTGTGGGCGCAGAGCATGGCAGATGGGGTAGGGGGAGACACTCCAGTAGAGGGAAGGCATTGAGGAAAGAGGTGCTGAGCACCAGAAGGATTGCCACTGAGAGGCGCACTTCTGACAGGAAGAGACTCCTCAAACATGGAGTTCTCATCAGGAAATTATCTTGCACTGGAGTTTGGCTCAGTACTACGCTCAGAGCCAGTCACGGTGGTCACACAGTCCTGTTTGCAAAACTGAGAGTCATTAGCCTGAAGTCAATTTAAGAAACCAATACAGACTGAGCGCAGCATTTTTGAAAAGCGCTACACTCTGCTTTGTTCATTGAAGCCATAATTTTGTTGTAGGCTTGGTGGATATTGTTGTTGCTGTTGCTGCAGGAGTTGGGATTCATCTGATGAAGAAAGAAAGTAGTGTTTGGTCAAGTGGGGGGATATGTTGGAAATTTTGATCAGGCAATGATGCCAATTATGACAGAGCTCACAGAATATAATTACTGCAACCTCATGGTCATAAATTTATGATATAAAATTTATATATATTCAATTGGCAGTAGATTTTGGATCATTACTTCAGAATACCCAATGACATGCGCTGCCTTGCTGTCCCTATCATACATATAGCGCCACCCCGCCACCCAAAAAAACTCCAGGCACCGCAGCGCTGCCTTGCAAAAAATTTGGATTCCAAAGTGCTGCCTTACTTTTACATCAAGCGCCGCTGCGGTGCCATTTTTGAATCCCCAAAATTTTAGTCTAATTACTAATCATATTTCTAAGCATTAGTCTAAATAGGATAATTGAAAAAATATATTTTGGATCAATAGTAGCTTTATAATTGTAATGACAAAATCCAACCCACTAAAAAGCAGTGCCACGGCAACTAAAATATTTGCAAGGCAGCACCTGGAGTTTTTAATAGTTAGTGCTGTGGCACCTGAGATAATTTTCAGTTGGTGCTGCAGTGCCTAGTACCTTTACCAGTTGGTGTTGCAGCGCCTAAGCTTTTACTAAAACGGCGTGGCGGCACTATCTTTGATTTTGTTTGTCTATACAATCATACTTTTATGTGATAAATCCAAGCATTTTCCTTTTTAATTGTGAATAAAGTATGGTATTAACTTAAGACTCCATATAATAAATCAGCCTAAATTAGTGCCACTTTTATAGTACTACCCACTATATTACAGCCATTTGAAAAACCATGTTTAATATGCTAGCCTTATTTCTTATCATAGTATGAACTTTGCTATTTGGGCTTCAACAATACAATGTTTTAATAGTGATTTTATTTAGTAATGAGGGTATTTCTGTTGTGCAAAATGTGCCCATTACAAAATCCACTAAGCTTCTAAGCGTCCAATAGGAGTGGCGCCCACCAATGTGGTACTAAGAATTAACCTGTTTTAACATATAGTGTTATATGACACTATAAAGAGCACACCATCACAAATAGACTGTTTCCACTTTTAAAAGTACAATTCAGTGCCAAATCTCACTTAAATAAAAAAATGTAAGAAACCGTCTGAAACTTTGCATATATATTGATCTCCTCTAAACAACTGGGTACTTTTTAACCCCAGTTGTATAAGCTAATTTTAAAAATATTCAAGTTTTACTCTTTGGCCTGGCTGAGGTAGCTCCACCATAGATTTCTTAATTAATATAAAAAATGGTTAAAATCACTATATTTTTGAGCTACAGCATCTCAATTATGTCATCTTGAAAACGCCATTTCACTTGCAAGTTTTCAGTCAAAACTCACAGTTTTGCATACTTGTGTTACTTATAAAATTAAATTTTTACAAAATAAAAACATTGAAATTTCATTATTATATATTTTTAAATTTTCTCTAAAATTCTGTGAAAAAAATTACTACTTTTTATATTAAAAACATTCTTATTTTCTCTTTAAAAATTGTCCCCAAATATGAACTTTTCTGATGTGAATTCACTCTTAGATGCCTCCCAAGCCTACCACCAACACTACCCCCAAGGCTCCCAAGAGCATGGCTGCTCCTTTTAAGGCCAGAAAGACCAAGGCTACCCTATCCAAGCAGCATCCTAAAGAAAAAACGCTTGCCAAGACCCCAAGCCTTCCCCCCGAGCCTGAGGCTGATAGCCCCACCCCTCCCCACTCTCACTTTGTCTGCTCTCCCTCTGATCCCCAGGAGAAGCACGTTCGCTTCAATGATGAAGATGAGAATAAAAGAGTCTCTGAAAACAACTCTGGTGACCATGGTTCTGCAGCCTCAGAGGAGGAGCTCATCCTAGAGTGGGACTTACATGCAGTTGCTTTTATATGCAACGTCAACAGGAAATTTAAAGTTCCAGCTGTTTTCCCTGACTCTCTTCCCATTATGATCAAAAAGGGGGTGTTGGCTTTGTCAAGGATAGCTTCCTTTTCACCTGCAATGACCAGAGAAAAAATACGGCGTACCATCACTACCAGTGTGATAGTCCAGGCTGCCCTGCGCAATTAACTACAATTGGGTTTACCCAAGTCAAGGAGCTCACCATTGAGCATAACTGTTTGGGCTCTGATATGATCCTATACTATCTTATGTGCTGTTACCTTTGCCAAGCCATTCCTTTCAACAAGGACTTGACTTCAACTGAGCTGGTAACACATGCTCTCCTTGACCTGAATGAGGATCAGAGAGAGGAGGTTGGAGAAAAGACCAGACTCTAGCGGTATGTGACTGATCAACAGTCAATTGATGCCAATATTGGTGTCAGCGCTAGAAGCATTGATGAGCTTGTACTTTTAGAAGTCCATAAGACTACCGTGCTTGTAAAGCCCTTTCTGCTACACAACAATGAGCAAGGTTCACCAAACTGTATTTTGTGCTTTTCAACACAAGATAATCTTGTACGCCTTCTTAAGTGTGATACCTGGTTTGCCAATGGGACTTTTGCCTCTTGTCCAAAGCTATTTTATCATCTTTGGGCCATCCATAGTCATGTCAATGAACACACCATCCCCTTTGTCTTCTTTTTTCTCCCTAATAAAAGGGAAGAGACTTACATTCATGCCTTGGATATACTCAAGCAAAAACTGGATGCCATCTTGCCCACTCTTGAAGAAGAGCCAACTGAGAAAAGGGGCTACAAGAAAAAGAAGGTCAGCCCAGAAGCCACTCAGGAGCAACAGGCCACAGCCAGAAAGGCGCCAGAGTCCCTTCCCTACCATACCACGTTAATGGTTGATTTTGAGGCTGCACAGGCCAACACCTTTATCAAGTTATTTAGGAGCAGGCCCCAAGGCTGCTTCTTCCACTACTGCCAGTCTCTGCGCAAGAACCTGATAAAAAACCCAGCCCTCAATAAGCTGGTATTCAAGGATGGCACAAAGGAGGCCAGAAAAATCTTTGATTGCTTTGCTACTCTGGCCATGGACAGAAAGGAAGAGGTTAACCTTTTTTATGACAAGCTTATCAATAACAATTACATTATTGAGAACCAAGAAGCATTTGTTTCTTTCATCCAGTACTTTGAGCACCAGTGGGTGGGTGTATTCTAGGGACATTGCCGCATCTGCAAGGGTGGTAACTCAATTAATTAAAACTGCTAAAAGTAAGTCAAAGAAGGTGTAACTAAGACCACCTCATCACTCGAAGGTTGGCACAATCAATTTTCCCGCCTGGTTAAGGTAAAAAAGACTATGTTCAATGTGATTGTCAACAAGCTGAAGATTCAGCAAGCTCATGGAGATCAGCTATACTCCCAGGCCGTCAAAGGCAAAGCTGTTGTATCCAAGCATGCTGGCCAGCAGGTCAAGTTTGAAAGAGTTACCAAGGAGGTTTTGGCCTATTACATCAGAGAAGGCCGCCTTACCCATCTCAAAGGCATTGCCACGGCCCTTGGATCTAATGTATAATCCACTTTCTTTAACAATAAATTTCTTTCTTTCAAATATTTGATTTTAACTTCAATTTAAGTATATACATGTTGTCAAGATTTCTGGTTCTTGAAGAAGAAGAGAGATTATTTTTATTAAGTGAGTTAATCATGTTGGGATGGGATATCTGTATGAAGACAGATGTGTTTCCAATTGGTGTGTGTTTTTGCGGCAACAGGCTGTGTTCTGTTGCTGCTTGTGCCAAGTGATGGTAGAGTCCTGTGGTCCTTTGGAGACGCAACACTGTCTATGGCGGTTTGGCAGGATTCTGAAAGTATCAATAAGTTGCTCTTATTGTACTTGACACTACCACTATCTGGACTAGTAGTAATGTTGATGGTTATTAATTGTCTGCCTTCCAAGTGATCTTGGAAGGACCCTTTATAGTTGACGGCTAGCAGCCAAACTGGTGTCTAGCTGCAGACAACTCTTACTAGCTAGCCTATCATCCCCAAGCTACTAGTTTCACCCCCTAGAGTTGAATCCCAAAACCTAAATAAGGTTTGAGATGAGGTAATATTCTAGGCTGCTGATTTCTCCTCCTCAGCCTAGATATCCCTTGACTTAGTTAAGGCAAACTAATTTGAAACCCAATTTGGCCAACCTGCCCTTGTGCTTGGTATAATGTGCAGAATTTGCACAGGTGGTCTTCTGTCTCACTTCTTGATGAAACAGGATGTTGTAATCCCCTGTTCCACTCTCTGGGTTGGGTCTGCGTCCCTATTTGGAATCCGTAATCCTTAGCATCTAATTATAGAAGCTTCTGGATTGGCCCATGACCTGAGACCCAGAATGTCTCAGGTGTCTTCTGGCTTGGAAACCATATCAATCTTATTATAGTTTCTCTGTATTCTGGAATAGCTATATCACTCTGGCTGTGATTTGTCCAATGTCAACCCACAGCTTCATTAATAGGGATATGGATCAGTCAACCCTAATAGATCATGATTTCCTGACACATGTTTAATATAGAGTTAAAATTTAATACAAAAATATCACCATTTTAGGATGTGTTGACTTTGGAGCTTTGCATACTATAGTTAGTATTAGCTGACCCCACATTTTTATAGCAGATTTAGAATCCTTGGATGATTTTTGAGTCTATTCATATGTTTTTTTATAGTTTTTGAAATTTTTTTGGGCTTTTATTAATATTACAAGTTATCTGGCATGGTTTAGCCAGAAATCTGGGATAGTGTTTAAGATGGTGTCTTTCTAGATGGTGTATTCCACCAATATAATTGACAGGAGATCAATTAACCAACAATAACCAAGTGTAGAAAATGGAGTCTTGGAATTCAGGTTTGATCAGCTGGTTCCCAGTTGGAAAAAGATAGCTGGGATTTGGAATATGTATATTCCAGCAGGTTTTGGCAACAAGAGCTGGGAATTTCCATGCCAAATCAATGCATTGAAACAAAAGATATCATGTGGTTCCTTTTTATTCTAGGTACATTCTCATAGGTTGGGTTATGTGGGCCTTTTTTAGGTAAAGATATGGATTGGGTGACGTTGTTATGTCATAAATCATGTGACAGGAATCAAGGGTTGATTCCTGAACCAGAGGGGTTTTCATCTGAATATGTCACAAATGACATATAAGGGAAAATATCATTATTCTAATAAAACTTCATTCTCTCAAATTTGATGCTTTTCCCTCAATTCTTTCAATTACCATGTCTTCTGAATTATTATTCAAAGGAGCAAAGTTTGGAGTCCTTAGAGTGGAAACTGCTACCACCAGAAAAGAGATTCTTGAAGGCTCCCTTGAGAAAGCCTGGGAGAGTCTTGAGGTCACAAAGACTGTGCCTAAGGAATTGTTGGCAGAAGTCAAATTAGCTTTTGAGGAGTTATATTCAAACTATTTTTCTAAGAAAGGAACCCCACCATAAGGTAATAGGATTTATGCCTGGGATTCATAGAACCTGCTGATGGGGCTTGATGAGATCTTGCAGCAGGTGAAAAATGCTGCAAACCAAGAAATTGAGGCTCTCAAGTTGAGAGAAGAGAAAAGTGTGGAAATAATGGCCCAGTGTTGTAATGAAAATAAGTTGTTATTGTAGAAAATTGACTCATTGGAGATAAATCTTGCTGAAGCTTTATCACAGGAAGGTTCTGGTAAAAAGAGTCAGCCAGGGAATGAGAATGGTAAGTTTGACTGGTTTGACCTGAATCCCTCGCAGGGATCCATATGATAGCAACATGATATCCTTGGATGCTTGGCTATTTGTATTGGGGTGAAGAGCTAGTTTGGTGAAGATATCAGTAATTTTCTGGTATGTGAAGATTTCATGGTAGTTTTTTAACAATGATCACTTGGTTGAACCTCTTAGGATCTCTCTCTGATCATAATGCCAATGTTGTAGAGAATTACATTACCAAAAGTTCATATATGTATGGATAACTGGGAATAGGGATATACCATACTCATTTTCTTAGATTCTCTCCATGGCCATTTCTCTGCATCCTGTTTAGTGGCTCAGAAATATATGGAGCTTTGCATTTGCTGAGCTTCAGATGTGAAGCAAATTCTTGAGAGAAAATTTTATGCATATCCATGGTTCTTATTGGTTGAGGTTTGGTAGAGCACCATTCTCTTTGGGAAAACTGCTAGGAATGCACTGATAAAAGTCTCCTGCTTTTGCTGCTTTTTACCCTCAGGAGTGTTTTTCCCAGTACTTCATAACCTTATTAAAATAAAGCTATCTTGTAACAGGATATAAATACAGCATAATCATAGATGTCAGGATACCGCATCCCAGTCAATATTGTGTTAGTCTCAGCTGCCAACTTACTTTGTTGGGAGGAGGTAAAAGCCCACCATAGAAGGGGTACTAACTTGATGAGATAAGATGCTGAGCAGCCTAACAAAGCCCATGGTCCAGCGGGGGTATTATGGTGTCAACTAGTCCAGCCAGTGTAATGTAGGCTATGCCTTCATATTGATTGGCAGTGAGAGGAGACGTTCTAGGGCTGGGGGAAGGTGGTCAGGTTTGGGTGTTTGAGGAGCTTTCATATCTACATGATAGGCATTAAGATAGTTGTACTTCTCACAGAATATGACGGCTGGGTGCTTGTATCAGGTCATACTGTGATAGAATGTTCTTAGTATTCTCTGTTAGGCCAGAAAGTCAAAGCAAAGGATGTTATCTCAGGTAAACTACTTGTATTCTGTCTTGAGAGGATATTCAGAGAAATGAACTGGGCCAAAGGGAGCTTCTGGTGGATAATAAAATGCAGGCCAGGTTTCTGGGACTTTCTCAGATATGTGGGCTGTCATACCAGGATTTTCTGTTGAAATAATAGTAAAGTGAGAACAAATAAGACTAAATATGGAATAAAATAGTAGAACCCAGGTCACATTATCTTATTTATTGCAGAATGACAATACCATTTTACAAGTGTTCACAGAGTTTAAATGTCATTCAAAATGCTAAGTTCTGCTTAAACCATCACCCAATAGCTGAGTTGCTCAGGTTTGTTTGGCCTGAGAGTTCCAGGCCTGCCAATTCCTCTACTGATATGACCTCAACCTGAAAGTCCATTAATAACTTATTAATAGCTTCATAATTCCTTCTAAGATTCCTGTCATTCTGGATCATTGGTCCTTCAGCATCTACAAGCTGGGTCATATTTAGCCCTATGAGTTGTGCTATCTCTGAAGCAACTTCTCAGTTTCTGGCTGGCTTTAGATCACATGGTTGGGTGGCCCAAACATTAAATTAAGCATCTGTATTCACTTTCAAATCTGAGACTTTGTGCTGAGCAGCAACTCCCTTTTCAGATGTCCTGTCAGTTATGACAGGAATGAGGGTATGTTGGTTTAATGCTTCCAGCAATCTAGCTTTGTCCGGATTAATCACCAGCCTATGACACTAATCTGCACCCTGCAAATTCTTAGCCTGGTGAGCCTGAAAATTTCCCTGATTAACCAGCTATAAATTGCTGCTTGTTCCTGCTCACTTGTTGGCTAGCCATAAAAAACACAGGCGGCTGGCCTGGGGTCCGCAGGATCCACGGAATCATCAAGGAAAGGTTCCAGGTTTGATTCTCCTAGATGGAGTTTATCATTTCTTTTGTGGAGAAATGTCATTTATGACAATAGGTACCGGATATACATACAGCCATTATGGCCCCAACTTATGGGCCATGTGGAAAACCATTATCACACCCCCCCTTGTCACCCTCACAGCTGTTCAGAGCTGGGACGCTAACAACAAGCCCATGCCTTCAGAGCTTTGCATTGCCGCTGATGAAAAAGATGCCATAGGGCTCAAAGTGTATCCTGACTTGCATCATTTATAGATCCCATTCTTGTTGAAGCCAGATAAGCATGATAGGTTTAAAATCCCAGGGTTACAACTTAGGCACCATCTTCTGTCTCCTGGAAATCCCATGCTCCCTCTACCATACCAGCCCAAAATCCCTGGCTGGGTGCTGTCTCAGGGAGCTTTAGGTGTGTGGCAGCTTTTTTGCTATACTTGGTATACTTGGCAACTGTGGTAAGCTTGACTCCCTGGTACTCAACACTTTGTCAAGTACCAGGGAGTTGAGTGCTGTATATGTGAACCTATTAGTATTTTTGGCTTAACTGATTTTAAGCTAATTTCTACTAGTAATTTAGGGGTTCAAAACCAAAAACCAAGGTTAAATTTACTCAAACTTGACTCTGTTTAATAATTTGGTAGCTAAAATACCAATTTAAGGGGCAATTTATAAGTAAATTTACTAATAGAAATGAAAAACCTGTGTTCAACACTCTAAAACAAAAAGTGACCAGTTCAACACTTTTTAAGCCAAATTTTAATTTTATTAATAGAATACATATGTACTTATATAAAATTTATTATTTACTATTATATTTATATTATTAGTGTCCATAGTCACCAATTAGGCTCCCAAGCATCACTATACTGGATTTAGTGGTATAGACATTAATCAAATACCCCACTTGTTTTACATTATGTCATTCCTGGGTTTGTGGATTAAGTGGTGCCACATAAATTAAGCCCAATTTATTAAGAGATTTCATATGTAATTTATAAAAAACTGAAACTTGATATCTTCTTTGTTTGACTCTATCCACTTGCCACCCAATCGGTTTCAGATTTAACTAATCAAAGGCTCTGAATTAAGGCTAAATTAATATGTGACACGCTATGAGTGCCACTTGACACTCATCCACTCAACACTTTAGCTTGGGGATTAGTACAGAGAGCTTCTTAACGTTTTAACCAGCACTATGGTAAATAAGTCACTCCCAGCTCCTTACGGCATAATATTATCACTAATAAACACCTTCCTACTCATTTACTTTTTTAACTTATGTTGTATTTTTTATTTTTGAGCATATGAAACTGCCTTGCTTTTGGGTTAACTTTCAAACCTGTTTTAAATTTAAGCAAGTTTTATATGTAAAAAAAATAGTAAAGATGATGTTTCTGCTCAACTCTGGCATACTCAACAGTGAGAATTCAGCTTTTCCCAGCTGATTGACAGTGCCAAACTTGACACTTTACTATGTTTTGATTTTTCAACTCCCAATAAAAAATTCCACATAATAATTTTTTTATTTTTTTGCAATTATACTCTACTACTTTTTCTTCTACTCTCCATATAATTTTCATATATATTTTGATTTTTAATTGTACTTTTACATTAAATTAGCACTAAGATGTTATTTTGAACCTAACATCTTTGATGCATCCTCATAAATTTACTTATTTTCTATGTTTTAACCTTTATATCTATACTTTGAGTTTCTATTTTTCTTCTATTTACTTTGTTATGTTTTTTTTCTTGATAAATAAAACTTTATTTGCATACTTTTCATTTAACTTTTACTTTGTTTTACCTCTGTGTTTCATATCTTTCACACTATTTTATTTAAAAAACTAAACTTTTCTTTAGACAAGATCAAACAAGAACAGCCCCAACCCAAGCACCAAGCCTCCAAGGGCTCCAAAGAAACTGCCTCCACTCCCAAGCGTTCCAAGAAGCCTGCAAAGGCAAAGTCTCTCACGCCATCTCCTTCTACTCCTCCCCCCTCCACCCTCATCTTCCACATCCCCTTCACTTTTCCCCAAAAATTCCTCCCCCAATAAATCTGATGGTGATCTTACCAATCACTCCTTTTACCACTCAGAGGCTGACTCTGAGCCCACCAAGGAGTGACATACCAAGAAGTCAAAGGCTACCAAGGAGCCCACCTCTTCTTCTGGTAAGAAAAAGGAGGCACCCAAGTAGGCCTAAAAGAACCCTTTCCCCCCCTCCTGATGGCTCTTCCCCCCTCTCTCATCTGATCCCCAAGATGAGCCTGAGGAGTACTCCAAGAAGTTCAAAGCTTCTGGTCATTAGGCTTGGTATCCACTGGCCATCCAAAATATCTGTAATGTGGACAGAGAGTTTAAAGTCCCCAAGTGCTTCCCCTGGTACTTCCCAATTATGTCCGTAAAGGGTGGCCCTGGCTACGTTGCTGATAACTATATTTTTAATTGTAACAATCAAAAGCGCCAAACCAAGAGCAAGCACTTTGTCTGTGAGGATAAGACTTGCGGGGCCTGGCTAAACACTGAGGGCTGGGAGCAAGTAACTGCAGAGATGGGGGAGCACTCTTGTGAGCCCCCCAATCATCTTATAACCCAGATGTTAAAATGGGTCCTGGTCCAAGTCATCCCAACCTCTGCCAACCTCTGCGCATCAGATCTGGATATAAATGCCCTGCAACATCTCAAACCCAAAAATCTCAAGTTGGTGCCAACTCAAGAGCAGTTGGTTAAGTTCATAAGCAATAAGTGTATCACTGCCAATCTCCCTCCCCCCAAGGCTTCAGATGTCCTCTTGGAGCTTACGCTCACCCACAAGCTCAAGAAGCTTCCAAGTTGTAAGGTCTCATGGTCTGGGGAAGATGATTGTAAACTAAAGCTTTTAACCCAGTGATATTTATATTAGTTAAATACAAAAAGGTGGTCAAAGTCTGTAAAAGCAACTGTACTAAGGCTCCTAAAAGCTTATACAAAGTGAAATAAGAACTAAGGCAGTTTATTAACCCTAAGAAGATAAAATAAAGTCCAGTCTTAATGACAGATGATTTGGTCAAAAAGTTAATCTCTAGGTCTGGGAATTGTTCTGCACTAGTGGGAGGATTAAAGCTATCCACAATTAAATTGTGTGTATTACTATAAAAACTTCCTAACTGGTGAAGAAGAAAGTCAAAAGGAATCATGAGAACAAAAGTTAAAACTAACTAAGATTAAAAAAGAAACACAAGTCACAAAACCTAACAAGTACCTTTTTGAGGTGCAAGTCAAACAATCTCAACTTAAGTTGAGACTTATTAAAACTCAGGCTTTTATTCAAGTCTGGGTTTTGAGGTAAAAATAAAGGATAGGGTGGCTAACCAAAGATAGTTAGTTGAGTTTAGGCATGAGAGCCTAATACAAGCACATGGTTTCCATTTTCTTAACTTAAAAAGGTTAGAGCAAGGTAAAGGGGAGAACAGGGAAGCTGATGGTTATTTGTTTGCTCTGAACCAAGAAGAGCGGAGGCAGAAGAACAGGAAAACTAGGTCCAAGGCTGCTGGCGTAAGCAGGAAGGAAGACAGAGAAAAAGAAAAAGGTAATTTGAATTTGGACTGGTTTTAACTAACCCAGCATATAGTCAAGGGTTCAAATCCTGTATGTGAAAAGAAAGAAAGTTCAAACTTTGAATTTAATGTTAAACTTAGGTTAATTGACCTGAAAGGAAAGAGAATGAAGTGGGGAACTGGTAGTTTGAAAAGAATGTTGATAAAACCCTGGCTAAGGTTTAAAATTGACTTATTGTGATAAAATAAATACTAGCAGCAAGATAAAATGAAGGAGAATCCTGACATAAGTGGGGAGCACTTCTGTCAGGGAGCCAGTCATAGGCAGAGGCATTGGGCGGCTTGGGGTGAGGTGCGGCCAAGCTGGCGGGTAAGGCCCACCATAGAATGGGTGCTAACTTGATAATGTAAGAGGCAGATTGCCCAAGCAAGGACCAGGGTCCGGAGTTGGGGACCATGGAATCCACCAACCCTGTCAAAGTAATATAGAGTACTCCAAACAGTTGGGTAGAGGTGGTCTCAGCGGCAGCAGGGGGTTCCAGTGGGTGGTCTGGTCTAGGGGTTAAGGGCAGAGTCATGGGAACAAAGTACGCTGGTAGGTAGTTGTACTTATCTTTGAACAATAAGGGCAGTATCTTGATCCTTTTTCCTTTGCTTCCTAAGTAGTTGGGACTTCTAGTCCTTGCCAAGGAGTTGGCAATGAGAATGATTTCCAAGCCGTACTCAGAATAGGCCGGGTTGGGGGGGTATTTAGTAAAGTTCATAGATCCAAAGGGGATCCCAGGGGACGGTATAATGCCTGGGGCAGATTGTCAGGTTGGTCTCTGGAGGGGGCAGCAGCCTGGTAGTCTACTTGACCGGAATTAAGATGGAAGATTGCTAAGACTAGATAGGGTAAGATTTGTTTGAACCAAAGGCTCATAAAACTTTATTATCAAAAATGACAATGTGGTCATCACCATACTGCTGGGGTTTTTATACCATGGGACTTTGCTTCTTCAATTTTTGCAGGGTTCAGGTTTGCAGACAAGGCACTGGCGGGGCATGGATCTTGGCTTGGAGTCTTGAGGGTGGTAGATCCAGGTTGTGCCTGCTCTGGCAAATAGAAGTGGCAATGCTTTTGTTCCACTGCCACTGTTCACTATGTCACCTGAGTAGTTCAATTGTACTACCCTTTCTGGACGGAAGGCTGGCAGTTGCTGGTGGTCATTAGAAGAGTTAAAAATAGGTTTTTTTTTAACCTCCTTAAGGCAAGCTGCAACCTCTGCATAGTTTCAGATCTTTGGTGGCTTAAGGTTGGCATAAATCTGGTGACCATTTGGGGAATTGTCCTTGGGAGACTGGTGGGTCTCAGAGTAACTCATTAACTTGGGTTTGCAATTTAACAAGTGGGTGGTCTCCTGTCCACTTTGTGTGACTCAAGTAGTCTTTGGAGGGTCAGGGTTTGATTCCAGGGTTTCCAATGTTGGTTTCAAAACTCCAGTATTGGTGTTGGGAAGGTTGGCAGTAGGTCCTTCCCCAACCTCTGTTAGCCAGATTACATCTCCTTTGCAGGTATGGGTATTCATTGGCACCAGTTTGGAGGAAGACTGGAAACTATTCAGCAAATTCTCCATAGCAGGCCAGCGGGTTGCAGGGTAATTTAACAATCTGAGCCTGTGATTTAACGGATTGGCGGGTCTTGGTCTGTCCTGGAGGGTTTTATCCGCCTTCAGGGAACTGGGGTTTGACTCTTGGGTTTTCAATACAAGTATTGAAATGTCATTCATGACAGCTTCCTCCCCCATGACAACAGTCCTACCACCAAAGACTGCATAATCTGCTACTTAACTCAGCAGAACCTGATGAAGTTGAAAAGGGCTTCAACCTGGCTAGCTGATGGTACCTTTGCCACTTGCCCCTGGATTTTCAAGCAGCTCTGGATGATCCATGCCCAGATTGACATCCAGGTGATTCCACTTGCATTCTTTCTTCTTCCTGGGGCCACTGAGGCCATTTACACCCGTGCTTTTACCATCTTCTTCCAAGCACTTTCCCTCCTTCCTGACAATAACAATGCCAAGAAGACCTCCTACATCTGTGCCAACCCTCCTGCCTCTGACAAAGACCAGGCCACCCTGGACTTGAAGAAAAAAGTAAGGCTGAGAGCTCTTGGGCCTGCCATGTGCATTATGAACTTCAAGCCTGCTCAGTTCAATGCATTCAAGAAGCTGTTCAGTGGAAAGGTGAAGGGATGCCACTTCCACTACCGCCAAGCAGTTGCTTGGAATGTGCAGGCCCAAGCTAAACTAAGTAGGTTAAGCCGGAGGGACACTTCAGACACCTGCAAATTTGTGCTGGCACAATTCAGTGCCTTGGCTTTTTTAAATCCAGAGCACACTGTGCAGGGGTTTGAGGTTCTCTCAAAGGATCCTTACGTAGTTAAGCACTCAGAGTTCAAGCCTTTCCTTGAGTACTTTGAGCCCCAGTGGATTGGGAAGGTTGTTACGCAGAGGAGAGGTAAGGCTCATGCCAAGGCCAGCTGTAATGTGTACTGGGCGGCAGTGAATGGTGAGCTCAAGACCACCACAGTGCTTGAGGCTTATCACAAACACCTCAAGGCCAACTTTGGGCTCCACCCAAAATTCAATAAGTTTTTCTCCCTTCTGCAGCACAAGCAGGAGAAAACCATCTCTAAGCTGTGTGACTTGGCAAACTGTGTCCCCCCATCAAGCCCACAACCCGCTCCACCCTATTCACCAAGGCCATTCAAAATGCAGCCAAGCATAAATACAAGGCCTCAGAGATCAAGCAGCAGCTTGAGCTCATTGCAACTGCCCTCCTGGAAGGGGCCAAAATGAAGAAGGGGAAGAATGAAGAGGAATAACCTTGCTGTCTTGCTTCTATGGTTTTAATTTTTACTTTTTAGTTTTGATTAATTAGTTTTTAGTTTTAATTTTTCTATTTTTTGATTTAATTAGATAGCACTGATTATTTTATGCATACATGGTAAGTTTGAGATGAATAGTTATAGTTGAAAGTGAATGAAATATCTTAATTTTTGTTAATTTCCTAATAAAGCAAAAGAATTTCACATTTATACTTATATGAACTATATCAAATAAACATTAATATTTCTTCATATTTTGCATAACTTCTATTGTTGTGTTTTTTGTATATTTTTGTCTCATTGGAATTTTAATTTTTATGGTAATCAAAATTATTTTATAATGAAGAGTTTAAATTACATAGTAAAACGAGAAATAGTTGCTTATTTCATCTTATTCTCATTAGTTAAGATACACTTTTTATTGCATTTTTAAGCTCTCTGTAGTCATTTTAGTATACCATAGCTGTATAGCTTAATTTTTTATATTAAAAGTTTTCATTACATCAAGATCTGTTAATTAAAAAAGTGTCAATTTCCAGTTGTTGATCAGGGAAAAAGCTGAATTCTCACTTTACTACAGTGTCAACTACCAGGGAGTTGAGCATCAGGAAGTCAAACTTACCACAGTTGCTGTATACTCATGTTCAGATTCATCATCTTCTCTGAAACTTCATTGGTCAGGAGCTGTTGCTTTAGAGATCAACCATCCATAACAGTACCCAGACTTGGTCAGCTGGGTCTGGTTAGCCCAGATCACTCCAGGGCTTTTGATCCAAGGTGGATGGGTGAAAAGGTTTCTGGGAGTTCTCCTGTGGCTTGGACAAAGGCTGGACCTGATCTTGGGGTACTGTATAGAGGTTGTCAAGGACCTATCTGTCAGCTGAGCCAGGTGACACATCCAGTGCCCCTTATTCCTGGATCAAGTTGAGATGTTAGGCTTAGGTAGAGCATGTAGTATATGTGCGCCCTTGCTAAACAATCTAGGCCTGCAGCTGCTTCTGGCATTACTTCTTCAGAATATCAAATCTAACACCCCTTGTAAGCTCTATTTCAATCCAAAGGGTGGGAATGCTCTACTAAAGACAGAGGGCTAGATGTGACCAAAGGGTTAGGTTTATTGAATACTGTGCTCTAATCCAAGACGCTTTCTCCAACCTTAGTCATCAGGTTTAGAGGTGTAGCTGCTGAACAGCTGTACCGGTTTCCTGGGTGAACTTTGATAGATCTCCTAACTGTAGACCATATTTCTATTATGATCTCAGATAAATCCAGGCTGATAAAAACTGCGCTGTTTTTTTTTAAGGAATCATCTCTTTTGTGGCTGACCCAGCTTTTTTCTTGATTGTAGTCTATTTGGTGACCAGCCAGTATAATAGATAACTTACATCACATCCAGAATATGATAGGTTCTACCTTATTCTGGATCTGGTCCCCTTCTGTTATCTAGCCCATTTTTGAGATTGTGTTATCAATCTCATCTATCTGTACATGTGGATGTTTTCACAATCTGGTACCTGATTGGGATACAATTCTACTGTGTAGAGGTAACATTTAAGTGGAACTGTTTCACTATTGTTCTGGACTGGGCCGATTCTGTTCTTGGTAAAGATTTTTCTGTTTATCTCAACTGCTATAAAGCTGCTGAACTTTTGTCAATAGCCATCACTGGCTCATCTCTATTCAAGTAAAGGTGTTCAATAAAGTACCTTGATGTCTGCTTCTGTCCAGCTGTATGGCCATCAGTCAACCAATTTCAGAATCAGGCTATCCCTAATATCCCTGGCACAGTGAATAACTCCTAACAGGTGTGTAACAAGAAGGTGGGCTCAAACTTTCTAACTTGCATCTTGATGATCCTCATCCTCCCCTTACCAAATCAATCCTCCCAGGGTACAGAAGCTTACCACCCAGCTTCCCCACCCCTAAATGACCCTGAACAGGGCTAGGATTTGACCACAGCTATTAAAGCTTCAAAGTCAATACCATCAATTTAGTAAATTAATGCTTGTTTCCTGCTGAGGGTGCTATAGTATTTCTATATGCTTTAAAGCTGGCTAGCCAGGTTTGGTTTAGAGAGCTACTGGGGTGGAGGCTGTTAGTAAGGTCATCCTTTAGCCCTGAGCTGGATAGATTTATTGGCCTAGGGGGGGGTTAAGTCAACCATTGGCAAGGACAAGTCTATCAGTGCCCTGCCCATAACAGGCAAGATTATTAGGGGTAAGATAGCTTATCATTTATAAACATCATTTATAGTATACTGGGGTGTAAAGCATAAGAAGTGATATCCAGTAACTATTGCAGACTCTGAAATTCATTGGAAAGAATCTAAACAGTCTATCTGTGTTGAAGGGGTGGGGTTAACTCCCTGGTGGGCAATGGCCCCATTCAACGGAGCCTCTACTTGGCTTTAGCCTCCATAGGTATAACATTGGTGTTCCTCAAGCTGTGACTTTGAGTTGAGATATCTGGTAACTAGCTTTGTAATCTAGCTCCAAGTGGATTTAGCTTTGGGATTGGTGTTGCTAATACAGGCCTTCCTGAAGCCAAATGATACCCTACAAATGAAGGTGTTAGCTGGTGTTTACTTTTGCTTCTGCAACTCTGCTAAGGATAGTATGTATCCTGGTTTATTTATGGTCCAGATTGGATTTGAAAGGGAATGATAGCAGGGTGTTATGTTGGTAGTTATGCTGGAGGTTGGGCGATGGATCCAGGATTCTAAATCATCCAGGTGGGATCTCTCCCCAGCCTAGATCTGGAAGCGTTCTGGCTTGGCTAGTTGATAGCTGGTGTATGGGGTGGCTAGACAAGGTAAAAACAAATAAATATTTCAAGGAGGTGCTGTCCAGAGCAAGGGTCAAGTTTATTGAGGAATTAAGGCTGCAGAGCGTGGGGTGAACGGGTTAGTGAGGCGCTTAAACCGAGTGGAGATTGATTGCCTGGAGGGTGGGAAGTGGTTTAGCTTAATAGGAATGGGGGATAAGGTTGCAAGCAGGTGTTTGTTTGGATGGTGCTGGGAAAGGGTCGGATGGAGGGTGGGTTCTGTTTAAGTCGATGGGGGTTGACTGGAACTTGTGGTTCTGTCTGGAACAGAGCCAATGAGGAACCAGAACAGTTCAAGAGGGTGGTTTTGAAAGTTGGTCAAGATTGGGGAGGAATAGTTGGATGAGAAAGGGATGGATCACGGCATTGCAGGGTGTATTGTTCAGAGGTTGATTGTCGTTTGGGTAAATGTTTATCTAGAACATTCCATCTTGTAGTTTAAAAGCGGGAAAAGGTTTGTCGTGGAAACGTCGACGTTTTGACGGGAATTCGGGTAGTTCCGGGATGGTGGTGAGTGGGTGGATAATTTTCCCGGGAGGAGAAGGGTTTGTTATGGTATAAAAATGTATGGGAGGGGGGGATAAAAATTATGTTTGAGTACTCTAGTCTGTACCACGAGATGGGAGAGAAGGACGGGCTGCAGCGGCTTGCGGCGCGCATGTACCGATACAATGCTTTGGACCGCCGCATCTCGCGCTTCTTTGAGATCGGGATGATCAGCCACTTTGAGAACATGTTTGTCATTTTCCTGACGGGCCTGCTGGGCGGGGCGCCCTACAATCGCAAGAGCATGGTTTACTGCCATCGCCGCATCAACCTTGGCGATGAACACTTTGACGCCTTCCTAGAGAACCTGACGGTTGCTATGCGCCACGAGCAGCTGTCCCAAGACATCATTGACAGGCTCCTGGAGCTGATTGGACAGACGCGCGACGATGTCTGTGGCCGGTCCACGCTCAGGCCCCCCTCCGATCCAAAAGCCTGCCCCTTCCAACAACCCACCTCAGAAAAGCACCCACAACACGAGTTCAAGCCAAGCCCAACTCTCTGCCCATGTGTGATTCAATAATGTAATAAAGTATTTTCCCAATTAGGAATGTTTCATATCCCCAAGCCAATCAAACCCTCAATAATTGTAAGCCTGATCCTACAACCAATCCTTTTACCCGTAAATATACAAATTAAATTTCTCCCTAAACCCCCTGATCTCCACTAGTGGCCGCAAACACCTCCACCCCGCCTTCTTCACGCTAAGCTAAACTAACCCCACCTGACCAAAATCCAACATTGGTTTCAAGAACAATCTGCAATGACATGTTTTCCAAACACCACTAGAATCCCTTGATTTATGCCATCTATTGATCATATTTGATCCAACTTCCTCACAAGGCTGCCTATTAAGCAAAAGATACACCCATCCTGAAGTCATAAAACACAACTGACAACCAACCCTAAAGACATCATACCAAACCTGGGGTATCAAACACACCACCCAAAAGTAACCATGAGATACTTTTTGCCAGGAATTAAATTTCTGATACCCAAAATAAGCTTGATTAATGTTTAAAAGATCTCAATAAAATGACCAATATCATGTTTAACCCAAAAGAATCCTCAAACTGCCTACTTTAATGCTTCTATAGCCTCACTTTAACTTCTGCTCCATACTTGAAATCAAGTGCTTTACCCAGCTTCCAGCTTTAAATCAGAAATACTGAATCACTGGTTCTTTTCATCATTCCCTTCATACTATTCAATTGATGATGTTCAAAATTCACTGAATCAATAGATGGGCCTTGTTCTGTCCTTATTTTTGAGGTTATGGTTCCAAATTCTATGATTTATTGACTCCTTTTCCCCTCAATTGTTTTGAATGAGTTTTAATTCAACCATACGGTATATAATCTCAAGAATCATCTATTTTATGTTGTTATAGGAAAATCACATCAAACTCAGTTTTAAATCTATCTAGTCTTATTTTTAGTTTTCTTCTCTTAAGTTATTAACTAGTTGCCCTCGATAATGAAGTTCAACTGGGTGCTCCTTTTTGGAGCTTAGTTCTGTGCCTCCCTAGTGTTACCTTCCAGGAATAAACAGAGGAAAATATTGGATGGATCCCTTTTCCTGTTGAACACCACCCCTCAGAAGCCTTGTCTAACAGCTGCTTTAAGTAAAATACCAGAAATCAGGGACAAAAGTTTAACTAGATGTGTTTTAACTCTTTGGTTCCTGTTGAAAATCCTCAACTGGTTTGTTCAAATGATTTATTGCACCTCCTCATTTATCACTAGGTTATTACTTGTTGGGATGCTTCAGTAGTTTATTGGGAATTTTTTTCTTGGTGTTGAGTATATACTTCTTGAAAGTATAATAAACAAGATAAAGGGGGAAATTAAGTAGAGAATGATACTTTATTTGATATGAGTTTGGGTATTATATAGTATAATGAGAAGTCACATACTGTCCATGTACGTTATGGAGGTCATAAGGATTTTCAAAGTAGTGTTATGCTTAGGACTCAGAAGTTTTTATCCCCATAGTAGATAGACAGTTGATAAGAGTGCCACCAACTTAATGATTAGTCAGAGGGTCACTCAGGGAATTACTTTTTCAAGAGGAAGTAATCAAAGATGTTGCAACATCTCCCCTGGGGTGCTAAAAGGTGGAACCTTGGGGATTTTCTTGAGAGTGTCGGGGATTTGGGCTTGGTATTGATCCAAGTTTTGCACTGAGGACAGAAAGTTAAGAGTTACATTGAGCTATTCTTGCTTTGCATAGGAAAAGTTGGTCATGGTGCATACATTTGAGTTTCATACAAGTGCCAATTCCTTTGATAAGGTAAGTGTTGTTTAGTTTGACTTCCATGATAATGCCTGGTCCTTGTAATCCTAAGTCCAACTTATGCTGATTGTGGTTGACAACCCAGATTTTGTCACCAACTTGGAATCTTTCTTGTTACAGTTGTTGTAACTGTGCTGTTTTAGCAGAGTTACAAGGGGAAAAATATTTAGAGACTAGATAATATTCTTTATTGAGAGATAGGCATTATATAGTCATTGTGAGCCGTGAATAACAGAAACATGATAGTGTTGATCACACGGTGGGATGATGAAGGAGTGGCTTGATAGTGGTAATAAGTCAAGCACCAAAACAAGGTATCCACCATAAGGGATCATCATTTGTTCATGTTATTAAATTTGGAAATTTGAGTTGACTTCCTAGTCTGGCTCCAAGTGACAGGATAGTTGGATTGTGGGTCACAAACCTGCTTACTTGAAACCTTGCTGGCGGTTCAAGCCTGCTGTTTTGACACAGTGGGATTGCCTCTCTCTCAACCCTTTTTTGTTTCATGTCTTCCTGGTCTTTTCTAGCACGCTGCACATTGGGATTACTATCATATGGCATCTTTATTGGCAGAGGTAATTGTGTCCTAACTAGGTACTGACAATAGTGGGGGTATGCTCATAGACAAGTCCATACAAGCTTTGCCTTTATTGTGGTTAACTTGTGTTCTGCACATCATAAGTGTTGTTGGAAGCATGTCAGCCCAAAGTTTTTGATTGTTGGCAGAAAGTTTACTGAGAGCTTCTACAAGGGAATCATTTATTCTGTCAACTCTTCTGTTTGCTTGTGGATAATAGGGACTGGCAATGGTGTGTTTTATTACATTCTTGGCAAGGTAGATATTGGTGTCAATAGCTTTGAGTTCAGTTCATCTTTATCTGATTATGAGTTTGGGTTTCCCAAACTTAGCTATGATTTCTTTTCCAATAAATTGTCTTACATTGTTTTCTTTGTGTTCTTTTGTTGCTTGCGCTACAGGCCACCTAGTGGAATAGTTGATAGATGTGATAATGAAATTTTTGCCCTTGTTATTGCCAGGCATTGATCCTGCAATATTCAGTGACCACACTTTGAAAGGCTGTGTGATTGATACTGGTATCACTGACTTAGGGTGCCTTGGAGCGGGCGTACTTTTCACATACTTCATATTGGACCAGCACTTTCTTGATGTTGTCCAGCATTTTGGGCCACCAGTAGCATGTCTTGAGGTATTCATGTAGATTTTTGCTACAGGTGTGTCCCAGATCTCTGTGGTATTGAAGAAAGGTGTCAATATTTTGTGTAGACAGGATATATGGTACAGTATCATAGCTTGGAAATATGAGGTATAGATTACCATTGTCATGAATTGGGCCTTGTGGACGTCTTAGTGTAATACCCAAGTATTGAGGGGGAAACTTTAGTAACATAAGATGGAAGTTAGGCGGCTCAAAGCCATTCAAGGTGTAGACAATTGGATAGAAGTTTACTGCCTGACGGAAGGCTTTGGCAAGGATGTTGCATTGTCTAAGGCTGAAAGCAGGGTACTGTAGCGTAGCTGCAGAGATCATGTAAGTAGCCAAGTTGAGAGTTGGGCAAGATGACACCAGAGGTGTCCACGGGTTCAAACCCATTGAGTTGAGGTGAGTTGAATCATTGTAAAATATCCATTTTGGTCCCTGTGGTTCAGGACCAAACTGAGCATTGATTGGCTGGTTGCCCCCTATCCCAAGGTAAGCTATCAAGACAGCTGTGAAGATGATGTAGTTTATCTTCTGACTTGGGGAGGGGTAATGGATTTAGTAAGGTTACTTGCTTAGCCTAGGTAAAGGATTGATTAATGTGATAATATTGAGGAGGATATTTGCTCAATAATAGCACAAACTATCATTGAGGGGTTTATCTTTATTTATACTAGTGGACCTGCAAGACATGATTATTGAAAGACATAGCATTGGAGACCAAGATTCTGAGTTGCATTTGTTATTCCATTTTCTGGGTTGGCTTGGGTGGCTGGTAATTGAGAAGGTTTGACTGGATCCCAGTTTGCATTGGCATAGTGCAAGTTGGGCCTTCTTCATGCATCTAAATTCATTTACTAAATTTGGTGCATGATTTTCATTGTTGGAGAGCCTGTCAGTTCATTCCCTATTTAGTAAGCTCCTAAATTGGGCAGCAGTTCCTCCCAAGTTTGGCTTTGGGGAAATTGCCTTTCCTGGTTTACCAATTTGGCTATTTCCCAAAAGAGTGGATGGGGACTGGCCTGCTGGCATTGGAGGGCAAAGGCTAGTAGATGGATGGTAGGTGGCAGGTGGTAGGCTGGCTCATGGGTACCTGTTTTGCAGATGGCTTGCAGGTGGGGCTGGCAAGAGTGGCAGGCGCTTGCGCAGTGGCTGTGTGCATCTACTCAATGACAACAGGAGTCTGCACGTTAGCAGTGGGCAACAGCTTGGTGGTGGCGGGCTTCTGCATGGTGGCATTTTGAATCTGCTTGGCCACAGAAGGTGCCTGCGTGGTGGCAGCAGACGTCTGCTTGGTGGTGGCGGGTGCCTGCATGTTGACAGTGGGCAACAGCTTGGTTGTGGCAGACTTTTGCATGGTGTCAGCATGTATCTGCTTGATGGCATCAAGGACCTGCACGGTGGCAGCAGATATCTGTTTGGTGATAGTAGTTGTCTGCACGTTGACAGCAGGCAACAGCTTGGTTGTGGCAGACTTTTGCATGGTGTCAGCATGTATCTGCTTGATGGCATCAAGGACCTGCACGGTGGCAGCAGATATCTGTTTGGTGATAGTAGTTGTCTGCACGTTGACAGCAGGCAACAGCTTGGTTGTGGCGGGCTTCTGCATGATGGTGGCATGTATTTGCTTGATGGCAGCGGGGACCCACATAGTGGCGGTGGACGTCTGCTTGGTGGCAGCGGGCGCCTTCAAGTTGACAGTGGATGAGGCTTGGTTGTGGTAGGCTTTTGCATGGTGGCAGTGTGTATCTGCTTGGTGACAGCAGACGTCTGCTTGATGGCAACAGGAAATTTCACGTTAATGGCAGGTGACAGTTTGTTGGTTACACAGCTATAAGTGTCAGGAATATTCCTGACACTTTGGGGTTAATGTCTAGGGTTGTTTGTTGGTAGAGTATAGCAGCAGGCCTAAACACAAATTAATAAAAGTCCAATGAATCTGTAGTCTTTACCTTTAATACTAAGGTAACAACTGAGTAGAGTAGAAAGGCAAGATGTAATATATGAAAAATTATGTTTATTTGAAGGAAAGAAAGGAAGTTTATATACTTGAAAGGCTGCACAATGGAGGCAGGCGTGTTATTAACACCTGCAAAATTGTTTAGAACATTACAACATCTTCTTGTGTCTACCAGGCTCTTGCATCTGCATTCCTTCTTTTTAGGGATGATCCAGAAAATCCAATGGGGAAAAGTAAGTGCACATTACTCTGAAGTGGCTGCAGTTTTCATCTTCCCATTACAGAAGTTGCTAGCAGTTCCCAAACCTAATCCATCTGGATGTAAAAGGTTGGCCAAATCATTGTAACATCTGAATTACAATTAGAAATGAAAATCCATCAGATCCGGCAGATTTGAGTGCAAACCAAATTAGCCTTGACCTTAAGGATTAATTCCACTGATATCCTTGACCAGTCTTATCATGCAGTCTAATTTACAACAACCATACATGTTTTTGAACATATGTTTGTTCTTGAGGACTTTCTCTTGGATGTCCATTGGTATACCAGGTGGGAATCCCTCTTGGAGATTTTACATTATTAACATGGGCCAATCAGGGTCTTCATCAGTGTATAGTAGATGTTTACAGTATAGCCTTGATAGGGCATCTGTGGTAAGTGTTTTCTTGCCTGGTTTATACTCAATCATCATGGGATACCTTTGTATGCGGCTCATCTATT
Source organism: Entomophthora muscae (assembly GCA_014839935.2). Lineage (NCBI taxonomy): Eukaryota > Fungi > Entomophthoromycota > Entomophthoromycetes > Entomophthorales > Entomophthoraceae > Entomophthora > Entomophthora muscae. Next base: position 376,266 of record QTSX02005686.1, on the reverse strand, counting down.
CAGCTTGTTGTCTAGATAGATGTTGTTAAGTCTTGAATAAAACCAATGATTTGTGGTTGGTTATCACTTTAAATATATGAGCACCTTTTAGGTAACATTGCTACTTCATTAAACAGTGGACAATGGCTACTGCTTTTTTTACATGTATTGGATATCTTTGCTCACCATCAGACAGCTTTCTTGATTAATAGGCTACAGGGAGGAAGTATTTTTCTGCAGTTTGAATTTAGAGTACTCCTCTTATTGCACAGTTGGAGGCACCAGTTTCTAATTTTTAAGCTCCTTCACATTTGAGATATTGCAATATAGGGGCAGTGATCATTGGTTCATTGAATTTTCAAAAGTGTTGGTATCTCAACAGCATCCATACAATTTTTGTTTTCTTGTCAGTAATTGCATATAAGGAAGCACTCAAGGCGCCCCAGTTAAGAATAAATCTCCTGAAATAGGATATCATGCCCAGGAATGTATGAAAATCACTTTTATTTTTCAGTGCCAGCATATCAATTATGGCTCCTATCTTTTCTGGGTTGGGCTTGACCCTGTCCTTACTGATAATATAGACTAAGAATGGGAGCTCAGTTAAAAAGAAGTTGTATTTAGAGGGCTTATCTATGAGTTGATTATCTTGAAGGGTGTGGAGGACCAGGCAGATGTCTTTCCAATGTTGTTCCTTAGTGAGGCTGTATATGATTATGATGTCAAGGTAGACTATAGCCCTTTTTCCAATATGATCTTTAAATACTTCATTAATAAAGGTCATAAAGGTACTTGGGGTTTTAGTCATGCCAAAGTTGAGGACAACACATTCAAACAAGCCATACTTAGTTTAAAACTCTTTTTTTGGGGATGCCCTCTGGTTTAACACGGATTTGATGATATCACACTATCAACTCAATTTTTGTGAAGACTTGGGACCCCCAGGGCGTCAAAAAGGTCATCAATCAGGGGCATGAAATACCTGTCTTTAATTGTGACCTCTTTGAGCGTCCTGTAATCAGTAATCAGGAACAATTCTCCATATTTATTTTCTAAAAAAACAGCTCCACCAAAGAAGATTTGGATGGTCAGATGAGTTCATTTTTAGGGCTTTGTACAGATAGGCTTTTAGTGCATTGTATTCTTGTGGTATTAGGCAATAGATGGGGCATGCTTTTGGAACACTTCACTTGAGATAAATTTTGTGTTGAATACCCCAGTTAGGAGGTAGTACCAGTAACTTTTCTTGAAATACAGAGGGGAATTCATCAACCAGCTTTTCTCAAATGTAGTTATTCTCATGTCTGGTTTCTGTATTTTTAAAGTAGATAACCTCATACATGCAAGTGTTTCAATCAATTGTGCTAGAGTACTTTTTCATTTCTGTTTTGGTAATCTTTACAAATACATGGTCTCTCATAAGTGTGTCAAGGTGAGTCAGATACACATGGTGGTGTACTTCTTCTTGATGTATGATGAGGGTGTCACAGTAAGTTCCATAATGCCAGGGATTGTTTGGCCAAGTATGAAAGCTCAGAAAGCCAGAAACCCTTTAACAAAACTGCCTGATTTAACAAACTTGAATCAAATGGTTGATTGAAAATGGGTTACAGCTGCTCCAGTTCACTGGTCAAATCTGATTCCTCCCTGTAAGTTGATGTTGATAAATTGACGTAATTTAAGTGTCATCAGATATGAACTTATTAATCAGCATGGTCATCAGAAGTTGGTCATTCAAGAGTTCTTTGTAACCTGGACTAGATACTCACTTGACAACGTGGAAGAAAAGATGCCCAGGATCTAGGCGGTATTGCTTAGTCAATTTTTTTGATATATATCAAATAATTTTCACTATTTCAACTCTTAAGAGTTGAGTCCTCCCAAAATCTACTCAATAAAAATCACATATCCCCTGGTCTAACTTTACTTTTGAAAATGCATCCTGTAGTTGGATTGTTACGCTACATTCCCTACAACTTGATTCTCAGTTGGATAATTACTGGAAGATGGGGCCTTGCCATTGGAACTTCATTGTTGGCACCACCCAATGTTAATTCCATTCCTGTCAATCTTGGAGCTGTTCTGCCTGCCTTTGAGCTGGAAATCTAGTTGTATCTCAATGTCCTGAATTTTATTCTGAAGAAGCTCTGATGCTTTCACAGACTATTTATCTTGGACTAATCTGGTTAGGATTAATTATTTTACTTGATCCTAGTATTTCATTTGGAAATTTTACCAAACAGTATATGAAGCTGAGTTGGTGGTTAATCATTAACTCCATGTGGATTTGGGTGGTGATTCCCCACCACTTGGATATAGCTTCTTACTATCCTGCAATTTCTGTCACATTACTCAACTCTTCTACATCTGAGTTTTTAGAAACAATTTGTCACAAGTTTGTGTTTTTTTTCTCCTGCTCCGTTGAGATATCTGCATTTACCATGTTTATTTGCATCAGTTCTTTTCTGAGTTTTCAGTTTGGACTTTTCTTTAACTTGCAGTTTCCATCTCCAGTTAAAGTTGCTGATACTGGGCCATCTTTTTCTTATTTCTGTCACTTCATGTCATTTTGGTGTCCAGATTATTTTCCTGCTCTACCCACTGATGAAATTTTGCATGAAGTTTTGTCAGCCTTATCAATCTATTCCAGATCTAGCCTTAGTAACAAATTCCAAGTCTACTATGTGATGACAAAGGTTTCAGAGGCTTCTCGTGAATGTTTTTTGTCTGCGGTGGAGCGCAATCCACGTGTTTTAACTGAAAGTGCATCCCTGTACCCTTTGTTAAAAAATTTGTGTGTATCTATTGGAGAGCTCAAAGTATATCATAAATTGTTTGCCTTCCAACAGGGTACTACTATGCTTTTGATATTCCTTCATCAGTTTCTTGCCTACTGCTGCACAATTGATGTTCCCAAGGTGAAAAAACTCTCAGCATTGTGGTTAGCAGTTGACCAGACTGCCAAGGATTTGGCAGTTTGGGATTCCCTGTTAACCACAACTGAGGCCCTGGTAAGCCAAATTCTTTCTATGGTTTAAAATCTATTGACTTTCAAACAAGGTGTTATGGAAATTGAAACCAAACCTGCTGCTTGCTCCTGGTTTTCTGGTAATCATTCTGCAGTGGCTTTGTCCAGTCAGAACAGTGATTGCTCCCATTGTGTTTCTTCTCAGTTGCAATTGGCAATTTTGAAAAAACTTATCAAGGTAGATGAAGTACTAGTGATGGCTTCCACCAAGAGTTTATTAGATATTCTCCAGCATGTTGTGCCTTCAAAATCTTTGGTAGTTGAGTCCAAGGAGTTACCTCTGGTTCCCATTGATTGTGATGTCCTGTCCTCCCTGAAGCCGTACAAGAAATGATTAAACATTATTTTCAGGAGCACCCTGCCTTCTTAGCCGCCGTTAGTACCACTGAGGAGAAGCAAGATCCTGCTGAGGTTTCATTGTTTGCAGCAAATAAATCTACTTCTGGTTACTTCTTGTTTTATGGTAACATTGATAACAGCCAAACTATCTTCTGGCCAGCCATTCTGTTGGATACTGGTGCTTCTGAGAATTTTATGAGTGTCAAGACTGCCAATTTGTTATAACTCAAGTATCATCTTGGAATGCTGGCCAGGGGTGAAAACTGTCAAAAATTTCCCTCTTTCCAACTTAAGAAACCAGTGAAATTTGTAGTTGTGGGTCAATATTTTACTACAAGGTTCTCCATATGCTCTACCCTCATGTACCCTATCATCTTAGGAGTAGGCTGGTGGCAGGACTGTAATGTATCAACTCTGCTAAAAGAAAATGCATTACAAATGGACCACTCTTCAGGCATTACCATTTGTATACCGTTGTTAGATATGTCAGAATTAGAGCAGTCTTCACAGACAATCCAGTTGGTTCCTGTTCCTACACCTGTGAGTTCAGACTTACCAGCATGCCTTTAGCCTTAGTCCGTGGCATTTGACGCCACTAGGGGTGAGGTCCTCAACAAGAATACTCAGTTTGATTTTGACTTTAAAATTACTGTTGATCTGATTTGTATTGTGTCTCCTATTTACCCTTTGACTTTAAAGGAGGATGCATGTTTGGAGGAGTGGACTCATGACATGTTAGCAAAAGGATACATCTTCAAGAAGGCTTTGTCAATATGTTCTATATTTTTGTTTGCTTAAAAGCCTGATGGGTCTCTTTGTCCTTGTGTTGATTATAGAAATTTGAATAACATTAAAATTCCTGATCCCTACCCCTTACCTCTTGAGGCAAAAATTTCTTGGTGCATTGAGAAAGTAAATGTATTCTCAAAACTGGATCTTTTGAATGCCTTCAACTGAATCAGGATTTCAGGAGAATTGGAATGGTTAACGGCATTCAGGACTAAGAAGGGTATCTTCCAATTCTGTGTTATGCCTTTTGGATTGAAGAATGCTCTGGCTTGCTTTCAGTGGCTAATTGATTAAGTCTTGGGTAATCTCCTAGGTGTATGTGCCATTGGGTATATGGATGATATCCTGGTGTTCTCTCCAGATAAGGAGTTGCATAAGGCCCACCTGCTGGCAGTTGTAGAGTGCATTCTCCAGGCAAACTCAATCATTAAAAGGAGTAAGTGTGAATTTTTTAAACGTAAGGGTATCTTTCTTGGTAATATTATCTTTGAGGATGGCCACACCATTGCCCCTGACAAGGAAGCTGCGGTTCAAGAGTATGCTACTCCTGTGACAGTATCTCAACTTCATAATTTCTTGGGTACCTGTATGTTCTTGAAGTAATTTACCCCTCACTTGTCAGAAGTGACTGCCCCCTTGTATCCAGTTAGCAGGAAGGCAACTCTGGACTGGACGCCTGAGTACGCAAACACGTTTGCAGCAGTCAAGGCTCTTTTGTTGTCTTCACCTGTGCATAGACATGTAGATCCTGAGCTTCTTTTTGTAGTTTTCACAGATGCCTCTAAATATGGTGTGGCTGGTGTATTGCTACAAACTGCTGGCAATGGTGTTAAAAGACTTGTAGGGTATTTCTACCAAAAGATGGAGGCTCAAGAACACAATTACATGATTTATGATAAGGCATTGTTGGCAGTTGTGGAATTGTTAAAGCATTGGCATCACCATCTCATGTCAGCACATCATCTTTTTGTAGTAAGGACTGGCCATAAAGCTCTCCTGTAATATTGACAACCCAGTGTTTTGTTGGGTTGTCAATCCAGATGGCACAGTGATCTGACAAGATACAATTTCTGCTACAAGTTTATTAAGGGATCCAATAATCATTTAGCAGATGCATTGAGCAGAAATCCTTCCCATCTCCCAGATGTTGGTATATACATTGAGTTAAATACACAAACTATGATTCCAGACAAGGCTGTGGTTCCTTTTGTATTACCTCTGCCTGCTACGCTTGCCACCATGTTCTTAACTAAGGGCGCAGACTTACACTTATATTTCAAAGTTAAGTTTTTGCAGCCTCTGTCCAAAGATTATGATAGGTTATTGGAACTAGCATGTGAACATCCAGTTGGCCAGCCACAGGGTTATCACAAGATAGGACCAATTCTATATCATCAAGGTTGCTTGTGGGTTCCAGAAGAAACTATTTGGGACAAAATTATGGAAGCTTATCACACATGTCTTATGGCAGGCCACCCAGGGAAGAACAAAACAGTGGAGCTCATCTGCTGACAGTTTTCTTGGAAAGGTTTGACAGTGCAGGTGGTGGCTTACATTTGGGACTTCCTGGTATGTTTATGGTCTAAGGCAATCAGGAACAAAACTACTGGTTTTTTGGTTCCTTTAAAACCAGCTGTAGGGCCCTGGACGTCAGTGTCAGTGGATTTCATCAGAGAACTTCCAAATTCTGACGGGTTTAATGCAATCATGATGGTGGTTGATTGCTTCACAAAAATGACACACTTTGTTCTCTGTTAAACCACAATTACTTTGGTGGAGACAGCTAGGCTATTTGTGAATAGAATCTTCTCCCTACATGGCATTCCAATGGAGATTGTGAGTGACTGCGGGCCCCAATTCATTGCACAGTTCTGGGAAGCTTTTACCAGAATTCTGGGTATTAAATTGTGCCATTCCACAGCTTTCCACCCCCAATTTAATGGAAAAACAGAGAGAGTAAACCAAATTTAGGAGGTCTACCTGCATTGCTACACTAATGTGCAACAAGATAACTGGTGTGCTAACCTAACCATGGTAGAGTTCACATATAATAACTCCCTGCACACATCAACTCAGGTTCCGCCATTATATGTCAATGTAGGTTACAATCTCTCATCCAACATGAGTCCTTGTTTGGTTAGCAATGTGGAAGCTGCAACTGATCAAGCCACTGCATTGAAGCAGGTTCATCAGGAGCTTCAGGTTACTCTTGCTGCTGCTGTGACAACTTACAAGGAATATGCAGATTGCAAGCGCCAGGAAGGTCTAACCTACCATCTAGGTGATTTGGTCATGGTGGATGCACACAATATGAAACTGAAGGTCTCTTGCTGCAAATTAGGCCCCAAAAAGTGGGTTCCTTCAAAGTTAAACATCAAATTGGTCCCTCTGCATATCAACTAGATTTACCCCCAGCTTTTAAGATCTTCCACACCTTCCACAAATACTTACTTACTGCTTTTAAGGGTACTGATATTCCTTCTTCCCAACCCATTCTTGTGGAAGGAGAACCTGAGTATTAGTTAAATTGCATTTTGGCTTCTTGTAAGAATTGATGACACCTGTAATATTTGGTGTTGTGGAAGGGTTATCCTGATTCTCAGAACTCATGGGCTTGCCTCTACAATTGCTCCAACTCACCAGATCTTATCCAAGAGTTCTATGATCAAAACCCAACTGCCATTGGTCACCCTGAGCTTACCTTAGCCGCAATGAAACTTCCCCCTGCCCACAAAACTTCTCCTTGTCCCATCTTCCAGATGGTGGTATTGTGCCCTGGGCTAAAGCAGAGGGTAATGTCACAGTAAGTTCCATAATGCCAGGGATTGTTTGGCCAAGTATGAAAGCTCAGAAAGCCAGAAACCCTTTAACAAAACTGACTGATTTAACAGAATTGAATCAAATGGTTGATTGAAAATGGGTTACAGCTGCTCCAGTTCACTGGTCAAATCTGATTTCTCCCTGTAAGTTGATGCTAATAAATTGACATAATTTAAGGGTCACCAGATATGAACTTATTAATCAGCATGGTCATCAGAAGTTGATCATTCAAGGGTTCTTTGCAACCTGGACTAGATACTCACTTGACAATGTGGAAGGAAAAGGAGCCCAGGATCCAGGCAGTATTGCTTAGTCAATTTTTTTGATATATATCAAATAATTTTCACTATTTCAACTCTTAAGAGTTGAGTCCTCCCAAAATTTACTCAATAAAAATCACATATCCCCTGGTCTAACTTTACTTTTGAAAATGCATCCTGTAGTTGGATTGTTACGCTACATTCCCTACAACTTGATTCTCAGTTGGATAATTACTGGAAGATGGGGCCTTGCCATTGGAACTTCATTGTTGGCACCACCCAATGTTAATTCCATTCCTGTCAATCTTGGAGCTGTTCCACCTGCCTTTGAGCTGAAAATCTAGTTGTATCTCAATGTCCTGAATTTTATTCTGAAGACACTCTGATGCTTTCACAGACTATTTATCTTGGTCTACTCTGGTTAGGATTAATTATTTTACTCAATACTAGTATCTCATTTGGAAAGTTTACTAAACAATATCTGAAGCTGCATTGGTACTTTAAATTCAGAACCTAAACATAAAAATGCGGGATTGTCAAATCCTTGGTCCAAATTTTGAATCACTTTTGCGGGATAGCTTTTTTTAATTAAATTGAATTCTTTTTATTTTTATTTGAATTTTTAAAAATGCAGGAACTCATAGACACTTTGCAAAGTTCAAGTTGAACTGCATATTTCCAATGGACAAAATGAATTAACTGGAATCAGATTTGAAGTGTTCAAATCCATCAACCATTTTCATTAAGTTTACTATGTTTTTTGAAATTACGGGATTGCCAAATCCAAGAACCAAATTTCAAATCACTTTTGAATGCCACTAGTAAACTCAGATATTAATTGCAGGAACTGGAATCCAAATTGAATGTAAAGTAAGAAACTAGGACAAATCAACCCAAATCAAGAAGCTCCACTCTGGATAAAATCAAATGAAAATACAATCTCAACAACCATGTTTAGACATGAAATCAAGTGAAATGTAAAATTGTCTAAACTGGAAATGATGCAATATTCTTCACTCTAAACCACTAATATAGTGACCATAAACCCATATAATGATTTATGAGCTACTCTCCTGATGACATAGAGATTTTTTAAAAGTTTTTTGGCCCCCAGCGTAGCCAAGGGGTCAACAAAACTTATTTTTGAGGAAGAAAGGAGAGGAAAAGATAAACCATCAGTTTACTACACTATGTATTCATGTATTGCTATTAAGGATACTTGATTACAGTAGATTTCAGAAAATACTAATAATAAAATAGAATTATATATTACAATCTATTTTTACCATGTTGCCTTTTCCTTGGTGTGTTGATAGTTCATTTGCTGTTGATAAGGTGTTTGCATTTAATTGGATGGTTTCACCTCCAGTTGCCTTGGCAATAGGAAATCAAGTTGCCTACGCAACCACAGTTGGTCTCAGGGAGGCAAAATGATTTCCTATTGCCAAGGCAACTGGAGGTGAAACCATCCAATTAAATGCAAACACCTTATCAACATCAAATGAACTATCAACACACCTAGGAAAAGGCAACATGGTAAAAATAGATTGTAATATATAATTCTATTTTATTATTAGTGTTTTTTTAAAATTTACTGTAATTAAGCATCTAAATTTTAGCTGTCCTAAAATGGAATAGGGTGATTTTTGAGAATGCCTATGATTCCTAAAAGAATTAGCACAAATCCACTCTAGATCCCTTAGCATCCTTTTTGAGACACCCATAAATTATATTTATTTCAAATTCCTTGCAATTATGATTTGAAACTTGGTTCTTGGATTTGACAATCCCACAATTTCAGATTTGTTAAATTTTCCATGATGTCTATGATTTGTTTGAAATACAGGAAATCTCATATTGTACATTAGAATCCCACATTTCTGATTCATGTATCCTGCATTTGTTTGCTGTGTTTTGTCTTTTGTTGGTTGAGTTATCTGCACAAGGGAACAAAAATTTGTCAATTTAAATAAATCAAAAAAGTCAAATAATAATGGTTTATTTTATTAAATATTTTATTTTCCACTCAGCTGAGTTGCCCGCAAAAGTGATTTGAAATCTGGACCAAGGATTCGACAATCCCGCATTTTTACATTTAGGTTCTGAATTTACAGTAGTTAATCATTAACTTCATGTGGATTTGAGTGGTGATTCCCCACCACTTGGAGACAGCTTCTTAATATCCCGCAGTTTCCTTTACAGAGGGTAGCACTATCCCAGTCAATGTGAGGTTTTATCTTTCTCATGCAATCTAGACCAAATACTACATCATATTTAGGGATCCAGATAATGGGGCCACTAAGGTTAGTCTGTACATCCCCTATTTGTTCCTGGAAAGTTTTTGCCTCTCTAGTGACTGGTGTGCTCCTGTTGTCTGCCATGATAACTCTCTTGATGTTACTCTGGATTGTGGTTATTTCATAAGGTTGGAAATTTTTTGTCAATGAGAGACTGGTCTGCTCCAGTATCAAATAGTGATGTGCCCTGATATATGCAAAATTAGAAAGGATAATTGAGGAGTTTATTTCCAGTTTGGGCAGCAAACAGTATAGGATTGCTGGAAGGTACTTGGATCATGTTAATTGATTTCACGTCTTGGTCCCTGTACAAGTCTTGCAAAGTGGGGGAGGGAAGCTCGCCTAAGCACTCCCCTGAGCTTTTTCCTCCTCATTTGTGTTGTCAGTGCTCATCTGGTTAACATGAGTTGTACAATTTCTGCTGGTAGGGTGAGGGTTATTAGCTTGGTTGTGTTGCTTATTGGGTTGAGAGACCTTCTTTGCCAAGGTACTCTTTTTATGCTTGTTGGTTACATGCAGGTGGTCAGACTTTTGTGTGGCTTGTTTTCATTCCAAGAATACATCTTGAAGGTTATTGAAGCAGATCATGTCAAACTGACGTCTGATGTGTATGGGAAAGTCATTGTAGAAGTCCAGTTGTGGTCCAGCCTCATCAAAAGTGATGGTGTTAGGAGCTCAATCATGTATGTCTTTATATGCTGCAATGTACTCTTGAATAAATCCTGTAATTTTAAAGGCTCTGAGTTTTGTCATGATCACAACATCAGTGTTCTTTATAAAAAATTTCTCCAGGAAGGTGGATTTACCATGTCCAAATATTTGCTGTTACCAGGGTTTTGGTTGAACCATTTGCTTACAAAGCAGGGGGCAGCACCAGTAATGTGTAAAGCAATTTCACTTGCCCAGAATTTTTGGGGTAGCCTACTTGTGTAAACTTATTTTGGGTGCTTTGAATCCAGAGGTTGGCATTTTCTTGGCGTAGTCCTGAGAATGTTTCAATTTCTGCTGAGTGTAGACATTGAAATACAATCTTGGGTATTTTGGTTACATCAGGGATTGGAGGTAGATTCAAGACTCCTTATGTACTGATAAAGTTGTACTGTTTGATTGGTACAAGGATATTGTTGAAGGAAGTGAATCCCGTGGGTACATCCTGACCTTCTTCATATTGTCTCCAGCCGGTAGGGAGTGTCATCTGCTGGGTTATTTTCTTTGGGGGAATTTTCCCTTTAATTTGCTTAGGTGTGGATAACCTACCTGTGTTACCACTGTCAAGTATATACTTCTTGGAAGTATAATAAATGAGATAAAAGGGAAAATTAAGAAGATAGCAATAATTTATTTGATATGAGTTTAGAGTATTATATAGTATTGTGAGAAGTCATATATTGTCCATTTATGTCATGGCAGTCACAAGGCTTGTCTAAGCAGTGTTCTATTTAGGTCTCAGAAGGGTTGATACCCATAATAGATGGGCAATTGATAGGAGTGCAACCAACTTAATGATTAGTCAGTGAATCACTCAGGGAATTACTTTCCTGAGAGAGAGTAATCAAAGATGTTGCAACATTGGTAAATCTGCTCATCTAGAAATGATCACTCCCCTGGTGGATCAGTAGTTGCTGGATTCAACTTGGGAGTATTATTGTATAGGGTAAGGAATTTACTTCAGGATCAGTGGATCCCTGAAAATTTGGTAATGAAGGGGTTAATCTTTAATGCAAAACTCCCTTGCCCCCTGTCTGCTCTGATGTCTTGAATTAGAGCCAGAACTTGTGGAGCATCTAAAAAGGTGCATTAGAAGCTTCTCTGGGCAGAAATAGTGTGTCAGGGGCACAATTAGATGTGATATAGTTTCTTAAAGCTTAACTGGGCATCCTTGAGGAAGTACATATGGACACTATAGACAGCTGTTATTTCAAAGGACCCAAGATGCTGAGGGTCAATTTTAGCCTGTTGTGAATTGAGAGCATAAGCTGGATCCTTGAAAAAGTATACTGCTTTCAAGTATTTATTTGCTTCTTTACCTGTGTCTGTTTACTCTTGAAGGCTTTGGTGCGCCACTGTACAAGCAAGAGAGTAACTTTGAGAGGTGGTTCATCAGGGGTCAATACTATTAGCTTGCCTTGAGTTATACCTTCCACACTGTTGAGGGTCCCAAATGCTAGGGAACTAGGTCTAAACCTTGTATCATAGCTAATTCTAGATTGTAGGATGAGTAAGGCAGTGTAAAATTGCTCTATCAAATCAGGGTTATGATTATCTTTCAAAAGTCTAGATAATAGCTGTTCTAGCAATTCACTGAGCTGTTTAGATCAACCATTGTATTGTGGATGAAATGGTGTGCTCACTATGTATTTGAGGGAGTTCAAGGCATAATAAGCCTTCATTTCACCCCTAAAAGTTATGGCTCTCTATTTTTGATAAGATATTTGGGGCAGTCAAACTAAGATAGTATTTATTTCTCAATTAAACAGGTCACATTAGTAGTGTGGTTTGTGGTTAGTAGTTGCCAAGGCTACAGACCAGCAGATGAAGTAATCTACTTCAGTAATAATATATTCATTGACCAGTTTTTATTTGAACAGAGGCCCTAAAGTTTCCAGGGCTTTCAGGAATAAAAATTTCACTTCTGAAACCCAAAGATTGAAACAGGATTTGAACCCTGGTCAATATAGGCCACAGGCTGCCAGATCTAAGAACCAGGCATCCACTTGTCCACATTTTTGGGATCAAATCATCCTTGATTAAATTCACTGATGCTCACAGTTGCAAAGAAACCCCCACAAATACACCAGAGGTAGTCCTGATGAAGCCCTTCAGACAATTTTCCAATCAAGAAAAGGAGGCCCCAGTCATTGGCCAGATGAGTCTCACGTCAACCCAAGCAGCCAATATGACCCCCACTCATGAAGAAGATACCAACTACCAGGCCATCTCACAATAATAAAGCTCTGAAATAGAAGGGTTATACAATATTTCTATGTGAAACAACCAATGAAAGGTTGTCTTGCCCCAGTGCCATTTTATTTCCCCAAAACCCAGGCAACCTGCCTGCCCAAATCCCTACTTATCAATATAGATTAACAATCATTGGAAATAAAGTATGGTAAGGAAGTGCTATATGGAATTTCAGATCCTGTTAGAGTTAGATGGTGGGCAGCAATATTTAATGACAGACAATGTGAGTATATGAGGCACATTGTTAGCTGCTTGAGGAGCAGTGAGCTAAACTGAGAAGATGGGTAAAGAATTCATGATCCTCTTGTGGTATAGCAGAAGGAAGTAACCAAAATTGAAGCTAGAAAAACCCTCATCAGTGAAAAATCAGATTTTATTAGAAGTGGAAGGAGTATAGAGAGCTGACCAAGGGACAGCTAAAGAGTCAGATGCCAATTGGACAACTGCAGAGGTAAATTGTCAAACGGGGGCAACAGGACCAAATGTTCAAGCATTTGATAGATAATTTCTTCATTTCTTAGGGTGAATAAGATATCTAGAAAAAAGTTTCTAGAGGGGGATGAGGGAAATTTTAAGGTAGTTTAGGATGGAGGTGGGGTATTATATGGTATCTGATTGGTTGGCAAGAATGCTTTCAGCAGTTTGAGGGCCTACTTTTGAATTTGACTTGATGGTGTAATAATTCAAAAAAATTCAGCAACCTGTGGGTTGAGATCTACCATCTCCAAGTAGTGTATAGCACGTAATTTTCTTGTCATAATTAATCAGTGAAAAGTTGGATAAAACCAGATTTTCAGGGCTGTTTTAGAAACTCCAGCTTTAACCCATTTTTTTGTCAATAACAACATTCAAATCTTCTAATTTTTTCAGGGATTTATCTGAAGCTCTTTGTTGATTTCTTGTTTTCATAGGGCGTGTTATCCCTTCCATTTACCTTTCTAACATAACAGGTTCTGTTCCTGGCTTTATTGTCATTCTGAAATAAAAGTTTTTAAACTATTGGTTCTTCCAATTGTTTCCATATTTTATCTTAGTCTTTTGATATCTAAATACCGCTCTTTCTGGCCTTCTAGTTCTCCATGACCACAGTTTTATGTCCATCAGGTGTTCCTTACAGCTTTATGCATTTTAAAAAATACCCTATAAAGCCCACATTTAAGGACTGCACCTCTGAAATGATTCTGAAAATTGATCCCATGCATTGGAGAGTTGATACACTCTGAGTCTTTAGATAAATCTCTTGACTCTGCAAATAAGTTGAACTCATCTTCTACAACTGAGCCAAAAGGAATGAGCCTCTCACAATCTAGACTTACAGATAAAATAGTTTCTTCTGAAACTAGTCCTTTGAAACAAGCTCTATTACACAGCAATACAGAGGCACTCAATTTCTCAAAGGTTTCAAAGCCTTTAATACAAGCTGAGAAGAATAGTGTGGATACACCAATATATCCTTTGAGATCACATAAGCTGCTTAAGGGTATAAATACCTAACATTTTTATTATCAATAAACTTATAATTATCTTACTCTAAGTAAAGTACTTTTGAGTGTAATCCTTTTGAATTGTAAGTGATCTAATCTCAATTTAAAAGAAATTCACCAACACCAAATTCCAGTCTAGTAGATTCTGTGTTTAGGTCACAACCATTGCTTTCACGCTAGCAAGCAATAGCTTTTGCCTTCTCCAGATTTGCCAAAATTTCAGTTCTTTCAAAAAGCTGGCTCAATATTTGTTGAAGTCATCTCCTTCTTGCTACACTGTGCAAGATCTGACATCATGGATCAAAATAAAGAGGTAACTTATTTCAACTGTAAGGGCATTTGTCACATAACAGAACCACATCTGTTTAAGGATAAGTATAACTTCCCTCTCACCTATCAATTTTTTTAAAGTCAAACTTTATTATTGGGCTCAACAAAGGGGAATGGGGGACGCCACAAGGGCTTGCCCTACAATCTGGTATGCCGGTTTAGATTTCCAAGTTAAAGTCTATGGGAGACCGCCATATAGGCTCTATACGCTTGCCAAATGAGTTGTATCTAAGATAATGACAGTTTGCAATTGCTGCACCTCTGGTTTGAAACTTCCCAGGTATGAGGTAACCAAATTTATGGATACACTCCAGGTGGCACATCACTTCCAGTTTCCACTGATGAATCATAAGTATAATGTTGATTGGCTTATTTTCAAGGATCCAAGCTTGTCTAGACATGTGGATTCTGTTTAGTGCACTGTGATAGTAAAGTGCTTTGAGATTGGGGTATGTGGCGCCCATTGTGCAATGGAAAAAAACATCTTTGCCAGGTGGCATGTTCTTGATTCTGGGGCCCTGCAATTCCCACTGGATCTTTTTCCAGAACTGTGTGCTTGTTTTACATTCATAATATCTATGATCAATTCCCGCTATGGGTTGAAGGCAGACTTTGCATTCCTTGTACCAATAGTTTTTGCTACCATGCGTACCTAATTTGAAAGCCCAATTCAAAATGCGCATGTTACTTGATCTGACTTTGATTGGCACTAGTTTGAAGTTCATTCATTTCACTACTTCTTTAGGCAATACTATTACTTTGCAGCCTTTCAGGCTTCAGTCACTTATAAGGTATGGAAATTGAGCATTTGGCTTCTGTTTTGTGACTTTGTCATAGCATCACCCATGAATTCTAGTTCCTTTACAGGTAACTGGGAAGTATGCATTGTCAATTAATGCTTGAAGTTTATCTTTTCCTATTTGTGTCTTCTTGCAGCCATTAACTTTGATTGGATAAATTCATTAGTAAGGCAATGGGGATTGTCTTTGGGTGCCATTGTAATCTTCCATTCCCCCTGTTGTAGAGCCCACATGCTGCTTCTCCAGTATAGTTCTGTGGTTATTCTGCTTATTATCCTGGGTCTACTTGCCAGGTACGTTTGCAAGGTAAGCTTTTCTTCATTTCCATTTGATAGGAGGCTATTTAGCTAGTTCTGAGCTCTTGCTTGTGCTGGGCTTTGACCATGTGCCTCCATGCTTGCCAGGAACAATTTTCCCCACAATCTTCTTGCATTTTGTGCCACAGGTAATAGTCCTATTACCCCCTCTTTGATCATCCTTGTCACCAGCTCTAACCTGATAGGTGCAGCTGTGGCTTTGTTTCATAGAAAGGTCCTTGTGATTGACTCTACTTTCTTCTTAAAGGTCTTTGTAAAGGGTATTATGTGTGCCATGTACCAAATTTTGGAGTACACAAATACATTGAGTGCTTGTGCCTTTGACGCAAGATCAAGTTGCTTGTATCTCCACTTGCCAATGCAGTCAAATAGATCTGACAGTAGGTTCTGTTCCATAGCTGCTTGGGCAATGCCGTTTGACATGAACAGGATGCCCAGATGTCTAAAAGAAAGATGTGGGTCTATTGATTTCATACCCACCAGCAGTTGGAAGTCTGGTAAGCCAATCCTTACTGTTAAAGTTTTGTCTACATTAACTTTTGCATTTGATCCCTGCTGGTAGAGATCAAGAATCTCTGTAAACAACAGTACATCCTTCTGATCTGCAATCCCACACACAGTGTTTTCTGCAAAGGCAGATGCTTTCAATGGGTCTTGGCCAGGGTGAGCTATTCCTTTTAACCTTACTTGGCATGCTGTCAGTAAGATGTTTGCCGCAAAGTTGAAGAGCAAGGGTGACATCAGGTCACCCTGGCGTAGCCCTTGACCAATTGGGAATGTGTTTGTGGTACCATCATTTACTATGACTTCCGCCTTTAGATCAATGTATAATGTGTTGATCCAGTTGCAGAACTTGGTTGGGATACCCAATGTTTCCAGGGACAACTTCAGGTAATCCCATGACACTCTGTCATATGCTTTTTCCATATCTAAAAAAAGTAGGTAGCCTTCTGTGACTCCCTGTCTGCCCTGTATAATATTCTTAACTGCCTCAATGTTATTTCAAATGGACTGGCCGTGCACAAAGCCATGTTGGCACAAGTGGAGTGTCTTTGTTGCAATAGGCATAAGCCTGTTGGACAGGATCCTGGTAAGCACCTTGTAGTCTGCATTAGAAAGACTAATGGGGTGCCAGTTTTTCAGTTGTTGGGTTGCACCTTTCTTCTTAAAGATCATGCAGATCTTCACTTTGTTGCCTCCTGGGAACTGACGTCCTTCTGTCAGGCACCAATTCAAGAGGTTGTCCATTTCAGTAGCCAGTGGAGCCTGCAGTAAGCGGTATACTTCCACTGGGAGGCTGTCTGGGCCTGATGCCTTCCCTTTGGGCGCCTCTTTTAGAGTGGCCTTGACCTTCTTTAGAGTGATTTGTGCCACCAAGTCTTTCTTTTCTTCCTCACCACATTTTATGATGGCAGGAGCTGCAATATTGCAAAGAGTTTCAGCTGCATGCATGTCTACTGTGTCCAGGGAGTAAAGTGAGGTATAGAAATCTTACATCTCTCTTTTAATCTCCCCTTCCTCTGTAGCTATAGACCTGTTGTCTCTCCTTACCTCAGTCATGGCTGTGCGGGAGCGGATGACCTTAAGATGGTCTAGTGCCTTGCGTGATGAAGTACCCACCATGCATTGGAAACAATATGTTGCATTGACTCTTGTCCTTGCACCCTTCTTTCTCTTCTCCTTTCTTATCTTATTGTGAGTTTTGGAGTACTCATCAAACCATATCTTTTCTGGCATCTTATGCCTCTTTTCCATAAGATCTTTCATTTCTTTTTCCAATCTTAGTTTTTCTTTAAATATATTTTTTATCTTTTCTTTTTCATATTTTTCACTTTATTTTTTAATTAACTCTTTTATCTCCTCCCATCTCTGTGCTGGATCCATGTTTGATCAAAGATCCAGTACTTTGATAATTTTTGTGAGTATAATGGATAGTTGGAGCCTTCACTCTGGGTCCCTAAGTGTAATTGGCCTGATGCTCCACTCACGTGGCCATGGTTTCTTCTTATAAATCACCAAATCCACCTGTATGTGGTTGCTTATTGGGGACACACTTGTGTTTGATCTTGATGTGATATCATCCAGCAGCCCTGTGACTAGGATGAAGTCCAGTCTGGAGCCATTGACTAACTCACCTCTTGGTCCAAACTCCCATTGTGTGAGAGTGGCTGGGCCTTCTGCTTTGTTGTCAAGGGTGAAGTCCAGTCCCTTCTAAGTCATAAAGGAGAGCATTCTGGTGCTTCTTGAGTGAATTTTGGTTCTGGTAGGGAAAGTGTCCCTGAATGGGTCTGTCCAGGTGTTGAAATCCCCTATCACTACTGTGTATTCAGGGAGGACAAGTGAGTCAAGAACATCCCATTGATTGTTTCTTGTTAGGTTTGGTGGAAGATAGACACCCAATACTCTCAACTTGAGGTCATTTCTGGTGTCTATTGCGTCCACCACAAGGATGCACTCATCTGAGAGCACCGCTATTAGGGAAATATTAATGTGTGGGGAGAAGGCCACACCAGCCACATGTTTGCTCCAGAAGGACTTAAGTTCTATCTGTCTTGCATACAGGTGGTTCTCGGGGTCATAGTCTATGGGAGGGGGGATTGTGTTGTTTTTTAGTTGGCATTTGGTGATAATCATTAGGTTCATATTAGTTTTCTTAAGGTGGTGGATCTTCTGCGCTCTGATGTCCCAGTTGCACAAGCTCCTAGCGTTAATAGTACCTAGTTTCATTATTCCTGGCTGCCCAACCTACGGGTATGAGGTTTCTTTGGTGTCTCAGTAGGCTTTGGTTTCTGGGTGCTGGTGTTGGGGTGGCCAGTGGGCTTAAAATTGTGGGGGTTCCAGGTGCTCTCCCTTACTCCCTTACCCTCCTTCTGGAATGATGCCATCTCTTCAGGTGTGAAGTCCTGTGAGGTGTTGTCTGGGAGGTTGGAAGGGCTAGTTTAGGAGGGCATTGGGGTTGATTTTGGGCAACTCTGGGTGGGTATTGGGATTTTATTACCTCTGGCCTTAGGCAGACAACCCCTCTTTAGAACTTTGAGTGTCAGTTCAAAGGGTGTCAATGGGGGGGCGCAGTATGTGCCTGGCTGGTCTTAGAATTCCCTTGTGGGGGGGGGGCCTGTTCAGACTTTTTGGCTGGGTCTGGCTCCCTTTGGGTCTAGGGGCTTTTTTACTGTCCATCTTACCTGTTGCCTTGATCCATTTGTGCTGCATGAGATGCTCTTTTATCTTTGGGGCTGCCTTTACCTCCATTGGCTCATCTTGTGGACTATCAGGGTCCTGGAAGTTGTCCACTGTCCCTCTCTTGGTCTGAGCTGCTTCTCAGGCCCAGTATCTCTTGTTTCTCTCCTTCAGTTGTCCCTGGAGAGCCTCCATGGTGAAGGAGTCCTTAGCCAAAGCTGGGAACCACCATACCTCTCTTGGGCAAAGGAACTCCTTGCTGTTCACTCTGGACACTCCATCTTCTGGGTTGTAATCCACGCTTCTGGGATGTACACCCTTCTTGTGAAGGCATTGGCCAAAGCTGTGACCAGGACAGTAGCAGAACCTGCAGATCTGCCTCTTGTTCTTGGGTTCAACATAGATCACTTGGTTACCTGCTTCTGGCAAGCATATGAATCTTGGGATCTTGATGTTCTTGCGCTTAATTGAGGGTGCAATCTCTATCAGAGCGTGGATGACCGTAGGGTGGAGACACTTGGCCATATTAGCCATCTCCTCCTGGATATCAATCACTACCCTGTATTAGGACAGGCCTGTGGTGATTGCCGCATGGGTCCACTCCCTTGGCTTGGTAGTGAGGACGTCTGTGAAGGTTACCCATTCAGCCAACTGGTTGGCGTATCTGGTGCTTTCCACTTTGAGGGGTATTCCTTCATGGGAGAATTCTGCACTCAGGGCTGCTTCTCTTTCACTATTGCTAGTGAAGCTCACATCCACGTATTCATGTTCAGCCGACCACTTGTGTGCAAACTCCCTGTCAGGGAACTGCTTGTCAAGGGTGGTGAAGATCATGGCAAAGCATTCATCCATACTGCCTTTAGACAGGTTGTTGTAGTGAATCCTCATGATGTTGGGGAGTGTCAAGCGTGGTAGGGATTGGAAGGGGTTGCCTTGCATGAGCATTTCCCTTACTCTATCTGTGAATGGGAGGAAGCCATCAGGGTTCATGGTTTGGTCTAGGCCCTTCTTCACCCTCTCACTGTAGGACATGTCCTTCTGTGTCTTCCCATTCTTAGGTGGTTTGGCCTCTGCCAGAGAGAACTTGCGTACTATGTTATCCACTGCCTCCTCCATGGTATACCCTTGCTGAGTAAAGCTCAAGATGACCTGGGGGTAATTTGTCTGCTTTTGAAGTTGAAAGCCAGTTCAATGTCTATCTCCAGTTGCATCCAAAGCCTTGCTTCAAGGGCTCTGAACTCTGTTTTTGACCATGCCATGATCCCCTCTGGGCTCTTTGAAGAGTGCATGTAGACATAGAAGGTCTTGTACCTGGACTTGGTTGTGTGAAGCCAGTTGGCTACTGTAAATAAGTTCCATTTACATCCCACAAAGTAGGTTGCTTTGGCTGCATTGGCTCCCATTGCCGTCCATTGGGCTGCTTCCTCTGGGTATAGGACCTCCTTGAGGATCATGGCGTCCCTGGGGGATATGCCATTGTCCATCCACTTGACCACTGATTCAGGAGTGAATCCTGCCTTGATCCAGTTGTCTGCTTTGGTGATAGAGGAAGTCTCCTGCCAGTTACCCCACTGTTCAAGGGAGATTGGGCGGTCCCCCAGGTTGCTATGAATGTGTGCCGTAATTCCCAGAAACTTACATTTATCTTCATCAGTGATGATGAAGCCCTTGTTAATCCAATATTCATGTCTGCAGGGTTCCACCCCTGGGCTCTCCACTCAGCCGCTGTTTCATAAGACCATGTGGTGAATGGGCCCCACTTTGCTGCAATGTTGGGGTGCCATCCCACGACTCTCATTCTGCAGGCCAGTTTGGGGAAGCATTGGCAGTATGACCAGTCCCTCGCTTCCTGGGGACCAAACCCCGCCTCAATCCAGGGTTGTGCTTCTGCCGGGCTGAACATAAGGACTGCCCAACTCTTAGTGTTGCTGGGCATAACTCCAGCTCTGACCCAGCCAATGGCCCAATCAATGTTTTGAAAGGTGCTAAAGTACTCTGATAGTCTTTCAGCCGCCATTGAAATGCTTTGGAGTTCCCCTGCCAGAGTATCCAGGATGTATGCTTGATAGAACTCCACCGCTTTGAATACAGTGAACCCCCTAGTTCTCCAGAGCTTGACTTCAGCAAGGGGGATCTTGTTTTCTAGGGAATATTTGATTTCCACTGCGGGCATCTTGGCTTTGCACCATTCCTCTGCCAGTTGGAGCTTCTTGACTCTGTCTTGGTAGAAGAGCTGGGCCCATTCCAGGGTCATATCTCCCCCCCAGCCATTTCATGGCCAGGTGAAAGACCAGTGTGTTTCCATGCCATTGTGGTGGTAGGGTTGAACCCCAGGCCGTGCCAACAAATGGTTTGACTTAAAGTGAATCCCATGCTTGCCCAGGTGTTTGCCTCTTCCTTGCTCATGTTGTGCAGCTCAAGGAATTCCAAGTCCACTTGTGGAAAGGTGCTGTAGGGGTTGTCCTGCTTACAGCAGGGGCCTTGACCTTCTCTTGGTGGGCTTGCATATTGTCTACTGCCCTTGGATATTTTTTTCTGGCCCCATTGGGGGGCCATCTACCCTATGACTTTGTTCACTTCCTGAGAAATTGTCAGTTTCCATTGGCTTGGGCTCAGGGCCGCCTGCCTCTGATTGGCTATTCCCAACTGATGTTCCCAAGTAAATTTTGGATTCCTCTCCCTTTTCAGGAGGAGGGTTTGGAGCTTCAGGTTTGGCAGCAGAGGGCTCCCCATTGTTGATATGGAGGTCCGCCTGTCCTGTATCAGGGGAGATGCCCTGATCCACCTCTACATGGTGGGCTTGGCCTGAGGCTTCAGGCTGCAGTGGTTCCGGAGATAGCATGGTTGGATTTAATAAAACCCTTCTTTAAACTTCTTTTTGTAAAATCAAAAATCTATCTCAAAAAACTGATTGTAATGAGAGAGTTCCCTCTAACCTATCAACTCAGCATGAAGCCCCTCCAATGCCTAAACCCCATGTACACACTCTGCCACTGATAAACCCTTAGATAATATCAATAATCTATTTAGAATATTGTACATCACCCCCTTGAGGATGCTGGATACTTATAATTCCCTTTGTCAATCCATGGTCCTGTGTAGGAAAATCTTTATAATATATTTTCAAGTTAGCACCCATCATATGATGGGCCTTACCTGCCCAGCCTGCAGCCCTCTTTATCCCCAATTCTGATGGGCTGGCCACCCAAGGATGCTTCCCTGAGAAGGGACCACTATTTGAAGGGTTTAATGAGCTCTATAGATAATGCTGACTTAGATAGAGCAGAGTTAGATGTATCCTTCTTGCATAATACACAAGTCACAATGAGGTCCAATATATCCTGGAACATGTGGGCCACCAAATGTTTGCTCCATGTTTTTGTACAAGTTGCACCTGCAAATGTGTCTCCAGGTGCAATGGTAGTATAAGATGGTGTCTTATTCTTGTGTGATGGTAATATAGGGGGTTCTCCCTGTTTATGCGCCTCAAAATATGTTTCCTAAATCAGCTAAGAGCTAGATTTTGCTGCCCTTAATTTTATAAATGATGTAATAGTAGAGTTAAAAGGGGAAAATATATAGAAGCTATATGTTTATCTTAATAATAATATGGGAGATCTTATAGCTTTAGTTAATCCCTTGGGAGGAAAAAATACCCACTGATTGATTTCTTGGATGAGTAGGTAGTGTGTTGATCCTACTAATCAGTGAAGCGCTAAATTGAGTTTGCCTCTAGATTGAGAGGATTGTTGATCTATTTTCCTTATTTGATCACTTGAGTTGACTTATGCATTATTGTGATCTGAGGCACAGCACAGAGTCATAACAGGAAATCCTAACCTTAGGATTGGATTTGTACCAAGTCTCAGTTAGAATGGCAGGGAAGGCTATGTGATTACCTTGTGGCCCTGAGTGAATAATATCTGCTAGACATGGCTAGAGAGGCGCCAAAGTACTTGGAGACAAAGACAAAAATGTGAATAGAACTTAAATTTTATTGGGTATAAAGATTGGGAATATATACTGTGTAGCTTTACCACAAAACAGTACATGGACGGTAGGATCACTTGCCACAAGCATGAGTGGGGCAAGTGAGTTGCGCAGAATCAGGAAACCAAACAATTGAGTTTCCCAATTCAGAGCTAGACTTATTTCAAAGGGCAAAAGCAAAAGAGAGATATTTGTCCTCAAAATAATCCATTGAAGGCAAAATTGAAACATAGTGAATAGTGGTATTCACAACATTGCTCCCCTCTAGATTGGCCTTAGGGGGGTGGTACTTGTGGAGGAACTTGGAATGCACACAGGCAAACAGTTGATTGCTAGAGAGGAGTTTTACAGTATACTCTGATCCTTGTTTGAAGGTCACTTCCAAGGGCCCAATCCACAACAAGTCTAGTTTGTGATCACATCCTCCTACTCTATGCTGATAGTAAAGAACATGGTCCCCAATGTTGAACTCAGGCAATGGAGATCATCCAGAATTATTGGGAGAGAGCTCAAGCATCTTGGTCTTATATGAAGAAGTGTAGGCAGAGGCCTGCATATCAACAATATTGTTGACTAGATCTTTGATATGGTCATCAGGGTTCATGGCCTTATCAGAGGAGAGTAGGGGACCCCCAGGAGCAACAGAGTGGTGACTTCACAACCATACAATATAGCAAAAGGGGAATACCTGATGACAAGATGTTTGCTAAGGTGATAGGCAAAGAGAGCAGCAGGTAAGTATAGATCCCAGTTGGCGGCATCAGAGTAAGTGGGTTTTCTCATGATAGAAACCAGAATTGAATTGGCGCGCTCAACCACCCCATTGGTGGAAGGATTAAAGGGGGCAGAGAAAGATTGGTGAGGCCCCAAGGCTTCAACAACAGAGGCTACTAACTTGGCATTGAAGTTAGTCCCATTGTCAGACAACAACACTTGAGGACAACCGTGGCAAAAGAGCACATCTTGCAGCAGAAAGGCGGCAGTTGCCTTTGCAGTGATGTCCTTAGTAGGGAGAGCCTCTATCCACTTGCTAAAGTGGTCAACAGCAATCAGAATAAAGCGGCAACCAGAGCGGGAGCAAGGAAGAGGTCCTATAGCGTCAATGCTGACAGTGTGAAAGGCGTGTTGCAGGGGGACTAGCTTGAACTTGTGAGTGGCAGCTCTAGGTTGTTGGAGCTGGCAATCATGGCAACTAGCAATAGCATCTGGAATCAGCAGACAAAGATTTTCCCAGAAGTAGTTCTTCTGGAGCCAGGCACAAGTCTTGGCAACGCCTCCGTGGCCTGTCTCTTTATGAGCTTGGAGCACCATCAAAAGGAAAAGACTAGGCCTTACATAAGTCAATTGGTGGTCTTGTACTTTCTTGAAAAGATGATTTTCACAAATGTGTGTGTCTTTGGATAATTTAGAAAGGGCAACTCAAACTTCTTCTGTCTTGTTCTCCCATGAAGAGGGATATTCAATTAGTTCATACAGCCTGTTAGCCTCAGCAGGGTGTAAAGCAAGGATGGACATTCAGGATAGTCCATCAGCATTCTGGTGTTGAATCCTGGGGCAATGCAGCACAGTGAAGTCGTACCCTTGTAGGCAGAGAGCCCATCTAGCTAGTTGTCCTTCTGATTCCTTAAGCTGCTGTAACTATTTGAGCAAAGCGTGGTCAGTAACCACTGTGAAATGGGTGCCATACATGTAATGGCAGAACTGCTTGACAGCATGCAGCACTGTGAGGCACTCTTTCTCAGTCACACTGTAATTTTTCTCATGCTTATTCAGGATGCAAGAGGTATAAGCTACAGGGTGATCTACAACCTCATCATCCAGTTGAGCCAAGATAGCCCCAATAGCCAGGTCACTAGTATCAGTATATAGGATGAATTTCTTATTGAAGTCAGGATATACTAATATAGGGGCCTCCTTAAGTTTTTGCTTAAGGGTCTCAAAGGCTTGTTGCTGGCTGGCAGTCCATTTGAAAGGGAAATTACAAAGCAGTTAGACCAAGGGTTTGATAGTGTCAGCAAAATTGGGGATGAATTGTCTGTAGTATCCCATCATGTCCAGAAAGACATGAACTTCTTGCAGGTTGGTGGGCGGAAGCATTTTGTCAATGGCCTCAACTTTCTTAGTCATGGGGCAAATTCCTGTCTGAGTCACCTCATGTCCCAAGAATTCAAGGCGTTCCTTGAAGAAGGCACACTTAGATGATATAAAAGTCTTTAGTGCTACCTTTACTAGCCACCTGGCTCATCTCAAGGAAGTATTCATAAAGATTTGAGAAGCTGGTTTTAAGTTAAAACCATCTAAGTACACTAGGACGCACGAGAGCTTTAAATCACAGAGGATGGGGACCATGGCTTGTTGAAGGTGTCAGGGCATTGCAGAGCCCTTGCGGCATTTGCGTAGGCTCAAAAAATCCTTCAGAAGCAATGAGAGCAGCATTCTGTCTATCCTTGGGAGAGAAATCAACTTGCCAGTACCTAGAGGCTAGGTCCATAGCATAGAAGAACTTGGAACCTCCAAGGCGGTAAAGAGCATCATTAATGCACGGTAAGGGGTAGGAATCCTTTTTGGTTAAAGAGATCAATTGTTGGTAGTCCATTCTAATAAAATGACCTCCATCCTTCTTTTTCAGTATGAGCAGGGGGAATCCCATGGAATTTTGGAAGGAGCAAGCAATCCAGCACCTAGAAGTTGTTTTAGCTCTTTAGACATCTGCACATCCTCCACACAACTGCAGCAATACAGTTTAGCACAGAAGGGGGGAGCATCACTAGTATCAATCTGATGAATGACGCCTTTGGCTAGACCATAATCAGTGCTATCTTTAGCAAAGATATCTGAAAACTGATCCAGGAGGTCAAGCACCTCTTTCTGTTGAACCAGGGATAGTTGCAGGAAGTTTTGCGCAGTGAACAAGGATAGGATTTGAGGTTTGTCTTCAGGTAAATTAAAATCCTGGAATATACCAAAATGATGGAAGATAGGACAGCAGGAGCATTCAACAACTTGTCATAGCCAACAACCTGCCCTCTAGACACATGTATGGGGAGAGCAGTCAAGTTGGCAATCAGAAGTTGAACAGGGTCTTTATGAGAGACATCCAAGATTCCTGGACAGAGAAAGGGTTCATTGCGCCCTAGCAAGGGAGGAGAGTACAACTCTAGGAATGTATGCTCAGGCAGCTCATACAATATTTGGGAGTCTAGGATAGTTTGAGACTTAGGCAGAATAGTCAAAGCAGAAGTGGCCAAGAGAGGAATCCCTTCTGATGCAGGGCAAGCCATAGGAGGACACTTCATGTTGGTAGAATGGGTACAGTATTTTAAAGTGAAAACACCTGTGGGATATTCTAAGGCACATGTCTTGAGGCGCTTCCCAGGAATTTTAACTGGCTCTTCAAAGATAAGAAGGACCTCATAACCTAAGATAGAGAGGTAGTTGTCCTTCAAGTTGATGATCCCATTGTATTTCCTAAGGAATTGAGTACCAACTAGGAGGCTTTAGCTCTCATTCTCCAAGACAACAGCAGGCACGGCCAAGAGTAGCTTGCCAAACCGCATGGGAAGAGCAGAATAAGCTCCTATAGCACAAGTCATGGATAGCCCAGCTGTTTCATACAACTGGTGATATTTAAGGTCAGGGGTAAGTTTGAGCTTCTTGACAATCTTCAAGGAGACAACATTAACAGGAGACCCCATGTCTAAGACAGCCTTAATCTTCATCTTTTGGATGGATATCTCCACATAAGTGGTAGTTGCCCAAAGAGAGGAATAAAAGCCAGAATGTCTTGGGCTTCTGCTAGCTCTTTGTCCCATTTATTAATCATGCATATCAAGCCTGGGAACTTCTTATAGACAATCTGGAGAGAAAGCAAGACTGAAACGTTTTTGAACACAGTGTCAGCAACCTCAGCAGCTTCCTTGGAAGACTCAACAAGCCCAGGGGATCTCTTGGCCTGAGTGAGGTATGGGCAAGAGACAACATCTTTGGCTTCAGGCAGAGGCTTGGCAGTCTTTGTAGTTTTCCCAGAATGTAGCTTATAAGGGACTACAATAGTTTTAGGGACTGTGACTGTAAAGCAGTCACTGTTAAGTATTTAGCCAAATAAATACTCCAAAATATAAAGTTGTTCTGTTTTTGAGGTTTGTTTTATGTAGATATATTTGGCTGGAATTCTTCAGATAAAGATTCCTGAAAACTTAGTATCTATATTCAATAAAAGAACAGAAGACAAGATTGGCTGAATCAATCTTGGAGACTAGGCGTCTCAAAAGCAATTTAATTAACCAGGAAGATTATTAATAAATATATGGGAATATAATTAATGGGGATTTAATTATATTAGTTAATTGCCTTGACTGTGTCAAGAAGTTTGGTTAAGGTTAATCAAAAGTAAACCCCCAAATTTTGGGTTAAAAGCGCCGTTTTGGCAAATTCATTAGGTTAAAAGCGCCGCTGCGCCGCCTAATTGATTTGAGAAGCGTCGCCCAGTGAATTTTAAGGCGCTGGGGCAC
Organism: Entomophthora muscae; assembly: GCA_014839935.2. Taxonomy (NCBI): domain Eukaryota; kingdom Fungi; phylum Entomophthoromycota; class Entomophthoromycetes; order Entomophthorales; family Entomophthoraceae; genus Entomophthora; species Entomophthora muscae. Next base: position 349,184 of record QTSX02005686.1, on the reverse strand, counting down.
CAAGGCGCCACCTGGGAAAATTGCTGGGCGCTGCAGTGGCACCTGGTTTAAGTTTTGAAGTGTTTTAATGGGGTTTAAGGCAAAAAAACCATTAAATGCAAAGATAACTAAATAAAGGCTATGATGTCTAGGGATTCAGGTTTGATCAGCTAGTTCCTAGTTGGAACATTGAGAGCTGAGTTTTGGAATGTGTATATTCCACAGGGGTTTGGCACCAGGAGCTGAGGAACCTCCATGCCAAATTAATACATTGAAATGAATGGCGTCAGGTGAACCTTCTCATTGTAGGTTAATTCTCATAGGCTGAGAATTACAGGAGATATTTTAGGTAAATATCTAGGTTTAGATGACTAAAGTTTCATAGCCCACATGATGAATAATAGGTTGATTCAAGAACCAGAGGGGTTTTCAGCCAAATATGCCCCAAATGGTATATAAGCAAAAACAGCTAAATTTTAAATAAAGATATATTGTCAATTTTGACGCTTTCCCCTCAAACTACTTTTATTATCATGTCTTCTTTACTATCATTTGAAAGAGTAAAATTTGGGGTGCTTTGTGTAGAAACTTCTGCTGCTAGGAAGGAAGTTCCTACCAGTTCACTTGAGGAGGCTTAGGCAAGTTTGGAGGTCTCTAAGATAGCACCTGAGAAATCTTTGGTAGAAGTGATAGCAGCTTTTGAAGAACTATTAACCAAATATTTTGCCAAAGAGAGAACCCATGTACAAGGAAATCAATTTTATGCATGGGACTCCTGGAACTTGCTGTTAGGGTTTGATGAAACTTTACAACAGATGAAGGACAGAGCCAATTGTGAAATCAAGGCGTTAAGAAATAGGGAGGAAAAGAGTGTCAAAATTATGGCTCATTGGCAAGATGACAATAAAGTGTTGTCTCACAAAATTTCCTCTCTGGAGAAAAAGCTCCTTGAAGCTTTGTCACAGGAAGGTAACAGCAATTAGGTTCAAGGGCAAGATAACAGCAAGTTTGACTGATTGGATCTGGATCTGTCAATGGGACAGCAAGAACTGAATACCCATAGGTGTTGGTATCTTCTGTATCAGAATTTTCCATGTCAGAGTCATCAGTTATGTCATGAAATAGCAGCATAATGAGAGGAGCCTAAGTGTCAGTAGGCTCAGAGTCAGCAATAGAGGGGGAATCAAAGGAGACTGGGAAGAATTGTCAACCAAAAGCGTCTCCACCTCTAGGTTGACTGTTCTTTTCCTGTCTGTTCTTTGGGATAAGCTCCCTCAACCTGAGGATTGGTGTAGACTCGGGAATAGTGACCTATTTGCACACAGTTGTGGCAACCCTGACGTTGAGGAGGATTCTGTGAGTTCATGGTGAGGATACACAGGCCACATGAAGACAAACCAGAGGTAGAGGCGGCACAATTCTCCCTCACAACTGCCCCAGATTGGTAAGGTGCATATCCTGCAACAATGTCTTTATGCTCTTCATAGAGGAAAGCATGGCTTTATGAGCCTTAAAGTGAAGACACAGAAGCTGGTTAACCTTGAGGGCTTGAGCACAAGCCATGTACGCCTCATGTGCAGTCATCTGGTGGCTGGTAATCAGTTGCTGTCCCTCTATGTGGAATCTATCTGAAAATTCAGCTAGGGTCTCTTTTGGTTTGAAAGCAATATGCATGAAGTTGTCCTTCTTCACTTCCAAACTAAGGTCACCACCAAATTTGTTGATCAGAAGCTGCTTCATATCTTCCCAGGTCTCAATGGTGGGAAGCTCTGGCACAACTACCTCTTGGCAGGTTGGGTGCAGATAGGTTATAATGTGTTTCTTCTTAAACTCATCCAAAGCTCTTTGCATGACAGTTTAAAAGATAGTTAGGAAAGCTGCAATGGTTGAGGTTATGGGGTCAAAGACTTGCTTTAAGGTAGGCTTGAAATGTGCTTCTGTAGTTGGGCCACCATTGTTGCTATTGAGTACATTTATGCACAAAGAGAATTCTGCTTTGGATTTGGAGGGGGGCTGCCTGGCCCACAGCTGGAAAACACTTTCCTCAAGGGTAGTCAAGGTTTCAGTAGTGCGGGTGCCTGTATTATTAGCTAGGGTGGTCTGCCGCTCAGTGATATCTAGGTGGTAGCCTTGGGCAGTTACTACCAAGGACAGTTCAGCCAGTTGAGAGGTAAGAGATGGACCCACTAAAAGACAAGGAGCAAACCTGTCATTCACTGAATAAATTAACTCCCTCATCTCCTGTATGTCTTTATCAAGATCAGAGTGGTCTTGCTTCAAATGGTCCACCTCATTAGCTAGAGCTATCAACTCTCTAGCACAGTGAATGCAGGGAGCTCCTGACAAGCCAGGAAACAGCCATCTTTTTCAGTAACCCCAGTTGAACTAACAGTTGACGCCATCATCTCACGCAAGGTAGCAACCTCTTGTTGTAATTCAGCAACTTGAGTCATCAGAGCAAGCACTTGAGGATCTGGCTGAGGGGCTTTGGTAGGATGATCCTGACTGCAAGTGAATGCTCTTAACTCTCAAATGGCATCTCATAGTATTTGCTCTCTATCTGCCAAATCATCAGCTGGAAGAAAAGCCAGGGAATCTGGCTTGGGTGTAGACAGTTTATTCAATTGAGTCTGGAGTTTGGCAATGGTAGCGGCGGTAGCAGCCCTTTCTTGATCAAATTCTTTACCAATTTTATGGAGGCCTTTTGTAGCAAAGGCTGCTAATTGCTGCAATTGGTCAAAAGAGTCAGCACTGAACTTTTTGAGCTGCTGCACAAGTTGTTCAAAATTGGTAAGATAGGTGTTCAGAGCGGAATCTACTTGGGTGCGCCTGGGCTGTTCCAATTGATGAAACTCATGCAGACGCTCTCTAACATACTCAGGGATGGACTAGAACATTTTTTCAATGGAATTGACCAAGCAGGATTGGGAAGTGACATAGCCATGCTGATTTTCTGATACTACAGGAAAACAGGGAGTGGATTCACTGCTGGTAGGCCGCAAACTGATCCCAGTGATGAGTGATAGCGGCTTGTAGAGATGAAATCTCCTGAACGTGGAGCCCCAACACCATCTGGTGGTGGGCTAAGGCAGGTTATACAAAGGATGACAATAAGTGGTCAGCAGAGCCAGCCACTGAGAGGAGATACTTTAGAAATTGTGGAGCTACAATCAATTTTTAGTATTCTGCTCAGCTGAACTGAAGCTGGAGGCAAGGGATGGCCCCATTACGGGCTACCCCAAGGGCTACTACCATGACTTGTTCCAAGTCAGGGGTACCCAAAGGGTAGGCTACTAGATGGGGACCATTTCCAAGGTTCAGCACAGTAGGGACAATAGGCGGATTGGTGATGTCTTCTTCAATAAGAGGACTGGTAATTTCAGACAAAGTTGTCTCTTGTATGGAAGGAGGCAAAGGTCCTGAAAACATGGTTGAAAAAGGGATAACTGAGGGGCTTACAGCCCCTGTAGTGAGCACCATTTTTGTTGTGATATGAGGAGCAGCACAGAGTCACAACAGGAAATCCTAACCTTAGGATTGGATTTGTACTAAGTCTTGGTTAGAATAGCATGGAAGGCTATGTGATTACCTTGTGGCCCTGAGTGAATAATATCTGCTAGATGTGGCTAGAGAGGCACCAAAGTACGTAGAGAAATAAAGACAAAAATGTGAATAGAACTTAAATTTTATTTGTGTGACTTTAATACAGTCACATTGGGCTGTGGTTTCAAAAAGAGGTCAAATTGTGATGATTTAATAGGTTGAAATTCAAAATAATAGGATTGGCCTTGGAGAGACTTTCCAGTGTAGTAATTGATACCCAGGAATCAATTAGGCTGTACTAATTGAGGGCCAAAATGAATAATCTGAACGGTTCAGATTATGAGACTAGGTGTTTCAAACTGTCTAATTAACCATGGAGGCTAATTGATACCCAGGAATTAGTTAGGCTGTAATAATTGAGGGCCGTAATGAATAATCTGAACAGTTCAGATTATGAGACTAAGTGTCTCAAACCGTCTAATTAACCATGGAGGCTAATTGATACCCAAGAATTAATTAGGCTGTACTAATTGAGGGCCGTAATGAATAATCTGAACGGTTCAGATTATGAGACTAGGTGTCTCAAACCAATTTATTAACTGGGAAGGTTAATTAATTGATACCCTTGAATATGATTAATGAGGATTTAATCATAGGGCCAAAATGGACTTGACTGTGTCAAGTAAAGAAATGTTGTCTTCAAATGGATTAATTAACTGGGAAGGTTAATTAATATATGCTGGGAATATAATTAATGAGGATTTAATTATATTGTTTAATTGCCTTGACTGTGTCAAGAAGTATGTTTAAGGTTAGCCAAAAGTAAACCCCCAAATTGTGGTTTAAAAGCGCCGTTTTGGCAAATTAATTAGGTTAAAAGCGCCGCCACATTACCCAGTGAATGTTTCAGGCGCTGGGGCGCCGCCTGGGAAAGTTCCTGGGCGCTGTGGTTCAAGTTTTGAAGAATTTTAATGGGTTTTAAATGAAAAAAACCATTAAATGCAGAAATGATACTTATATGTGACAATGGTTGCTTTCCCCTCAATCTTTTTATGCTTTGTGTTTTTAGCTTTTAACTGAAATAAGACTACCATGGAATGAAAGAGATGGTCTGCAGCTAAAACTATGGGAAGAAAAAAATGTGGAAGTGATCACCATATGGCAACAAGTTTAACGCCAAGATTGCTTGCCTGGAATCCAAGCTCATTGAAGCTTACATAAAGGATTCCCCGTCAAACCGTAAAAGAGCCAGACCGGGATAATGAAGAAGCAAGCATGAATTTCCTGGATCCTTCACAATTGGGTATAAAGATTGGGAATATATATTGTGTAGCTTTACCACAAAACAGTACATGGACAGTAGGATCAATTGCCACAAGTATGAGTGGGGCAAGTGAAATGCACAGAATCAGGAAACCAAACAATTGAGTTTCCCAATTTGGAGCTAGACACATTTTGAAGGGCAAAAGCAAAAGAAAGAGATTTGTCCTTGAAATAACCCATCAAAGGCAAAATCAAAACATGATGAATATCAGTATTCACGACATGCATTTGGCTACATGTTACAAAAGTAACAGTTTCAAGGCCCCAGGTGGGAATTGAACCCGCTCCTAGCCACCAGGCAGGGCTAGCGGGCAGGGGAGATTTGCCTGCACCTGGATTTTTGCTTTTCAAAGTGAATCCAGGTGCGGGAACCATTCCCTCCCTGGTGGTAGCTGAGGGGCCTGCTTTGGGCCCCAAAAGCTACGCCCAAGCCTTGGTGGGTTTGGCTGGGCCTGGGCAGGCTATTTTTAGCTGCCCAGTAAACCCAGATCAAGCCCACCCTCCATTAAGTAATTTGGGGTCCCCAATTGGGGACCTCTTTTTTAATAAAGTTCTTTGGGCTCAAGAGAGCCTGTCAAGCCAGTCCAAAAATTGTGATCAAATTGGGAAAACCCCCAAAACCCCAAAAGCCAAACCTGCCAAAATCAATGGCCAGCCAAGCCAAGATGGACCATCAAAAAGCCAAGCAACTGTTCCTGAAACCCCCAAAAATAACCATGAAGCAGCCAACCAAACAGCAGAACCTGAGATGCCAAGCCTTGCCACAAAGATAGCATTAGAAGAATACCCAGAGGTACCTGCATGTGAGTAAGTATATAAATCAGAAGCACTTGAAAAAGTTCTGTATCATCATCCTTACCAAATAAAGTTGTTATGAACCTTTGGTTTGCCAATCTGTTTCCATACCTATTTTTGATACTCTTCCATCTGCATACACCCAAGCGTCAGTACCAATCTACTGGGATAGATAGTCAGACTCCAGTTGATAAAACCAAAGCCTTCAACTACTACCGCCTACCCAATGCTCCCTTTGGCCCTGTGCATTTCACTGAGTATCCTGCCAATCCTGACCACAAACCCTGGACATTGGAAGACTTGCAGTGGTACACCCTCCCAAACGCTCCCAAGGAACCCTACCAAATTGTCTGTGACGGCAAAGCAATCACCATCTACCCTTTGATCTTCAACGGGAAGTACAACAATCCTGCCGCCTAGTTGGTCCCCATGGAGCCCCCCCCAACACCCAAATCAACCATCTCAACCTCCCCACTTCTGACGCCACTGGCCAGAGTAGTCAATTCCTGGGAGTGCTTTACCTTGCGCTCACAGGATTGATTAACTCTGCCTTGCCAGCGGCTGGACCTTGGGCTGTGGCTGGGAAGGCCCTTTTCTATCTGGTAAAGTTAGGTCCTATCATCTGGTGGGCCATGCCAGTACCTGCTTCAACTCCTCGCTCACCTGCTGGAGCTCCACGGTACTCCTGGTATCCTGACACTATAAGTTCCAGGATAGCCAAATCAAGGGCTGGTGTGTCTTTTGTGCAGAGTTTTGACATTAAGTTTGGAAATGATTATAAAGTTTAATCTCTTATAAAATTTGGCCTCATGATTCAAGTACAACAAGGGCCAGCCAGGGTCCATATTATTGTTCTAATAATGAATTAAAAATATTTATGGAAAAGAGTGCAGCTGTGACCAACTCTTTTCCAGAATTATATTCAATGTAAAGTTTGTAGGTGGATAGTTATTCAAACCAACCTTCCTGATGCAAATACAGATGGGAATAGGTATTGAAGTATTGAAATGTCTTATGGGTCATAAGTAATCAAATAGAAAACCCAATTTTTTAATATGGAAGCATATTTTGTATGCACAGCAAACAACATTAGCTGGCTCATTATTGTGGAGGGATACCATTTTCTGTGTATGTGAGCTTTTAAAAATTATATGTTATATCAGGGAACCAACCATGGGCAGCCAGCCTGTCATAATCTGGAGTCAGACAGGCAACAGGCTGGTCAGGCAGAGAACTGTTGTTGACTTGAAGAAGTATGATATAGATCTCCTAACTCAGGATCACTGGCCAGCAGATGGAATTATAGTGTTTATCACAATCAAAAACATGATATAAACTATTCTAAATGACTTATTGGTGTTATTCAGGGGGATTTCAGAGGCAGACACGGGCATTGGTTTGGGGATAAGAAGGAATTACATTTCCAGTTGATAGAAAGGAAAGAATTTGTATTCATCTCTGAACAGGTGGGGCTTGGTTACATGTCAAGAACCTTTTCTGTTGAATCTAGTCAATTCTTTGGTGAAGGCCACAGGGTTGCTTACTGGTATATGTGAAGTGATGTAATTATTATAATTGGGCTTTAGTGAATACCCAGAAAAGTGGATGGGACCATAGAGAGCACCTAAAAGATATAAAACTGAAGGCTGCAGGGCAGGTGGGCCAGAAGGACTAGTGTTGAACTAACAGATTTCTAAGATCAAATACAGTAGTTATTGGGGAAACCAAAATCTCATAATCTTTATTCAAAAATGTCAATTAAATCTGGTGTGGGGCCTAGAGGTTCACATAATACCCCACTACCAGACTTTTTCTCTATTATTTTATAATCTAATTGTTGGGAATTATTCATTTGTGCCAGGAATGAAAAAATTTCCTTCTCAAAACCCAAGGATTGGGGTGGGTTTTGAACAATGATCACAACTGCCCGCAAGCTGCCAGCCTTGAGGACCAGGAAGCTGGCCACCCACATTTTTTGGGATTGAATACTCTCAAGCCCAGACTGTAAATGATAAAGTAGGAAAAGACGTCAGCGTAGAGCTGCCAATAATGGCACCTAGTGAGGGACACAAAATTTTCCTAATAGAGGCAAAGAGATTCCTGCTGTTGGCTTAATGAGCTTGAAGTCTACCTTGGTGGCCAATCAAGACCACACACCTGAAGAAAACGCAGAACCAAATTCCACTCCCAAAAATATTTCTCAAGAACAGAAGGGTTGCAATACCCTTCCTGAAGATCCAGCCAATGAATGCCCTTCCTACACCAGTAACATTTTGCCTCCCCAAAACCCAGGTGTCCTGTCCACCCAAATTCTCATTTCCTGGTCTTATGATGATTCCTATTTAGTAGATGTAAAGTCTAGCAGTGAGGTGCTATATAAATCCTGGACCCTGCACTAGAATTTATTGCCATTTTTTAATAAAGATTATGATACATTGGTCTTCCCAAATATTACCATATTTTATCTTAGTTATCTGCCAGTTCAACTCTAATCCTTCCTGCCCATCTGTCCCATTGCCTGTAAATTATTATCTTCCAGGTTTCCTAATTGGTCACATCCATTTTAATGAGTACCCATCAAAACTGGATATAGAGATTATACCACCTACCATATGCTAGCGTGTGATCCTGTGTCCCAAACTAAAGAGTGGACCAGATTTAACAGAAAGGGCCCTTGGTTTATTACTGACCCCAGACAGTTTAAAGATAAGTACAACTTCCTTCCTGCCTACCAACTAGGCATGGAGCCGCCTCTCACCCCCAAACTGATGCCTGTGTCTTTCCCTGAGCTTCCCTTGAACCATTTCAATAAGCTGTTTTGGATGGTGTATATAACTCTTTTGGGGGTGATTGACACTATCATCCTTGCCTCTGGACTGTGGTCTTGGGTGGGGAAGTCTATGTCATACCTATTTAAGTTAGCACCTATCCTATGATGGGCATTGTTTGTCTGATCCCAGAAAATGATGGGCTGTGTCAGGGATCCAGTCTTGGGCGGCCGGCCCATTGGTTTTGGGGATCACTCAGGCCAGGTTTTTTGTGGGTAAAGCCCACCACAAGAGAGGAGTTAACTTAAAGAGGTATGACATAGACTTTCCCACCCAGGACCACAGGCAGTTGGCCAGGATTATAGTGTTAATCACCCCTGCGAGGGTGATGTACACAATCCCAAACAGCTTGCCAGTGTGATTGGTTAGGAGGTTGGGTGAGGAGGCAGGCATTGGCTTGGGGGTCACATGCGGTTCATGCAGAGCTTGTAGGCAGGTAGGTAGTTGAATTTGCCTCTAAACAACTTGGGTGTTGAGAATATCCACAGGCCTTGACAGTTGTATCTAACTGCAGATTGTATGCAGGTCAAGGTATCTAGTTCAAGGATCTTTTCTGGGGTGTAATCCTTATATTAAGGTTTCAGGGGGTACTCTGTGAAGGGGATGGGGCCAAAGGGAACACCTGAAGGACAGGAATCTGTGGGCAGAGGGGCAGGAGGGGCAGATATCTTGTACTGATTTGATAGATTGCAAAGACAAAATAAAGCAGTAGCGTGTAAGTCAAAGTAACATAACCTTTGTTCAAAAATGGCAACAAGTTTAGAGCGCAGGGTCCTTTGGTCTATATAGCACCCCACTTCCAAACTTAATATTTTCCATGGGGGGTTCATCAGGGCATTGGAAAAGGTGGGCCCAGGGGATCTGGGTGCTTGGGTTCAAAGGCTGCAAAATGGCACCCGGACCAGGAGTTCTCTCATTGGTCAGAGATCTCAAATTGACTACTTGATTATCTTGCTCTAGAGTTTTGGTCATGGGGTTGGGCCGCAGGCCCATACTTTCTTCCAGGGATGGCTCTTGATTGGCTACCAATGTAGACTTCAAGCTCATGAAGCTAATGGCTGGAATTTTTTGCTTCCATTAGGCGCCTTGATTAATCCTCCATTTGGTGCAATGATTCCTTTGATTTGGCTTGCTTCACCATTTGGGCCATCATTCTTGACCTCAGCTTGCAGGGACTTGACCCCAGGAAAACGCGGGCATGTGGTTCCTTGGTTCCCAGGTGTCAGAAAATTGCAGACCATGTTATTTTTTCATCTGCCAGATGATATCCTAAGTCTTCTAACATTAGGAAAGTACAGAGAGCCTGTGACTTTGGCATAACTTGTGGCCCAGAATACTTTGTTGCCATCAGAAGTATCAAGTCTGACAGGGGCCAAGGCCCAAAGGATTTGGGATGGTTCTTCTTAATTCTGGCTATAGGTTCATGGTTTGTTGTTTCTATATTTTACTATAGATAATTATACTGTAAGACAACAGTATCATCTTTTGCTCTCCACTTAAAGCCTAAGAGAGGATCACATTAAGGAAATAATACTTGGATCAATCATCAAGTCAATAAGGAATCATCAGTCTTTTATTCTAATGAACTGGCTTTCAGGCAGCCTGCCTGCACACATGCTATCTGAGTTAGCTCACAACACTAGAATAGACTGAAGTAGCATTAGGGCAACACGGCAGGAGGCCCAGCCTTTTTGGGGTGGTTTTAATGGAAGGCTAACTTGACATCTTCCACAGATTGTTATCCTTTCTTTCTACTTGGGCCACTTCCAGGGCTAGCTAGCCAGTGGTTGGCTACTAGTTCACGGAGATGATTGTTTCACTTAATCAGAGCTACTCTAATACAATAGGCTCAAAGCCTTTTATCTTAGAGTGTTTGGCCTGACGGCCCAGTTCATGTTGGACTCTTCTAGAAGTGTTTCAGATGATGGCCCATATGATGGCCCTTGTTATAGGATATAATTGAAGATTAGAATAATAATTATTATGAGAAGCTTGTTTGAGGTGGTTGTTGAGGTGGACTAATTAATTGTGCTATATCTACATGATTTGCACATTAATTAAGAATAGGGGTTTGTTAATTCCAGGATATAATTTGATTATTGGTTTCATAAATATATGGCCCACATTATTTTGTTAAAACCATTTCTAAGAGCAATTGCAAGCTGGCCCGCATTATTTTGTTAAAACCATTTCTAAGAGCAATTGCAAGCTGGCCTGCATTATTTTGTTAAAACCATTACTAATAGTAATTAACTGCTGGCCCGCATTATTTTGATGAATCCATTCCTAAGAGTAATTAACTGCTGACCTGCGTTATTTTGTTGAATCCGTTAATTAGTCAATATTCCAAAATCCTAACACCAGGCCTGGCAGCCCGCAGGGATTCAAAGTCAGGGTTTGAATCCTGTCCTTGGTCCCAGGTTTCAAGGGTAGAAGAATTGTCAGTTCTGATAGGCCAGCTGCCCAAGTTTGGTTTCCTGACACTTAGGATTGATCTTCAATAACATGTGGCAGATTTTTATTTGGGCAGTATAGGTGGATTTATAGCTGTGATAATCCATGCGGTTATAGCTGGGTGGCATGGATGAGTCATTGCCTAAATTAGGCAACATGCCAAGTTAAGTCAGGGAAAAGATGGCTACCTAATCTGTTAGGGATTCAGATTGCCACAACACTTAAATATTATCTATTCTCTTTTAATTTTAATCCTCACAACATGGAGTTGAGTAATCTACACAGATAAGCCTCATGGACATGGTTGTAAGGCTTGAACCAGGATCTAAAAACCAAACAGTTGGATTGGCTTTAGGTACAAAGGTATATGGAAAGATTGATCTGTTTTGATCCTTTGCAGCTTGAGAATACTCAAGCTGACATACCAATGGACTTGCTTTTATGTATGGCACAACATCTTCAATTGCTCCCTCTTAAGGAATCATTTTCCTAGGAAATGATTCAGCTATTGAATAGTTGGTGGAACTATTGCCACACCCACATGTTGTATGAAGATCAAACATTCCAAACGCTATAAGAAACACTACTTGGGCAAGCCCCATGACTGCCATGATGTACATGGGCAACATATGGCTTCCTTTTTTACTATATCATATCCCATCTTAATATCAAATAAAGTATCATTATCTTCTTAATTTTCTCCTTTATTTTATCCATATGCTTATAAGAAGTATATCATTGACAGATATGTTAGCATTGAGGGGATATAGTGAGGGCTCTGTTTGATTATTGCTGACGAGGATATGAAAATAGTAGAGTATAGCAGATTGGGAGGGGATGGCCACCAGCTTGTCAAAACCATCGAATTCCAGCCCGCACCGGGCTTAAATCGGGGTCCTATTAGAGCTCTGGCGTGCTTGGTACCAATTAATTTGAGATTTTGCTGGCACCACGGCTTCAGGTGGCTCAGGAATTAACATATTGAGCGGCAGCGGGTCGAGGTTATGAAATTCGTGAGGATCTGTTGAACAGGCTGAAGATCTAAGCATGGCGGGTTGCGATCGGCAGGTTGGTGGGTACGTAAGCTTGGGAATTTCCTTTTCGGACCTGGAGCTGCATCGGATCGGTTTCTGATTTGAAGGCTGGCGTTAGAATAAGGATTTATATTGTTAAGTTTTGTCACCAGCTTGGGCGCCCTATCCTCAGTCCATTGAAATACTTTGGGAAGTGTAAGAATTAGTATAATGGATGTACAGTAGAGGGGATTTAGAAGTATAAATGATTGTAATGTGATATTTATTAAGGAAAGTATTTTAATTATATAATGGATTTGGGATTGGGTTCTGGTACACACTTGATGGGAGGGAAGGGTGTGAATAGGAATATACTTGCCTGGTATGACATGTGGGTGTGGTAGTTGCATGAAGTGAGAAACGTCAATATCTGGTTAATTGCAAGGTTTAATTAATCAGTTTATAAGAGCACATAAATGCCATACTAAATTTAAGTCTATAAAAACCAGCGCCAATTGCTACGAAACAGTCTACCATTGCAGCACGCTTTGATTGACCAGTGTATGATTGAAACTTGGGACATAAGCTTTAGATAAGCTATTTATTAGCATCTATTGGATATTGCAATGGCAAAGAGGTGGGTTATCGTCGTGTTTGGATTTGCCGTGAGGGCACGACTTGGTTTGAGGATCGGGGGAGATTAGTTTGGAGCGGCCACAGACGTCGTCTCGCGTGGGCTCAATAAGTACCATGAGTCTATCAATGACACACTGTGGCATCAGCTCATGACGCATTGCCAGGGTCATGTTTTCGAGAAAGGCATCAAAGTGGCTATCGCCAATGTTGATATGGCGATGGGCATATGCCATGGCCTTGCTGTCGTATGGCTTACCCCCCAGCAAGTCCACCAGGAAGGCCAGAAACATCTCCTCAAAGTACGACAACATGCCAATCTCAAAGAACTGGGAGATACGACTATCAATTATGTTATACTTGTACGTCCGCTCCGCCAGCTTTTCCAGCCCTGCTCTTTCTCCCATTTCGTAGTAAAGTCCCATGTACTCCTCCATAATCCTCTCTCTTCCACTCCTACCTTTTAAACTTTGTTGTTTTTCACCCTTGTCGATATAAACAAGCTGAAACATGTTTATAAGCTCGTCTTGCCTGGACCCTTGTCTGTCACAGCATATTCCTTCCATATTTGGGTCTTGTCCAATAAATCAATCTCACATTCAATAGCTTTTAAAAACCTAAGCCACCCAAAGCAAGCCTGCTATTTCCCCGTAGCGATACAGTTTCTCCGTTACGTTGTCTGTCCAAGCCATTGAAGTAGGACATTTAAAGGGTACATTTTAGCTTAAAATTTATAACCATATGATTTTTTCAGGGGTGGCCCCTGATTTTCAACTGCACCTGTTTAAAAACCTACATTTAAAGCACCCCCATCCAATAGTTACAGAAAACAGATCATCAGTGCGGAATTATTACCAATCACATTCTCTATTTGTTCTGCTTAGGGTTGCTTGCAGCAATCATTAACTCCTTAAGCACCCATCCACCTTGGTTGATCCATTTCCGCACAAAGTGCATCCCATAATCTTCTCTACTAAATTTCCCTGGCACAATTCCAAGCATCCTAATAAATCCTCTCCATATATACAATTGCAACCATGACTATCATCTCCCCAAACAAGTCAACAACTAACCCAAATAGCATGGGTATGAGAACTAATCCCACGATAAATTAAGAAATTCTTACTTTTCTTTTCCCTCCTAAGCCCACAAATCAAATGTTTAAAACAACCCTGGCTATAACTACATCACCTCATCACTTCAATATCTACATTTGGTGTTTAGCATCACCCTATCTACTTTCTGCTCAACTGATGCTAAATACTAGATATTGTCCTTTATAGCATAGATTTACACATTATAGCCCCATCTTGCCAATATTGGGTGGCCACATGAGGTACCTAGCATTCCCATACCTAAGCATCTGAACAATGGGCAGTAAAATCCCCAGCTTTTAACTATGATTTCAACCAGACCTCTATATAAATTTCAATCCAACAAAGGGTTAAAGGTTGGTATCAGGTAGGTGGAGAGAGGTTCAGTTCAAAGCACCCTAGATCAAACCAATCAATCATTGAAATAAAGCCTGTGGCTCTAAAGAATACAAGCCCCATGTATAAGTACATTTAAACTATATATAAGAAGAGAGATTCATTGTTCTACACCCAAGCAACCATTTAGCTGAGGGATATGATCCAGGGTACAGGCCAAGTGATACTTTTAAGCCTCTATAAAGAACCCAAGATAAGATAAAGCTTGTTCATTGTCTAGTCTGCTCTAAGAATCTGTATGCTTAAGTAGATGTATAATCTTGGAGAGGTATCTATATCAAACTCATAGATCAGCAAAGTTCAAGTTTAGGAGAAGATAAAGAGGGACTCTATTAGCTTCTTTTCCCGCTGTAAAAACCATAACACTTTAGATACTTAAAGCTTACCATCAGCTATCCTTGAAGCGTATCAAGTCTATTAATTAGCAGCTGGAATGGTTATGCCCCAGTGAATAAAGGACTATTTAGTTACATGGCAGGATATTCTCTCTATAAGTATGGTATCTAGAAGACGCTGTACAGAAAATTGTTTAAAAGCACCATATATAACCCCCATCTATAAACCTTATCTTGAACTTCTGGATCAACTGTGCCTGTTAACTTTAAACACAGATTAAAGACCAAAATACTTTTTAAAAAATAACCCCAGGCCTATAATCTGAATCTCTAAATGATTCCAAATCTGTAGTAAGTATCACAGTGGTTTTCATACTGCCTAGTATTACTTGTTCTAATTACAAGGCCCAGAAGTTGGGCAAACCATTATCTAAGTTGTCCAAATTGACAGATTTGAACCAAACTGTTGATTGAAAATGGGTTATTGCTGCCCCAGTTTGACAGTTGGATTCAAATACCCTGTGCAAGTTGACACTGATAAATAGACGTAATCTGAAGGTCACTCAATACAACCTCATTTATCAGAACAGTCAACAGAAATGAATCACTCAAGGGTTTTTTGCGTACTGGACAAAGTACTTTCTGGATGATGTAGATGAAATAGAAGACAGGGATTCAGGTGGCATTGATTATTCAAAGTATGGTACATGTTGGAAATTTTTCACAGTTCAACTCTTAAGAGTTGAGTCTGTTATGAATGCTTTCATTCACCATGTTTCAATTTTGCCTTTGTTGGGTTATTTTGAGGACAAATTTCTTTCTTGTGCTTTTGCCCTTTGAAATGAGGCTGGTTCCGCATTGGGAAATACAATTGTTCAGTTTCCTGATTATGTGCAACTCACTTGCCCCACTCATGCTTGTGGCAAGTGATCCTACTGTCCTGGTAGTGTTTTGTGGTATCGCAAACCACTATATATTACATTTTCTATTTTCCAATAAAATTAAGTTCTATTCACATTTTTGTCTTTGTGTCTTCACGTACTTTGGCGCCTCTCTAGCCACGTCTAGTAGATATTATTCATTCAGGGCCACAATGTAATTGCATAGCCTTCCCTGCCATTCTAACCAAGACTTAGTACAAATCCAATCCCAAGGTTAGGATTTCCTGTTGTGACTCTGTGCTGCGCCTCAGATCACTACAGAGTCTCCCTAAATTTACTCAGTAAACCAAATATTATCCTGGTCTAACTTTCTTTTAACAATGCATCCAGTAGTTTGTCTACTACACTACATCTCTTATAGTTTGATCCTAAGTCACATTATTAAAGGAAGATGGGGTCCTGCTGTGGGTAATTTGTTGTTGGCTCCTCCTAATGTTACTCTATGCCCCAGAATCTTGGTGTCTTTTCTGCTGAATCCAAAACTGAGACAGTTCTACCTTCTCAATGTCCAGAGTTCTACACAGAAAACACTTTAATAATTTCTCAGGGCATTTATCTGGGACTCTTTTGGTTGGGTTTAATCATTTTGTTCAGCCCCAGTGTATCTTTTGAAAATTTTACAAACCAGTATTTGAAGCTTTATTGGTGGTTAATCATCAACTCTATGTGGATTAGGGTGGTGATTCCCAACCACATGAAGACCTCTTCTTACTATCTGGCAATTTCCATCACAGTAAGGAGGCAATCAATGGCAGCTATAGTTCACCAAGCTCTAAAGCCAACCTGTTAAAAACTGTGAACTTTTCATATCCTATCTTTGAGTTTAAAGATATCAATACTTACAAATAAAAATAAAGTAAAAATCAAACATATGTAAAGAGAAGCGCTTATTAATAAAGAAGAGTGATCAGTCTTTTGCTATAAGTTCCTCTGCAATGCCTTTAAGATAAGTATAGCAGTCTTTTTTAGAGTAAATTGTAAAGTCTTGTTAATCAGGCTTGCAAACCTGACTTGCTGATCAGCATCATTAAAAAAAGCAGGCCTGTTTTTGAGAGCCTGAGGTAAAGCTGATCCTCATTTTCATTTTCATGCTGGATATTGAGCTTATTGGCAATTACATTGAACCTGGGTTTTTTTAACAAAACCAGGTGGTTAAACTGATTGTCACACCCTTCCAATGAAGAGGTGGTCTTGACGACCCCTTTCTTAACCTACTTGAAGCAGCTCCAGCTGATAGAGTCTCCCCCTTGCATCTCTAGTGCAGCCCCTGAAAAGCACCTATCTACTGGTTCTCAAATCACTGGGTAAGGGGGAAATGCTTCTTAGTGCTCAACAATGTAATTGTCCTTGAGAAGCTCATCATAAAGGCCACTTGACTCCTATTTTCTAACTTTTACCAAGGCAGAAAAGTAATTGAAAATGCCCTTAGTCTCCCTGGTGCCATCTTTGAACACTGAATTGTTGAGATCAGGGTGCTTTATCAGGCTTCTGCACCAATCCTGGTGGTGGTGAAAAAGGCACCCTTAAAGGCTGATTTAAATAACTTTATAGAGGAGCTGGCCTATGATGTCAAGAACAACATTTTTATACTTCCAAAAATCAAGGTTTGGAAAAGGGATTTGACCCTGGCCCAAATGAACCGCAGGCTGCCAGCCCTAAAGACCAGGGGGCCGCCAGCCTGCATTTTTTGGAATTAAATTCTCCCTGGTTCAAAATACAGATGCCTATGAAATTAAAGACATTGACACAAATTCATCAATGGTGGTCCTTACCAAAGACTACAACTAGCTGCCTGATGGAGGCAAATAGTCCCCTATCATTAGTTTGATGAGCCTGATGTCTGACTTGGTAGCCAATCAGCACCCTGTCCCTGAAGAAGGCACTGACCAGAAAACTGTCCCCAAAATATTGCTCTAGAACAGAAGGGATGTGTAGTTCTTCTGGTGGATCCAGCTAATGAACACACACCCTGCGCTTTGTGCCATATTTCTGCCCTCAACCCTGGGTGTCCTACCTGTACAAATTCCCATTTACCAGCCATGTGAACCCCAATCAAGAGAATTAAAGTCTGGTAGTAGGGTATTATATGAACCCCTAGACCCTGAACCAGACTTCATTGTCATTTTAAAATAAAAGTGATGAGATATTGTTTTTCCCAATTATTCCTGTATTTGATCTTAGTCATCTGTCAGTTTCACACCAATCCTTCCTGCTTGCCTGCCCCACCACCCACAGTTTTATGTCCTATAGGTGCCCCCTACGTCCTCATCCACTTTTCTGAGTATCCAATGAAACCAGAGTACCAAGTATATACCATCAATAGTATATTAACAAGTGACCTCCTGGCCTGCACCAAACAGTTGAATAGAGCTAACAGAAAGGGCTCTCAGATTATCACCAAGCCCCACCTTTTTAAAGACAAGTATAACTTCATTACTGCCTATCAACTAAGCATGGAAACCTCTCTCACCCTTAAGACTATCCCTGTGTCTGCTGCTGATCTCCCCATGGACAACACCAGCAGGTTATTTAGAATAGTAAATGTTATCCTTTTGGGATAATAGATACTATAGTTCCTGCTGCTAGCCCCTGGTACTTGTTTAGAAGATCAATGTTGAACCTCTTATAGTTAGTGATAATCCTATGATGGGCTCTGCTTGCTTAGCCTGTGGCTTGTACTATCTTCAATTATGATGGTCTTTCTACCCATAGCTGGCTCTCTGACATTATGGCAGTCTACTTTAACCCTGGTAACCTGAGCCCCAGTATTTTGATCATTATTAGGGCATGTTGTATGTTTTTTTGTAATGACAATCTTTAATACACTTTTAAGATGACTAAGAGCCTACTTTCTTCTGAGTGGAAGAACTTAGGCCTGAATAAGCCAAAGACACATAGCCCTACTGCTGAACCCACCAAAGGCCCCTCCTCCCAGGTGCAGAACATGATATTCAACCAATTAATCACCAAGATGGAGATGCCCCAGATGGGTAAACTCACCCTGGAGGAAGCCTGCAGCGCCATGCCTGTCATCTGCCTTTGTTTTCAATCCAATGCCCCCATATACTCCAGAAAAACTACTAAAGTGCTGGGGTAAACGCTGTGCTTTCAGGAGATGCCCCCAACTGGTTTGATAAAGCCACTTCTGAATATGTGGATCTCTGCCTTGACTACACTGTGGTGCTCTTACTCATAAAAGGTCACCAAGGTGTGCTCTGGTTCAAAGCCAGGGATCAGCTGGGTTAAATGGCACCCTCATAGATACTTGTTATATAGAAAGATCACAAGTAAATCATCTTAACACCCTAAAAGGGACTTGACATTCCCCCCAATTATCATTAGCAATTTACAACTAGGGGAAACATATTTCACAGCAATACATGGGCTACCAAAGCAGCTCTGTTATCTAGGGGGGCTGTTTACATGATAATCTTTAGTACATTAATATCCCAGATCCCAAGGTTATTTGCACCGCTTTAACCACCCCTAAACCAGGAGTTTTCTATAAGTGAACAGATTAAAGTTCTGAATATTCTGATTTTCTTGACCAGCCCCAAAATAATTATCACTAGTGAAGTTCTCTGTCATAAAAAATGAGAATATGGTTTGATATAGTATTTATTAAGAGAAGAAAGATCCCCTTATAAATATTCTGATCTTTTTATCATTTTGGAGTCTTTTTGACCAGCTACTCCTTCATAAAGGACTTCTAAGAACTTTAGAAGACCTCTGGTTACTCCAAACCAACCAAAAATTTACCCATCAAGATGCATATCAAGCACTCAACAAAGATATCCCTTGCAACCAAAATATTTCCAGAAGACCCTCTCAACTTTCCAGCCATCATCCTACTTATAGCACCTTTTCCCCAGTTTTTGGCCTTCAGAAAGGTTTTCTTCAAAATATTAAACTATTGGCGCTCAATTTTTCCTATAATAAAATAAGCCTGTAAACTTACTTTGCCAAAATCTTAAAGTATTGATTCACTGTTTTCTTATCTATACTTCAAGCTTTTAGCTTCTAAAAATCACATTCATGAGCAAACATGCTCTCAACTTAACCAATAATTGTAGAGAGCAAAAATTGATCATTTCAGAAGATACACTGCAACTCAACTAGGAAATTGATTTCTACTGCTCAAAGCATTAACACTTTGTGGACCAAAGCGTTAACCAGTTCTCTGTTCCAGTACTAGTTTTCCCTATGTTTAGCCTTAATCAATTCAAATAGTAGAATACTATTTAAATTGTTATTCTTGATCCTCTTCAACTTTTGCTCAGATCTTTACTCTAATAGTAAAATTCAGAGAAAATTTCCTACTAAAACGGCTTTGTCTCCTGCTCTCATAGCAAAATACCTTCATATACCACAGGAATCTACTAATAAAGCTTCTTACCTGAAATTTCCTCAACATTACTCCTCAATTTTACCATTGTAGAAAAACTAAGGCAAATCATTCCACCTTTTGCTACCTCAGTAAATCAATTCAGAGAAATGTCAGAGCAACTTCTCTAACATTTTCCCCAAAGTGTTCCAAATTTATTATCATAACATAGCATCTTTCACAGCTATCAAACTACTTATCAAGCCCTTACAAACGGCCTTCATCCTGGATTCCTTTTGGTAGTCCCCATCAGTAAACACCTAAGACTCAGGCAATAAGTCTCCACAAGTGAGTTCACCTAGACTTAACCCCCATCAGTGACCTACACTTAAGATCATCAGCAGCAATAACATTCTTCATGTCTTTTCACTTTTTTACTCACCCAAATGGTTAACCTGGGTCTTTGAGTGCAAAGAAACCAATTTAACTTCCCAGAAACCCCTAAGACATTAAGCTCTAAAGATTTATATCTCTGGATAGCTGCCCTAATGATGGTTCTGAGCTATTTATGCTTGTCCAGCAACTTTAAGACCTCCTTAAAGCTACCCTTGAGTCATAAAAAGAGAAAACCCTACCTTTATTCTAGGTACAGCCACCCAACTTTATTCTCACCCCATTTGGTATCAGAAATTTAATGCCAAATAAGCACATCTATCCCAGGGAAGAAACATAGCTATATTATCACCTTAGCTAGTATAAGAATGACTTTACCCCTTGATATAACCATCCAAGGGCTCACCTTTATCTTTCCAAAGCATCAAAAAGGGACCACCTTGTTAATACACCAAGGCCTAGACCACCATTTCCAGCTATCAAGGCTATTAATATCAATATACCAATTATCATTTATCTTTCTCAGGCAACCAATTTTTATTTGACTAATAATAAGTCCTTGCTTGCAAATGGGCTCCTCATGTGGATCATCACAGCCCATCAAAAAAGTGCTGTGCTGATAAGAGAAAAGCTGGAAAGAGCCTGCTTCTTCTGGTAAGAAGAAAAAGGCCTCTAGGCAGGCCTCAAGAAACTCCTCTCCTCCTCTTCCAGTGGCTATTTACTCTTCTCCTCCCCAATTATTAGAAGAAGCCTGAGAATTATTTAACAATGTTTAAGGCCACTGGCTATGATGCTTGAAATCCACTTGTTGCAACTGAACCAATGATAGTTCAGTATCTGATTGGGTAAGACAACATTCCAATAGAAAGTAAAAGAATAAGATGTAGTTTATTGAGGTATATTGTAATTAATATACCATATAAAAAAAGTCACAAGTCCACAGGGGGTGGCACAGTGGCAGTTTGAGATAAAGTTTGAGCTATGGAATAACTTGCGCAGGGATCAGTGTGTCAAATTGGCAACACTCCTAATTAGGAGATAGTCCCACAATTTGAAATTCTCATCAGATTGATCCATGCCGTTAGACATGTCATGGGCAACTCATCAAGCGCCCCTATGTATTGTGAGATAGATTAGCGGGCAAGGATGAAATCTTGGTTGTAGCACACTGGTCATCTACAACATCTGAAATGTGAACGGGGAGTTTAAAGTCCCCAAGCACTTTACTTGTTACTTTACCATCATGTAGTTGAAGAGAAGCCCTGGTTTTGTTGCAGATAACTTGATCTTCAACTGAAACAACCAAAAGCAACCTACTAAGAGTAAGCAATTTTTCTGTGAGGATAGTCCTTGTGATGCCCAACTAAACACTAAAGATTGATAAAAGGTCATATTTGAGAATGGGGAGCGCTCCTGTGAGCCTCCAAATCCTCTTACCACTAGTATTCTCAAGTGATACCTTGTGCAGATGAAACCCTTCTTCTCTCACCTTTTTACCTCTGATCAGGCCATCAAGGCCCTCAAGGATCTCAAGCCCAGAAATCCAAAGTTGGTGCCCACCCAGGAGCAGCTTGTCAAGTACATCAGCATGAATTGCACTGCTGCCAATCACCTTCCCCTGAGGCTTCTGATATTCTCTCTGAGATTATGCTTACACATGAGCTCAAGAAGCTCTCAAATTGAGAGCACTTCTACTATACAAAGGTGGGCCAACCTGCAAGGAATGTATTATTTGTTATGCAGCACAGCAGAACCTTCTGGAGTTGAAAAGGGTGGCTTCTGGCAATCTGGCTAGTTGCTAGTACCTTTGCCACTTGCCCCAGGATGTTATATCAGCTCTGGATGACTCATTCTCAGATAGTCATCTGGGTGATTTCAATTGTTTTCTTCTCTTTCCTGCTGCCCCTGAAGTAATCTATACCAGGGCATTTACCATCCTCTGACGTGAGCTTGCACTCCTGCCCTCTAAAGACAATGTAAAGAAGACCCCCACACACACATGCCAACCCCCCTGATGCTGATAAGGACCAGATCATCCTGGATGCCAAGGAAAAGGTAAGACTAAGATCTCTCAGCCCATAAATAAGTATAGTAGACTTTGAGCTTTCTCAGTTCAATGCATATGAGAAGCTATTTGACAGGGAAGTGCAGGGGTACCACTTTCATTTATGTCAGGCAGTTGCTTGTAATGTGTAAGCCAATGCCAAGCTTAGTAGGTTAAGCTGCAGGGATACCTCAGATACCTGCAAATTTTTTCTGGCAAAATTCAATGCCTTGGCTTTTTTAAAGCCAGAGCACAATGCACAGGGGTACAAGGTTCTCTTCAAGAGTCTCTAAATAGTAAATCATACAAAGCTCAGGCCTTTCCTGGAGTACTTTGAGCCCCAGGGAATAGGTAAGGTTATCACTCAAAGATGAGGAAAGACCAGAGCCAAGGCCTTATGAAACATGTACCTGGACATCATAAACAGGGAGCTGAAGACAAATTCAGCATTAGAGGCCTATCACAGGAATTTCATGTCTAACTTTAGGGTTCTTATAAGTTCAGCAAGTTCTTTGTTCTCCTCTAGCATGAGAAGGAAAAAACAATCTCTAAGCTTTGAGATCTTGCCAGTTGTGTTTCTCCACTAAGTCCTCCATCAATTCTGCCCTGTTCACCAAGGCCATCCAGGGTACCACTAAGGTAAATTAGAAAGCCTCTGGGCTTAAGCATGCTTGAACTGATTGCAAATGCCCTCCTGAAATAGGCCAAGATGAAAAAGACTAAAAAGGCTTAGGAATAAACCTTGCTTTGCTTCTAATTTTAAGCTTAAATTTTTTTCCTTTTAGCCTTACTTTTATAATATTTTATTTATTTTAAATATTAATAACTTTTTTAGTTATTACTGGTAATTTTCAGATGAATAACTATAATTGAAAGCAAATGAGATGTCTTAATTTTTCTAATTTGCTAGTAAAACATAAGATATTATCAGTTATTCTTATATAAAATATATAAAATAAATAAGTTAATTTTCTAATTTTTTAGTTCTTATATTATTTTATCTCTTTTTATTTTTTTATAATTTGAATTATAATTTTTATGTTAATGAAAATGTTTTTTAGTAAAAAGTGCAAATTACATAGTTAAATAATCACTGATTTCTTATTTCCCCTTATTCTTATTAACTAAGATACTCCTTGTTGCATTTTCAAGCTTTCTGGAGTCACTTTGGTATAATGTAGCAGTATAGGTTAATTATTCATACTAGAAGCTTTCAGTAAATCAAGTACTTTTACCTAAAAAAGTGTCAACTTCCAGGAGCCAATAAGACAAAAAAACCAAATTCTCACTTTACTTAATAGCCAACTACCAAGGAGTCAATTTCACCACAGATGCTACAAGAACATCTGTTGCCACACATTTACCAAGAAAAAATTATGTAACCTCCTACAGCTTCATTACAAAGCCTATTCTAACTTTATAGCTAGGAAGTTAAATGATCAGGATAGAGACAACAAGAAAAGGCCCAATCTACCAAGCTTTGCCATAGGAGACTGGGATGTATTCCACAATACCCATGAAAAAAGTTGAGCCCAAAAATTGGCCTCCATCTGGGTAGGGCTGTTTGAAATTGTTAACAAGACCTCAATGGATGTGTAACCCATCAAGGATGTCAAATATGGGCGCCTTGTCAATCAAACTCACACCAAAATCTTAAGAAAATTCAATAAAAAGGATCAAAAGCAAAAAATAAAAATAGAAAAATAGTATAGGGATTAAAATAAGAATAGAATAATCAATTGGCTATTATAATAATTAAAGTGGAATAAAGTGCTATCAGATCTATTGCAACCAAGGAGAAAAGAAGTTGTTAATTCTTAGACAACAAGTGCTGCTTCAATGAGTTGTGTCTCCTGAATCTGAGGTGTCTTCTTGCTGCTGAGAGGAGGGTGCAACCAAAGGGACCATGTGACCGTACAACAGTCACTATTGAGTATTTAGCCAAATAAATGCTCTAAAATATAAAGTTATCTCTGTTTTTCTTATTATTGCATGTAGATAGGTTGGATTGGAAGTCTTAATGTTAAGATTCCTGAAAACTGGATATCTAGGTTCAATAAAATAACAGAAGGCAAGATTAGCCGAGTCAATCTGGGAGACTGGGTGTCTCAAAAACAGTTTAATTAATTGGGAAGATTAATAAATAAATACACGGGAATATAATTAGGATTTAATTATATTGGTTAAATTGCCTTGACTGTGTCAAGAAGTTTGGTTAAGGTCAACCATAAGTAAAACCCCAAATTTTGGGTTAAAAGCGCCGCTTTGGCAAATTCATTGGGTTAAAAGCGCTGCCTAATGGATTTGCAAAGTGCTGAGGCGCCGCTATCAAATTTTTTTGGGCACTGGGGCGCCGCCTGGGAAAGTTCCTGGGTGCCGCGGTGGCGCCTGGTTCAAGTTTTGAAGCGTTTTAATGGGTTTTAAGGCAAAAAACCATTAAGTGCAAAGATAACTAGACAAAGGCAAGGATGCCTAAGAATTCAGGGTTGATCAGCTGGTTCCCAGTTGGAACACCAATAGCTGAGTTTTGGGATGTTTAATCCACAGGGTTTTGGCGCCGGGAGCTGAGGAAGCTCCATGCTGAATTGGTACATTGGGATGGATGGAGTCAGGTGACTTCTTCCCATTGTAGGTTGATTCTCATAGGTTGAGAAATATTGGAGATCTTTTAGGTAAAGATCTAGGTTTGGATGACTCAAACGTCATAGATCATATGATATGAATCATAGGTTGATTCAGGAACCAGAGGGGTTTTCAGCTGAATATGCCCCAAATGGTATATAAGCAAAAACAGCTACACTTTAATAAATATATATTGTCAATTTTGACGCTTTCCCCTCAACTACCTTTTCAATTGGTATGTCTTTTTTGTTAAATTTTGAAAGGGCCAAATTTGGAGTACTTTGTGTGAAAATTGCTGCTGCCAGGAAAGAGGTTCCTACAAGTTTGTTGGAGGAAGCTTGGGCAAGCTTGGAGGTCACCAAGACTGTGCCTGAGGAGCCCTTGGTGGAGATAAAGGCTGCATTCAAAGAGTTATACTCTGATTACTTTGCAAAAGAAGGGACTCCCGCCCAAGGAAACCAAATCTATGTGTGGGATTCCTGGAACCTGTTAGTAGGATGAGACAAATCTTACAACAAGTGAAAGCAAAGGTGAATTGTGAAATTGAGGCTTTAAGGGCAAGGGAGGAAAAGAGCGTTGAGATCATGGCCCATTAGTAGGATGATAACAAAGCATTATCCCATAAAATTGCCTCTCTGGAGACAAAGCTCTTCAAAGCTTTGTCAAAGAAAGGTAATGGGAATAAGAGTCAAGGGCAGGATTATGGCGGGATAGACTGGTTAGACCTGGATCTGCCACAGACCACTTGAAAATAGGCAATACAGGATATTTGATAGGGCTCTGGATGCTGATCACTGGGTACCCATGAGCAGGCACAAGATTGTGGTTACTATTAAGATGCTGTCAGACATGGGCTAAGATGACCACATTTGAGACCAGGATAATTGGGAATTTTTGGGACATTGAGAACCAACCACAAAAAGACAGGCATATCTGACTAAATGGCACCAGCCTACCCCAATTCATATAGACAGAAAACATAATGCCAGTAAAAAACAATCCATAATGATTTTCATCATATATGAGTAAGACAAGGGCAGCAGTGCACAAAGTTAGTACTCTAGAGCAGGATAGTGCTCCAGGCAACAGCAAGCATATCCTGGCTGCCCAGGTAAACAGATTTTGAGGATAACACATGAAATGGCAGGCAGAAGCGGTTAAGGGAAGATATAAGACAGGGTCTTCACTACCCGCTTACTAGAGAAACAATTTAAACATGGCAGAAAAGCATCATATAGTGTTGTATTGAATGGTCAAGTCCAGGGTTAGATGAGATCTTGGATCTGCAGCAAGCTCAAGTGCCCAAACCCAAGCTATCTCCTCAAAATACTTGTTATGAATTGCGGCTGTGTAAGTATGATGTGATGACATATCACTGGGAGTTAGAGTAGTCAAATTTAGCCCTATATAACCTCAGACATCAATTGAGCTGCTCTGTATCAACCATGATAGAGCTCCCTTGCACAAGTAAAAGGCATAGCATATTTTTTAGAGTGTAGTGCCTGTACAAAACTGTATGCTGCCTCTTAATGATAACAAACCCCAACCTTTCTTGGAAGATCAGGATCATCCACAGTGATGTTGTCTGAGTTGCAACAGACGCAAAGCAGAGCCAATAAAGTAGTAGGTGACACCCCAGTAAAGGGAATAATATGAGATAGGGGTGTTGCCCACTTGATAAAGTGTCATTTTTTTGAACATCTGGATCAGAAGGACCCTCCTCAAACATTGTATCCAGGTGGATTAGAGCCTTAGCAGCAGACATATGCTCAGAACTACATTTAGAGCTAGCTATGATAGTAGCACAGTACTCCTTTCAGAAGTGAATTTTGTCATCACTTAGCCAATTGAGAAAGATACTACCAATGGGTTGAGACATATTACAAAGCCTCTTGTGCTCTATCTCCTTTATTGAGGCTATCAGTTTGAGGTAGACTTGTCACATTGACTGATAGTTATTGCTGGGATCCATGCTTAGAAGAAGCGAGTAGTTTTTGATCAAGTGGGGGATATGTTAGGATAGTTGACCAAGCATTCAACAATTATGACAAAGCCCATTAATTAAATTACAATAACCAAGGCTTTAAAACCAACACTATAAAAATATATACAGGAGACCAAAAGTGGTTTGTTGACCGTTGTGGCAAAGCCATCAAATCAAAAGTGCAGTTGCATCACTTAGGAAATTATCTAAGTTCTGCCTAGAGAATATTTTATAAACAACCCTAAATTAGCACCAGGTGCTACTGCAGCACCTGGTTCAAACATTTAAATTTCTAAATACCCAATTAATCTATATTGCTAAGCAGCAAAAATAAATGCACTTCAAGAGTAGTAAGTTATGATAATGATTCTACATATATCTGTGCCAGCAAGGACCCTCTGTGCTAGGGGAATATCAGCAAATTATATTTGCTGATTTTGATTAAGTGCCAAATCTGAAACCCCATTATTCTAAAATAAGGGTAATCCAGAATGTCCTAGAAAACATTGCTAGCAGCTCAGGAGGCAACCTCCAATAAGGATTTACAAACAACAACTATGACAAAAATAACAGCATATTTTAATCAGCAAGTGCTTTTGTGTGATCAGCAGCCACTATTTAGCCATTATTTTATCCATTCATCTTTCCTGCTCTCCAACACAAGTGCTAATCATATCTTCAACACAATAGTAAATGGATTGAGCGCCCTGCACCCCAGAGACTTTAAGAATATGGGTTGCCCTGATATCCCAAGTGCAGCAAACTTTTTTCTAAGAAGCTGGGTCTTAAGGGCTGCTTTGATTGATCCTGTCTTAATCTCATTAAACAGTTTGTGTGAGAATTGGGGAGCAGGTTAAGAGGAAATAAAACCAAGCTCTCAACCACAATAAAATTGTGGTTTCAGCAACAACCAAAAGATTGCTGCCAACAATTCCTGGGAGGTCAAGGGGGAGAAGGAATCAACTGAACACCAAAAGCAACAGGCAAAACCAGAAGGCCAAATTAAACTAACAAATTTCAAACTTTATTAGGGTAGAGAATGATGAAGCAAGGTCTTTTACAACTCTTGCATTCATTTAAGAGATGTGATAAGATTAGGGTGGTAGATTGAATGTCACAAACCAATCAACCAATGATATGCACAGATACAAATGCATTTCTTGAGGCAGGAAGATCTTGGCAAGTTTTGAATGGACATATTCAAAAGGAAAACCAAACTAACTAACATCAGGAATAGGCTTTGGATGCAATTACCACTGCTCCTGGCTGCTCTTGCACATGATATTTAACCAGAGGTGTCTCTTGGATGGGTTAGGTGGGGGAAACTTCAGAATTATTCCAAAATATTAAATTGATGACCTTTCTTGGGCTTTTTCAGTAACCTTTTAGATAAACATTCAAACATATTTGGTAGAAATTCCCAAGCATTTGGCAGGAATTGAAGTGGAAGCCTAAGGGGGAGGCGTAACTTTACAGTTTGGACTAATTAATTCTGATGATCTAAATTTATCTACACATATACCTGGTTTTTCCTTAAAATTCTTATTCAGATAATTCTCAACCCATATCTATATGATTACCAAAGTCCAACCTAGGATCTTAACAGTTGAAGGAATTTTATTAAACTAATCACCCAAGATGGGTGTTGTACAGCCACAAATACCCATAACAACCTGGGTTCAGTGGTATTTGGGTGCCCTTGGGGTTAAACCTGGATTGTTTTCTGGTGCAGGCCAAGGGGTCAGAAAATAAATGTATTTTTAAGTGGGTAGTCTTTGAACTTTGGCTTTAAGGAATTTTCTGTAGAATGAGCTGGTCTATAGAGAGAACTGTGAGGCCTGAAAACTGCAGGGAAAGTGGTAGCTGGGGGCAACCTCCAGAATTACCTCATACAGCATGAAACATCCTCCATGTCAAGAATCCTCAAAAATATTTTTCTTATTTTCAATATCAAAGGATATTTTTCTGGATTAAATAATTGACACTGATAATGAAAACATTTTTTATTTTTATTTTGAGCTTTTTATTAAAATTATAAAATATAAAGAAAAATCAATTTTTGAAATTGTCAACATGAAGGATGTTTCATGCTGTATGAGTTGATTCTGGAGATTGCCGTAGCTGGGTAGTGGTTTAGATGATTAACTGAGCCAGAAGAAACATAGTTCAAGTAACAGATTATAAGAATAAATAAGGTAAAAGCTGGGAAAGACAATGGTTCATAACACTTTATTTCATAATAATAATGAAGCCTGGAGCAGGGATCATGGGTTCATATACTTTCCCACCAAGAGGCTTCATCTTTGAAGATTGGAAATTTAGGGGTCAGTTATCTGTGAGTCAGGCAGCCAGACTGGCCTGAGTCTGGGATAGCAAAATGACACTAGGGCAGGATGATTGCTCATTGGCTGGATCAATGAGAAGGGAAATATACTTCTTCTGTTTTTGGGTGCTATTCTTGGAGGTGGTTTGGTTGCTGGTATTTCTCTTAGTGGTGGGCAGATGGTGGTTTCCTATGTTGATCTCATTAGATGCCCCTTCTGGGAGAACTACTGAAAGTTTGGTTGGTAAGAATACCACCTTGGTGTAGGAGTAGTGGCTTTCTGTGACCCCAGTGATGTCTTTTACCAGGCTGATGGGGAAATTTGCATCAGCAGGAGAAATTCTGGATTGAATACAAGATGATTTGAGCCTAAAAAAGGTGGTGTTTGGCTCTTGGGGCTGGCAGCCAGCAGGTTGGGCCAACCAGGGTTCAATCTCTGTTCCGTATTTTGGGTCATATGAGGGGAAATTGTCATTCATGACACATTTGGTACCCCAGGTAATGTTTCAAACTGCAGCGGGGGTTATTTTGGAGAAAAAATAAAAAACATACTTAAATGTAAAGCTATGTTGATTGATCCAGTTTATAAAGCTTACAAGAAAGTATTACTCCTAAGTAGGGCTGCTTTGGCCAAGCTCCAGGCAGCTACAGCTAGTTTCTGGCACTGTGCCACTATTATCAAAGAATTGTTTTAAACTTACTAAATCTTATGTAATTTTGTTTTGCCTGTAGCGGCCCAGAGCTGGTCAGGGCTGGGCTGAAGCATCTCTATTCCTAAGCTTAGTTTGATATCTGAGACTACTTAAGTGGGATGTTTTTTGTCCTTACTGTGGATGGTCTACAATACAGATCATTTTAAGTGAGACGATAGATTAGCTATACTTGAACAGTTCTTTATGAGATTAAGACAGGAGTAGAAGTGGCTTGTTTTGTTGTTCACTTAGTTTGAGAACCTTGTAATAAATCTCTGCTGGGTTTGTGATTTGCAGTTGAGGTGACTTTATTATCTGCGTGCAATGAGTTGCCTCTTGCTTGAAATCGTTTTCTGAAGAGAAGACCGAGACATTTAATACTGAATTGGAAGCTGCGTATTTGATACAGCTGTATTCATTTTACAAATAGGCTCCAGCAAATAGCTGTTGGAGCCTGGGTAAAGCATAAATCATTGAAATTCAGGGGTTGACCCAAGTCGGATGAGATGGCCGTCAAGATGGTTAATTGAGGATGATTAATTGAAGTGGCAAGGAAGCAGGGGATGAGTTATAGATTCACATGGGTGGTATGACTGCAGTGTATGATTAATGGGAATATTGAAATTTAGGAATGATCGATCTGGACAGTCATTCATCGCGATGGATTTGTTTAGCTTCCAGTAAAATTGACTCTGGTTTCAAATGGTGACGTTCAATCCATATATCATCTCATAAAGTCCAAACTTGGTCTCTTAGATTATTTCTGATTTACAAATTGATCTTATTATGTCTAACAAAGCACAAAGACGGCTGAACCAGATAAAGAATCAAGTGGACTCGCTCCCATCGTAAGTATGCCATCTTATTTATATTACCAGACATTCTGACTCAACCTTTTTCATCTCAAGCCCTTCCGAGAGTCTAAATGACGAGCGACTTAATCCTTCTTTCCCTGTCGATGAGATGACTCATTTCTTGAATGGGGGTAAAAGAATTACTGAGGTATAGCTGTTATAGAACGTTATCTAAATGGGCTTAGCTCAAGAACAAGTTCATAGCTTCAATTTGAGAGAGATCCCGCTTGGAAGCTATCTGATCAACCAAACCTGTCTCTCCCCCAGATTCGTGAACGAACCCTCAATAAGGCTCGAAGTTTGATCAGTTATCTAATCACTGAGCCTGTAAATGTCTTCAAACTACGCATGGAGGTCATTAGTTACATTGACCCCGCCTTCTACACCCGGTTTGGAGTTCATGCTGGACTATTTTTGGGTGCTATCCAAGGTCAAGCGACTCCCAGTCAGATGGAGTATTGGATCAAAAAGGGAGCCATCACTCTGAATGGATGTACAGGGTGCTTTGCCATGACTGAGCTTGGACATGGCTCGAATGTTGCTGCTCTAGAAACAACGGCAACTTTTGATGAAATTACAGATGAGTTTATTATTCATACTCCCACCCTCACTGCCACCAAATGGTGGATAGGTGGTGCAGCACAGACCGCAACTCACTCCTCAGTTTACGCACAACTTATCATCAACGGCAAGCGTCACGGGGTTAAGACTTTCATGGTTCCTCTTCGCGACCCTGTCGACTTTAAACTCAGACCAGGGGTAAACATAGGGGATTGTGGAAAGAAAATGGGCCGAGATGGAATCGATAATGGGTATATTCAGTTTACTCATGTCCGTATCCCACGTTCATACATGCTGATGAAACACACACAAGTAAGTCGAACAGGTGAAGTCAAAGCTCCTGCTTTGGCACAGCTTGCATATGGTGCTTTGATTGGTGGTCGTGTAAGTATGGTGATCGACAGTGCGACTTTTGCCAGAAAGGCGCTTACTATTGCCATCCGCTATGGAGCTATCCGCCGACAATTTGCACCTGCCCCAGGGAAGCCTGAGACGAAGATTTTGGACTACGCGATCCATCAGCATCGTCTGCTTCCTTTGATGGCAAAATCGTTTGCTTTGCATTTTTCTGGAAGAGCTGTGGCTGAACTCAATAAGTCACTCCAGAAGCAGATTGAATCGCTCTCGAAAGGAACAAGCGAACAGGCCAACGTTCTGGAATCACTGAAGGAAGTTCACGCAACCAGTGCTGGTCTCAAGGCATTTGGCACTTGGACCACACTCGGTTTGATTGAAGAATGTCGCCAGACACTTGGTGGACATGGATACTCCGCGTACACCGGTCTTTCCTCCATGTACCAGGATTTTGCCATTCAGTGCACCTGGGAAGGTGATAACACAATTCTTACGCTCCAGCTTGGGCGCTATCTGATCACCTGCTATCGCCAATTCTTGAAGACCAAAGGCAAGCTTGCCCCCGGAGTTCAATATATGGCGCTGTCCTCTGCCCCCTTCTCAGCTTCGGCCTCTACCGACGAGGTATGCGATCCAGTTAAGCTTGCTCATGCTTGGGGTGTTGTAGCTGCTGCCGCTGTTCGTCAGGCCACTCAAGAGTTTGAGAGTTCACTTGAGGCTGGCCTCGGGCAAGATGAAGCATATGAGAATTGCTGTAAGTGATCCATATATTTCGAATATTAAGTATTTTAGCTGTAGAACGCTTGAAGGCCGCCAGAATGCATTATCATGCATTTACGCTTAGTAAGTTTGTAGAAGGAATTTCTCGGGCTCCAGCGCCCCTTCAACCAATTCTTCAACAACTCTGTCAGCTACATGCCTGTAATGTAACTTCCGAACATGCTTCAGAGTTTTTAGCAGCAGGTTATTTTACTGCCTCGCAATTGCACGGTATCCAGAGTCGAGTCATGAAGCTTTGCCAGGCCATTCGTCCACAAGCCGTTAACCTTGTTGATAGCTTTGGATTCTCAGATTACGTCATTAATTCGCCATTGGGTCGCTATGATGGTGATATCTATCGTGCATACTTTGACCTTGTTCGCCAGAACAACCCACAAGAAGCTCGCCCACCCTATTTCGAGTCTGTCATTAAGCCCATTCTCACATCCAACTACGATACTATCGAGGGACCTGAGCTTGAAATCGATGAGGCTCTAGGCTCTCAAGAAGAAGACTTGTCTGCCGAAGATGATGTTGATACTCCTGTCTCAGCTGTCGGTCGCCCAAATAACGAGTAACGTTGAATAGGCATTTTCATTTATTGAACAACTCAACATGATGAGCGAGCATATCTCAGCCTACCTATATTTTTGCAAGTAATTCTCATGGCCGCTTTGATTTAACTATTTTCTACTTATGTTCCTTTTTAATATGTAGAAATATGGCGTGTATATTCGATATATACATATATCTCCTGGTTTATGTTAAAGAAGTATAGTATTTCCCATCGCTTTGCTAAAATTTAAAAAGCATTTTTTACAGTAATTATTAATTCAATTAGACACTTCAACTATAGGATTTTAGCATTAAAAATAGAACTTTTATTCTTAAAACTTAAAGCGAAAATAAACAGTTTAAACTTTGTATTTTTAGAGAAACATTTTCACACTCTAAATCAGAACAGGAAATTAAGTGTTTGCTGGTAAAAAACACTTTTCTCAAAACTTAGTTTTTAAACCTTGTTTCAATCTCAGCAGATACATCCAGTCAACAGTATATGAAAAATATGTCTTTTAAATATGGCAGCTATTTCATATAATCTGAAAACAAGATCTGGACCCATCAATTTATATTCAATCTTTGGATCTGAGACACTATGGTGAATCTCTTCCAGGAATAACAAAATCCAAAGTTTCAGTAAGGCTTGCTATCAGGGTAACCCACCCCTTGCTAAATTCCCAAGAGCACAACCAAACCAAGAACCAGATTTAGCCTCCAGCTACAAGTTTAACTCTAAAAATCAAATATGATAAGCCACCCTCTCATACAGTTATGGTTATTCTAGGAGGAACCCAAAAGTTTAAGGATATTTTATTAATCCTCTATACTTTCCATAGCTTTTTAAAAGGAAGCAAATGTAGAGCTTGACAATGAGGCAACCTACAGAGAGGAAGCAAGAAATAAATGAGAGAAGGATGTCAAAACTACAGGGTCAACCCCCCAGCAAAGCTTCCCATAAAAGGCCCCTTGCCCCTTGACTCAACTATCCTGGCACACACAGCCAGAAGAATTTGACTTGATTTACCAAATAAGAGAACACAAACAATCAATAACCCAAATCCAGAGAAAATTCAATTTAGCACCTGACTCATTATTAAAATCAAGCCACTCCCTTACACATCCAAGTGATTGATCAGCAGGTATCTTGTTCCTTCTAAAAGATTCACCTATACTATATAATCTCTTGTATCATAATAAAGATATTATCTAGTTTTCCTATTTTCTCTTGTAACTCTGCTAATACAGCACAGTCACAACATCAGTAACACAGGTAGGGGTTTCATCCAACACTTTTATCTCTGAAATTTCCCTGGTTGCTCATACTTGCCACAATCAACAAGTATACAAAAAGATTGTGTCAGTCTTTCTCCTGAACTGGACATCTTTATGTGCCAGAAACTGAAATAGCTGAAGGGCACACCCTCTACCAAAACATGACCATCCCTGTACCCACCTTCAATGCTCTATTTGTACAAGAGGTTTTTAGGTACCCTCTTTAGTGCCTCAGGCCTCTGAAAAAAGCACCATGCCCGCACATGTGGCACAGCGCCTTTGCAGCGCCACTTTGGAGTGTTTTACTGACGCCAATGACAGCAATGTCACAGCCTGGATCCAGTCAACCCAAAACAAGATAACATAAACAAATTATCATGTACGCTTTTAGATTGCAGAAATCTTCATTTGATTGACTCATGATGAAGTTACCTGGTATGATAAGTGGGACAAGAATCATCCATAAGAACACTAGGATGCTTTTAAGAAAGATTTCCTTGCTTGGTTTGTCATAAAGAGCACCGGGCTCATGATCATCTGCTAAGTCAGAACCTGGCACAGACAGGTACAATAAAGAAGCTTACACCAGCTTATAAAGAGTTGCACCTACACGCCCTGTCCAATATGAGGGTTGAAAATCCTGCCATACATCACATGTACTACAACATCTCCAAACTGTATTTAATGAGACGTAGACCTGGATCAGGTAACTAACCTGAAAAGTTTGTACCGTGAAGCAGAAAAGATGAGAAAGACCTGCAATGCACTTGCCACAAAGAACAGTCTGAAAAAAGAAAGAGACCCAAGCATCTCAATGCCGCATGTTGTGCTAGCTGCCCTGCACCTAACAGCAGTAGTAACAACCCACAAGCGTCTAAAGCTTACAACAATGCAAGAAATGTGAAATCCAACTGTACACACTTCAGAGCTGCCACTACCCAGAATGAGCAAGACAAGGGAAAGGCTTGGGAAGAGCATTATCAGGATTTCTGGATATTGACTAATTAATGAATTCAACAAAATAACGCAGGCCAGTAGTTAATCACTCTTAGGAATGGTTTTAACAAATCAATGTGGGCCGCAGATTTGTGAAATCAATGAATTCAAATGATCAAATCATATTCTGGCAATTGCAAAATCCCTATTCCTAATTAATAGTGAAACATGCAGATATTGTGCAATTAATTAGTCCACCTCAACAACCACCTCAAACATGCTTCCCATAAATAATTACTATTCTAAACTTTAATTACATTCTAGAACAAGGGCCATCATATGGACCATCATCTGAAACACCTCTAGAAGAGCCCAAAATAGACTGGGCCATCAGGCCAAACACTCTAAGATAAAAGGCTTTGAGCCTATTGTATTAGAGTAGCTCTGATTAAGTGAAGAATCATCTCCACCAACTAGTAGCTAGCCAGGCTAGCTAGCCACCTGGAACATGGTCCAGGTTCACAGCTACTCTGCTCAGATTCAGGGATAGTTGCACAGCTTCAGAAAGGATACTGAGCTGTGGAAGTTGTCAAGTGAGCTTCTGTCACAAACCATACACACTCAAGGTTGGGCCAGAGTTAACTCAGATAAACGCGGGAAGCTGGGCCAGCCTCAATATAAGCCTTCTAATAAAGAGTGGATATTTTGAATCCTTTCCTTAGTGTGATTCTAATTAAGTGGAGAACAAAATATCATACTGTCGCCATACAGTATTAAACCCTATAGTAAACTATGAACATAACAACTTATGAACCTATATCCAGAAGTAGGAAGAACTGTCCCAAATCCTTTGGGCCTTGGGCCCTGTCAGACTTGCTACTTCTGATGACAACAAAATATTCTGGGCCAAAAGTTACATCAAAGTCACAGGTTCTCTGTACTTTACTAATGTTAGAAGACTTAGGATATCATCTGGCAGATGATAAAATACCATGGTCTGCAATTTTCTGACAAGCATTAAGCAAGCCAAGCTCTCACCAACTCCCACCAGACTTGTCCAATAAGGGGTATCAGCCTGAGGATGTTGACCAATTTCCAATGACCCTGCACTCTTCACTGTTGCCAGACACCCAAATAAATTGATGTTCTATCCTTTCTGTTTTTGCTGTTGCACTAACTCAGCGCTCTTAGAATCAGGTGCAGATCAAACCTTAGTCAACAGCAACTTTGTTGACATATCCTAGCTTTCTACTAACCCTTTGTGGATTAAAAGCATAACCCTAGCTGAAAAAATCATATCAGTGTTACTCAGAAAATCTGTGCCCCACTATTCAAGAACTAGCCATTGGCTTTCCCAGGTTTGGTGTGGCAACCACCAGAATTAACTCATCCCCAAGTCAACTTACTATATTTCAACAATCAGAATTAAAAATACTTTAATGTCAACAGCGTTGATAAGTCAGAATTAAGTTTTAACTCATGCAGACTACTAAATGTTGACACTTTTTTAAAAAAAGCAGAAACCTGTTTCCTGAACATTTTACTTAATGAAAATTAAGCTTCAAGATACTTTTTAGGGTAATGTGACAACATAGATTTTAAAAAGTCCATAAAAATTTATACATGACAATTAAAAAAATTCATAAAAATACACTTCAAAAATAATTCACTATGAAATTAGCTATCTTTACTATAATAATTTTTTTCCCATTTATAAAAAAAATCTAATACACAAAAAGATACTACATAAAATTTCACGTATTATAGGAAAATATAATAAGAAACAGTAATATAAAGTTTTTTCTATATTGAAAACCACAAAAAACATATAATTTACTAGTAAAATACCAATATAGGCCATGTAATACAGTCTAAAGCATCAAACTATCAATAGAAAAGCAATGATTTTATAAAAACAGTATCATAAATTATTAATGAGTTATTTAGAATAACTATTTATTTAAAAATATTATACTTAACATATAAGAACTATATAAAAAATTAGGCAATACCCAATAAATTTAATTAAAAGCTAGACTGTGATCACCTGGTTGCCATTAAGAACTGTGGCAATCTTCTTGATGTATTCCCCAATCTCTGAAAACTTATATTTGGCCTTGACAACGTCCTTGATCTTCTCTTGATATTGTTTCTCTTTGGTGGTTTTCTTTTTCTTGGATGGGTAGTTCTCAATATCTCTGATGGATGCAGCAGTCTTCCCCTGTTGGACTTTGAGGTGCTCATAGAAGGTGTTGTATCTGGGCTTGATTCCAAAGGAGGACTTTATATGCTTATGCCAGCCCTCCAAAGATGAAGTAGTTTTCATCTTATCCTTAAGAGCTTCCTGGTAGCAGTTCCAGTTGACTTTGGCTCTGGGCTTGCTCCGGCGCTTAGTAACCTTATGCCCAATCCACTGTGGTTTGTAATATTCAATGAAAGGGTAGAAGGCATTCTCATGTTTCTTGGCATATGGATCCTGGCATAGGAGCTTAAAGGCTTGTACAGCATGCTCTGGCTTTACAAAGGCTAGTGCTACAAACTGCTGAATTAAGAACGTGCACTTTTCTGATGTATCTAGATGGTGGAGCTTGCTGAGCTCAGGTAGACCCTTTAGCTGCCTGTTGACAGCCTGTTGATAATGGAAAAAACACCCTTGGACCTCCTCATCAAAGGTGTTTACAAAAGCGTTATACTGGGCAGTTTAATAGTCCATGATTATAGTTGAGGGGCCAAGTGCTTTATCATGAGCTTCTTGTTCTGCAGAAAGAGTGGCTTCATCCTTTTCATCATCATCTGGATTGGCTCTTGTGTTATGGCCAGGGGGACTCTTTTTATTATTGGGTAGGGCTTTGATGCCCTCCTGAAGAATTTTAAAAGCCTTTGTGTAGATCTCTTCTGTTGCCCCAGGAAGCAGAAAGTAGGCAAATGGGAGCACCTTGCCTTCAATAAGGGAATGTACAACCCATAGTTGGTAAAAAAGGTGGGGGCATACTGCAAAGGTACTGTCACATAACCAGGTCTCTGAATCTCTTAACTGCTCCAGGTTCTTTTGTGTAGCATAGCATATAATTCTTGCCTCTGATGTAGGCCCATCTGTCATGGTAGATTCCATAATGCCGGGTATTGTCCGTCCAGGTAAGAAAGCTAGGAAGGCCGGAAAACCTGTATCAAAATTGACCAAGTTAACAGATTTAAACCAAACAGTTGATTGAAAATGGGTCACAGCTGCTCCAGTCTGCCAGCTGAAACCAACTCCCCCTTTCAAACTGACGTTGATAAATCAACGTAATATGAGGGTCACCCAATATGAGCTTGTTAATCAGTATGGTTGTCAGAGACTAGTCACGCAAGGGTTCTTTGCAACCTGGACCAGATACTTACTTGGCAATGTGAAAGGAATAGGAGGTCAAGACTCAGGTGGTATTGCTTAGTCAATTTTTCTGATATATATTGAATAGTTTTCCCTGTTTCAACTCTAAGAGTTGAGTCCTTCTAAATTTACTCAATAAAAATCAATTATACCAAGCTCTAAATTTTAAATTTTAAAAATGCATCCTGTGATTGGGTTGTTACAGTATATCCTGTACAATCTGATTCTGAACCAAATTATTTCAGGAAGATGGGGCCCAGCATCTGGAACTTTGTTGTTGATGCCTCCAAATGTCAATTTCATGCCAGCCAATTTTGTAGCTCCTCCCCCCATTCTTGAAACTGAAAATTGTGTCCCTTCTCAATGCCCAGAATTCTACGCTGAAGATGCATTGATGCTTTCCCAGGTCATTTATCTTGGTTTACTCTGGTTAGGACTACTGGCTCTACTTAATCCTGGAGTTACAATTGGAAATTTCACAAAAAAACATCTGAAGCTGCGTTGGTGGTTAATAATCAATTCTATGTGGATTTGGGTGGTAATTCCCCATCATTTAGAAACAGCTTTATATTATTCAGTGATTTCTGTTACACCATTGTCATGTAAAAGGAATACCTCATCATCATTGAACATCTTTAACTCCTCTGTCAATACTAACTCTCCTTGGACCATGACAGATTTTTTATGGGGAAATAGATCACAGTGTTTGTCACATATGTACTTCACTAACTGATTGCGGTCAGGGATGAGCTTCAGGTTCTCATTACTTAGGTGAGTGGTGGCCTTAACTTCCAGATCAGAAGCCTTGACGTCTTTGGAGACTGGGACCATTTGGTAGAGGTACCACTTTAGAAGCTTTTCAATAAGATTGATTGGAGCATTGCATGTGTGCTCTCCTTTTTCACTAGTGACTTTATCCCATCCTTCTGTGTTGATCCTGGAAGCACAGCTTCTATCTTCACACACATAATGCTTGCTTCTTCCTGCTCTCTTTTGATTGTTTCAGTTAAAAACATAGCCATCATAGACTAAACTTGCACCTCCTTTGACAGACATTAGAGGGGAAAACCAAGGGAGCTTCTTTGGGAGCTTAAACTCTTCTTTGATGTTACATATATTATGAACCTTTAGGGGATTCCATGGGCCAATTGGCGCTTGATGATAGTCACACAGGTAATCATCAGGATCTTCTTTATTGATACTTGATGAGGAGGATGGAGGTATAGATTTGTTGGGCAGTGGAGGGGAATTATTTGGAGTTGTATTCTTGCGCTTCTTGGACTGGGATGAGCTTGATTCCTTTGAGCTTGATTCATCTGGGCTTGACTGGAGTTCTGGACTCTTGGGTATCTTCTTTCTTCTTTGCTTGTTTAGTGGAACCTCATCTCCTTCTGATTGATTCCAGCTTGGAGAAGAGTAGGGGGCAGGGGAGGGCTCTTTGCTTTCAGGGTCTGGGGTCTTCTCCTTTGTCTTCTGCTTCTTTGAGGGCTCTTTGGCTGGTTTTTTGTTGGGGTAGGGACTTTGGGCCTTTCCAGAGGCTTTGGGCACTTTCTTGGTTGACTTGGGGTTCTTTTGTGGCTTCTTGGAAGATTTGTCCTACAATGATTAGAGTATAGTTCATAAAGTAAGAATAATCAGTTGAAACATGAATAAAATTAAATAATAATCACTTGTTTTATTTTTTATTATGAATTAATTAGTTTATAGAAGTATGGAAAGTAAATTTAGAGCTAGTTTATTAGTAAAGAATAGAAAAAATCCATGTTTAAATAAAAAGTTGACATTCTGGTAGTCACAATAGTCAAAAATATTTAATTTAGTTTTTCAGCATAAAAAACACTTTAATTTTGACGTCAACACACTGACAGTCAGCATTAAAGTAGAAAAACACTATGTAAATCACTTATAAAGCTTAGTTAATATTTTCTGGAGTTGGTTTTTTAGGGCCAAAATTGATTATTTTTAAATTTAAAAATTTAAAGATTTGCATATGTAACTTATGAAAACTAAATAATAGGGATTGTAGAGAGAAGTCTAAATTACAGCCCTGGGTACTTTGGCCTGAATTATTATACCATTGTATTTGTGCTTTTTGTTAAGCGGCAGCGTTTTACTAATAAACCAGTGAAGGTGTCAACATTCAGGCAGTCAGCGTTCTTTTATAGTAACTCTCCTATTAAATATTGCTTAAATTATGTCACTTTGTTTGCTTAGCCAAACCCCTTTGTTGTAATTTAGGTGACACGTTGATTTAACACAAAGTCAACATTATAAATACATATATAATTTCTAGTTTTAACATATGTGTTTTGGCTTAAGTGGACTTCTGGAAAAAGCTATAGTTTATCCAGT
Source organism: Entomophthora muscae (assembly GCA_014839935.2). Classification (NCBI taxonomy): domain Eukaryota; kingdom Fungi; phylum Entomophthoromycota; class Entomophthoromycetes; order Entomophthorales; family Entomophthoraceae; genus Entomophthora; species Entomophthora muscae. The sequence goes on along the minus strand of QTSX02005686.1, from coordinate 308,449 downwards.
GAGTTTAAAATAACAGTAAATATCTTAATAATACAAATAACACTCTGAAAGTTGGCATATGTCTTTTTTTAATGCTTATCTTAATATATATTTAATAAAAACAGCAGTATAAAATATAAAAATAGTTATTTTTAGAATATTGTCTATTTTATTAAGAAATTTATGGATTCTTATTTGGGGTCGACATCCAGATATTACTTACTGTAGTCAACCTTAATGTAAAAGTACAAAGAAACTTACATTTTAATAGTAAATTATATTAATTTTTTGGCTTAAAATTAAGCCTTTGTTTAAATGGTGTCAACATTATGCCTGTTCCTTTTTAATTTTGAAATTCTGACTTAATAATTTACTATGAAAAATTAGCTTAGTTTTGGAAATTCCCAATTCTGGCAGATAAATACTAAAATAATGTTGACTTACTGAATAAGTTAATTCTGGTAGTTGCCTTTGATGTGGTGCTTGGCTTGGACTGGCTAAGAAGAAAAAAACCCCATTTAGACTGAGTCATCTCAGTTCTAACTATCAAGAGGTAGTGGGTTAGTCATCAAATATATCCAGGCACAGTAGATAAGCTGTTAAGGGACCATGTCTTTGTTCTGATAACCAAAACACAGGATTAGCAAGAGGATCAGATATCTATTGATTATAATACATGTCTGTACAAGATTGTTCTCTTTAAAGATAAGCAAGATTCTCTGACTAATCAAGACCAGGAAATTGTTGCAATACATCCTGAAACCTTCAATGAATCTCTGCCTGGGTTACCCACGGAAAAACACATCCAGAACTTCATACAATTAAAAGACATCATCCCTAAGGAGCAAACTATATACTGATTCATCCCTAACAATAATGATGCCCTAAACGCTTACCTCAACAAAGCCCTTGAAAAGAGACTTATCAGGCCTTTGTAATTCCCTTTGTGATGAACTATTAATCATTTAAGCCTTCCATAATGTTGTAACTGTGCTGTTTTTGTAAGGTCTTTCCCAATAAGGTGCAAGATTATAAACTATACTGTGTAAAGTGTTTGGATTTAAGTTTAAAAGATAAAGAAAAGTAGGTAAAGTTTGTAGAAGTACTTTTAAAAGACCTACCAAAAACTTATGATTATATACAAAAGGTGTCATAGAGTTAGCTAGTCCTAAAAAAACTATATAGAATAAAGTGTTAAATAAAGATTTTTTTGTAACTAAAGGTATATATACGTCAGGATATTCCCCATGGGAACATCTCAACATAAAACTAGTCAAGTTATCCCTAATGTTAAAAAATGGTGACAACAAGCTAATTGCTTGTTGTCTAGCTATCTACATTCTAATTATGCTAGCTGTTTTATATCTGGAAGTAAATTTAGACCTAACAAATTATTAATTTACTTTAAACCTAAGTTCTTTTTCTTTTAAAAAAATGATAACCTAAGTAAATTCCAAAGTTAGAATTTGAAGATTTGAAAAGAAAAATATAAGATTGAAGTAAAAACCTGTGAAGTGATTGGGGAAAACCACTTAGAATTTCAGCTTAAAAAGCTTACTTCTCTGGTGTCTTTATTTATATGGCATGAAAAGCCAAGTCCTGGAGAAGATCTTCATTGGCAAGGAGTTTCTTGGCATCTGGTTTTGATAGACAAAAGGAGAACACATGGTAGTGGGGAAAACTGCTGGCAACAGCAAGCCAAAGATTTGCATACTGCAGGGGAAGAGAATGGTGGTTGCGTAAGCAAAAGATAAATAAAAGAAAGAAACCTATATTTTATAGTAATTATAAAGGAAAATGAATCAAGTCGCATGCACACAGGAGCAAAAGCAAAGCAAAACTGAGAGAAAAAGAGAAAACAAACCAAAGGCAAGCAAAAAGAACAAGGTAGGTTTGATTTAAAGTTACTAATAATAATCTACCTAAACTTAAGTTCAAAATAGAATTTGACTTAGTTAAAAGCCAGCCCTTTGGGGCAGGGCACAACAGTTTTAGCAGTTTATAAGGGGAAAATATTTGGAAACTAGATAATGTTCTTTATTGAGAGATAAGTATTATATATTCATTGTGAATCATGAATAACAGTAACATGATTGTGTCAATCACTTGGTTGGATGGTGAAGGGGGTGGCTTGATCCTTTTAATGATTCAAGTGCCAAAACGAGGTATCTATTGTAAGGGATCATCATTTGTTCATGTTGTTAGATTTGGAAATTCAAGTTGACGTCCTAGTTTGGCTTTGAGTCACTGGGCAGTTGGTTTGCAGGTCACAAGCCTGCTTAATTGGAACCTTGCTGGTAGGTCAAGTCTACTGTTTTGACACCCCCTCCTGGCTGAAGGTCAGCCTCCTCTGGGAAAGGTTGTCAGGGAGATTGTCAGGAGCCCAGGGGTCATAATAAACTAACTGTTGTTATGTGGCTGGTAGGAAAGTTTCTTGTTGTTTTTGTCTTTCTTTGCAGGGTCTTAGGCAATCATGATGGAGGACTTTATCTTTCTCACATTTGCTGAGTCATTGCATGAGGTAAGTGTTGTTTTTTTACCTTTAAGATGATAGCAGGGCCCACTTTCTTGGGCTGTAATGTGCTTTTATCTGTATTTATTAACCAGACCTTGTCACCAACTTTGTGTCTGTTTTGGATGGGGACAAACATGTTTTGAAAAATTTTCTCTTCTTTTTCCAACTGATCACTGTTTGCCTGTATGATTTGAGGTGCTGAACAAGGGGAAAACTTGCTGGGAATTTCCAGCTTGGGTCTCATGAGGGCTTGAATGATATTGGATTGTGTGCCATAAATAAGCTTGAAGAGGCTTTTCCCAGTGAATCTGTTCACAAAAGTTTGGCATACAAGAAGTGCAGTTGATAGCTGCTTATGCCAGTCCTCAGGTCTCCTGGCAGTGAGCTTAGCAAGGGCCTGCACTAAGCTACCGTTTAGCTGCTCCACTTGTCCATTGGCCTGAGGGTGATAAAGTGTTGTCACTGTGTTCTGGACCCCATTCTTGGTGGGGTATACATTGGTGTTATCAGAGGTCAATTCCTTGCCCCCATCTGTTATCAGGAGTTCTGGCTTTCTGAACTTACTGAGGATTTCCTTGCCTATGAATTGTCAAATTTTGTTGCCTGTGTGGGTCTTCACCACCTGTGTTATTGGCCCTCTTGTGGAAAAGTCTATTGTGGTAATGATGTACTTCTTTTTGTTATGTTTCTCTGGCATGGGGCCCACAATGTCTAGGGCCCACACCTTGAAGGATAGTTGTGTGCAGATAGGTAGTACTGATTTAGGTGAGGTATTGCTTTTTGCAAATTTCTCACATACTTTGCATTGGTCTAAGACTTCTGGGACATCCTAGTATAGGGTTGGCCACCAAGCTTTATGTTTGAGGAACTTGTAGAGATTGCGGCTTTTAGTGTGTCCTAGATCTCTATGATAATGTAGGATGTTGTCAACTTGCTGATGCATAGGGATGTACAGGATGGTGGTTCTGTTGGTCATTTTTTGATGCAAGGTTCCATACACGTTTGCAAATAAGTGTTAATTCTTAATGACTGTTTCTTTGGTTATGTCTGTGGTGCCAGGGGAAAGTCTTTGTCCTTTGTCTGGAGCACCAGGAGAGGCCAGTCTGGGTCAAGCCCATTCTCACCTCTTGTGGCTCTAACATACAGGCATGATAGTGCATCTGTCATGGCAAGTTCTGAACCAGACTTATATTGTATGAACATGTTGAACCTCTCCAGGAGTTCCATCCAGCAGGCTTGACAACAGGATAAATTTGCTTGCATTTTTAGTATATAAACAACTTGTGGTCAGTCAATGCCGTGAACTCCTCCTGTTATTCTAGGTAACAATGCCATTTGACAGGAAGTACATTATTGCCAACAACTCTTTGTCATGTATAGGGTATTGGCATTTGCTGTCTGTCAGTTTGTGTGATTCATAGGCTACGGGAAAGAAGTTGCCATCATTGTTTTTGATTCATAGTACTCCCCCAATAGATGTGCCAGAGGCGTCTGTCTCCATTTGGGATTCCCCATTGTGTTTAGGGTATTGGATAATGGGTGCTATTCTGAGCTTTTCTTTGAGACGTCTGAAGCAGAGGTTGCATTGGGGGGTTCATACAAGCTTAGCTTTGGCGCCAGTTATGGCAGATAGGGGTGCAGTCAGAATGCCACAGTTGGTTATGAATTGTTGTATGTAGGCAACCATCCCCAAGAATATACAGAGCTTGAACTTGTCCTTTGGTGGTGGCATCTTGCAGATGGCCTGAATTTTCTGATTGTCAGGTTTGATGCCATCCTTTAAAACTATGTGTCCCAGGAAGGGTAACTGTTTGCAGAAGAGCTGACACTTAGATAGTTTGGCCAGTAGTTAATGTTGCACCAGGGTGGCAAAGACTGCCTCCAAATCCTTATGGTCTTGTTCTACCAATGGGCTGTAGACAATGATGTTTTCCAAGTACACTAGCGCGTGTTTGCCAATGTGGGGGGGGGAAATACCTTGTTCATAAAGGTAACAAAGGTTGATGGTGTGTTTGTCATCCCAAAGTTGAGCACAAAACACTTTTATGACCCATACTTGGTGAAAAACACCGTCTTAGGTATGTCTTCCTCCTTGATACAAATTTGATTGTAGCCTGATGCCAGGTTAATGTTGGAGAAGACAGTTGCCCTATCCAAGGTGTTGAAGAGATTTTCAATAAGTGAAAGCAGGTAATAATTCTTGATGGTAACTTTTTTTAGGGCTCAATAATCTGTAAACAGTCAAAAAGTGCCATCTTTCTTTGTTACAAAGAATACAGCAGCACCAAAGAGAGACTGTGAGGGGTGGATAGGTCCTTTTTCCAACCCTTTTTAAGGTAAGCACAAAGGGTGCTGTCCTCATTTGGGGTAAGGCAGTAGATGGGTTACGCCTTGGGTACAGCTCCCTTGAGTTGGATGGAGTGGTGTATGTGTTTCTCTGGTGGTAACCCTGGTAGAGCCTCTTTGAAGATTTCTGGATGGCAGGCTAAAATTTTGCAATCCTGAGGTGTAGTGATATATTGGTGGTCCTTGAAGTGTATAATATTGTACTGGCAAGAGTCCCAGTTAATTGCCTTGAGGTTCTTTTTTTCATCAAGGATTTCTGTAATGCACACAAAGATGTGGTCACATAGGAGCTAGTCCACTGAGTCAGGGTAGATCTAGTGATTGACCCCTTCACGCTTGATTATCAATACTGAGGTCACCCAATCTATGTGGGGGTTGTTCTTTTATAACCAGTTCAGTCCAAGAACAATGTCAAATTTTGCAAAGTCAATGACAGGTCCCTGGATAGTGGATTGCAGATTCTCTAGCGTAAAAGAGAAGGGAGAAGTCTCCTGTGTCATGGCAATGTGATGTTCATCAGCTAAAACCATGTTTTTAATCTGCAAAAGATTAGTGGTTAACCTGAACTTGTCCACAAAGTTGCTGTTGATGAGGTTTCAATTTGCACCTGAGTCCAGGATCCCTGAGCTAGTGTAACTGTGAAAGCAGAAAGGATAGTTCATCAGTTTATTGGGATGTCCGGCAATGGTGTAAAGTACTGGGTCTTTCAAGGGCGCCTGGATCATTGAACACTGATCTATGTCCTCAGGTTGGTACTCATTGTTGGGCAAGTCAGGAGTTGTGAGGGGAGAGCTTGGCTTGCTTGGTGCTCTCCCCAGGCTTTTCCCTTGTCCTGATTGTCTTGTGTGGCAGTGATACAGAAATGGGGTACAATTTGACTGACCATTGTTCCCGTTTCCATGTCCATTTGAACCTGCAGGTTTATGGTTTGTGCTGCTTCTGTTGTTCCCAGGGGGTGGTTGACTGGAGCACCTGGATAGGTGAGAGTCTTTGGGTCTCTCTTGTTTTCTAGTTTGAACTTTGTGGAGAGTGTTGGATGTTTGTTCTGCTTTCTCTGCTTTGCAATACAGACTCTGTAGATTGGTCACTTGATCCAGGTTTACATGTCTCATTACATACAACTTGAGTGTGTTTTAGTACATGAGATGGGTAGCTGGGACGTCAAAGGCCATGTCTGAGGGGGCACGCAGGCAGAGCTCTTTGTATGCTCAAGTGAGCTCCTTTAACATGCCTGTTTGGGTGAGATTCTTCACTTGGTGTATGATCATGAGTGCAGCATCCTTCAGCATAAATCTTTCCAAGAAGTCCTGCTTGAAGATATCCCAGTCCTTCTCAGTGTGATCCTTGTGCCACTTGTTGCACCAGGTGCCAGCGTTGTGTGTAAGTCAGATGGAGATTTCTGCAGTCCAGAAGCTTTTTGGGCATTCCATTTGTGCCAGTTTGCTCTGAGCAGATTTAATCAATGCTGTGGCACTGTTGTCATTGGCTCCAGCAAATGGTTCCAAGGCAGTGCTTCAAAGTCTCTGGGCTATGTGAGCTGACTCAATGCTTTCATCTTTTGCTTGGGGGGCAGCAGCAGGTTCTTGAAAGAACCCCTGTGTCAACAAGACGTTGAAGGTGGAGAGCGGAATTACCATGTTCTGGTACAGCACAAACCCATCAGGTATTTTTGATACCAGGCATGTATAGCGCCCAGTCCAGCAGGAGGCCAGACATGATTCTATCAAAGATTTGTTGACTGTGGCAAGTATGAACAACAGGTGGAATTTTGAGGGATAAAGTAGGATGGAAAATCTACTTCTGCTACCAATGTTTTAACTGTGCTGTTTTAGAAGAGTTACAAGGGGGAAAATATTTGGAAACTAGATAATGTTATTTATTGAGAGATAAGCATTATATAGTCATTGTGAATCATGAATAACAGGAATATGATTGTGTTGATCACTTGGTTGGATGGTAAAGGGAGTGGCTTGATCCTTTTAATGATTCAAGCTCCAAAACAAGGTATCCACCATAAAGGATCATCATTTTTTCATGTTATTGGATTTGGAAATTTGAGTCAACTTCCTAGTTTGGCTTTGAGTCACTGGACAATTGGGTTGCAGGTCATGAACCTGCTTAATTGAAACCTTGCTGGCGGGTCAAGTCTACTGTTTCAACAATAAGGTAGTTATTCACATTTAATAACTTTAACCTCAATTAGTTAGGCTCAGGGACTGTACATAACATAACACGCCTTAAGGATCTTGCCTTAAGACTCCCACCCCTAGAAGATCATTTCCTTAAGACTTTTATCCTTAAGGTATATACAGATGTATAATTGGTCCTGTTCAGTCTTGATACTATGGACAAAATGTATTCTAGTTATGATAATCAATGTGCATATATTGGACATGTATATGGGCATTGATCCTGATGCTATATACTGGACTCTTGATTACTCTAATAAGCCCTTCCCTTTTACACACTTTACTCTTAACTATTTGCAATTCTTTGGCTTGTTGATTCATACCCTGAACAACTAAGTCTACTACCCCAGACTCCTTGATACTCTGCATTATTGTTGCCTATCCTAATAAGGTGACAGGAAGATCTCTCTGCCTTACTAAAAGTTATAATTAGTGCTCTAGGCTTGATCAAAGTGTGATGTACTGTCACCTGCTTCTGCAGCCAGTACCAGTAGTTTACCCTGCTTCTCAGGTAGAAGCTTCCCAAGAGTTTTCCCTCTCACTCTTCCCAGTTCTCTGTGAGCATCACACTTTTTGGGACTGCTGTTTTCTTTGTGGACAAAAATGTTACTCGCAACTTTTAACCAGCTATTGTGCACTGAACAAAGCAACTATCAATAATTGGCACTACTTGCCATTAATTGATAGCTTATTTGATGCCTTGGGTGGCGCCACAGTATTTTTTAAAATAGAACTTACTATAGGCTACAATCAAATACATATTAAAGAGGAAGACATTCCCAAAACAGCCTTTCATACCAAATATGGCTCCTTTTGTGTGAGAGAGAAGCTGAACCAACTAAGTTTGGCTCTCATCCCAGGCAAAATATCCATCAGGTTACCATCCATTGCAACGCTGGTATGATCACTCAAATAGGAGTTCAAAGGGACAATTTGGGGGTTACTGGATAGAAATAGACATTAGCAGCTATCAGAAGCATGCTCAACAACATTCAAGGGGTACTTCTAGGGAGCAATGCAGACTGCTGTGAAAGAAGTTTAGTGGTGGTAATCTCTCTGAGAGCCACAGGAAAAGGGACTGGCTCTTCTGGTGCAGGAGAATAGAGGGTTGTTTCCTGGTTCAACAAGTAGTACCCCTTTTCAGGATGTCACAAGTGACACTTGCCTGTAAACCATCAAAAGGTTGATATCCCGCTCTTGTGACTTGAACCCTGAACCTAATAATGATTTAATACTGACTAACAAAGATACAACATTACACCCACTAGAATCAAAACCCAAATCCCTGGGAACTGTCACCCCGCAGATCACTAGACTCAAACCAGGAAAAGACCCAATTTCAGATAAATCACTGATCCTGATTATTTAAGCACCAACTACTTGTAGATCTTGCCTATACATGGACCCATCTGACCTGGTAATTAGATGCACCAAATTAGACAGTTTCTCTGTGAACTGCCAACAACCCACCAATGAGGTATTGCAAAATCTGACCCAAGGCCAGCACCTGTCTCTGTGGCCCAGAGGGCTGCAGGATGATGACAAATCTCCTAAGACTAAGATGAAAACCAAAATTCTTTATAAAATTTCAGCCAATAACACACCAACCCCAATTGATGCCACCAAGGATTCCCAAGCTCAAGTAAACTCTAGCACCAGGCCCAAATAAAGTTGCAAAAGTTTTTCCATGGCAGATGGGCATACTTATACCCTGGAGTTGCCAGAAATTTGCTCATCACCATTCTCACAATAAAAGTGTTATTAACCTTTGGTTTGCCCAATTCATCACATACTTACTTTTAGCACTTTTACATTCACAGATCAATTACTCCAACCCCGCCTTGCTGGCCTATCAATTATCAGAAACTATTGACAAGCCGCCCAATTATACCACCCTTCCAGAATACCCCATTGCCCAGCATATCTCTCTGAGTGTTCTTCCAAGCTGTCCTACTAATTACCCATGACGCCACCAGTAACTCCTTGGCTCAGTTGATCACTGAAACCCAAGACCACTGCCAATACAATCTCTACCCAGTCATTTGGTGTCCTCTATATTAAACTCACTGGCCTCATTGATTCCATGGTACCTTCCAACAGCCCTTGGGCTTTTCTAGGAAATATATTTTTTCTTATATTGTGAAGTTAGCACCCATCCTGTGATGGGCCCTCCCTTTATGCCTGTTGGGTGTCCTCCCGCTAATCTTCCCAAAGTTACTACAGGTTGGCTCTCTGACACAGTAGCAAGCTTCTGAATGAGAGTGCCTCGGGAGATCAGAACTTCTCAAGCTTTACCAGAGAGGTCATTCATGATATATAAGATACATGAGGGATCTTCTCTAACAGAGGCAAGCAAAATGGACAGGAACTGCCACACTTTGGGAGACACAGAGAGCAGGAAGAGCAGGACAGAAAGCACCAAGAACATCACAAATTTGAGTAAGAGAAGGATTTTTGTGATCTTTGCTTGGAAATTTAGCGCACTTCCAGGTAGTTAACATAATTTTTAAGCTTAAAATTTGGTTCCCAGGGAGTTATTTCACATTTAGAAGCAATCATTTGAATTTAAAATGACAATTATAAGGCAAGGAGCCCACACAGAAGTTTTTAATATCAATATAATCAAGTTCAGAGCTCACTTTTGCTTTGGATTGATGAAAGTTAAATTTAAATATATATTTATAGTAGTTTTATAGTTGAATTAAGTTTTAAACCCGCTTTTTGAAAGTTTAAAGGAAGAACCCAAGTTTGAACCCGCTCTGAGAAGTGTATAAGATAAGCTCAAGTTGTTAACAACATCATTAACTTTAGGGAAAATTCCAGAGGAGCCCAGACACAGGGATGGAGACCAGAAGGTAAGGAAAAGACTGAGAAACTTTCTGCTAACTATTTTGGGTAAACTGTAGGCTTTTATAATCCACATTGAAAACTTTGTTAGGATGACACAAAACTTTATTTGAAAATAGACAAGCAGGGACTCTTGTGGGACTTTCCTGTATTTTAAGGAGGGTTTTGGAAACAATTGTTCCACCAGGAACAGGAGAGCCTCCTGGTTGGTTGGTGGGGAATTTTTGCTTCTCAGGACCAGGGGGAATGGAGAGTTTACCATTAATTTCTACACCAAGATCTGATTGGCTAGAGATTGTGGATTGGTAAGTGAAATCCAATCTAAAGGGTTCAGAGCTAGGGAGACCATCTGATGTGGGCAAACTCAATTGGCTAACCCAACTTTGTTTTAAATGGGGGCAAAATCAATCCAACAAATGATCCAAATTAATCATGATTTTTTCCCAAGTTGGGCATAGAGATGGAATACCAACAGGCACAATTTGAGAAGGGTAAACCAAGAAAAATATCTCATCAATTGTGTGTGCTAAATCCCCCGGGGAATTCAGGGGTTTGGTTGGGTTCTGGGTTGGATTTGTTGGTAAATTGAGGAAAATGACCCTGTCCAAGGCCAAAGGGTAGAGTAACTTTATATATTTGAGTATATTTCTCTCAAATTTTGCATGACTAATGTGATGTCCATCTTTGTGACCTTCATTAACAAAGACTGTTCCCCCATATTGGGAAACACACCTTAGTCTACATAGACAACATAGTTGTTATAGCCCCAATTAAGAACAGTAGCACAATAACATATAAGCTGTGTTTGCTACTATGGCTTACCACAAACTCATTTATAATCCATACAAGTACCAATTATTCCACAAAAAGCTACTCTTCTTGAGCCACATTTTGTCTAAAGATGTAATCAAGCCTGACACCCAGAAATTGCAAGCCATCTGAAAGATGCCAACTTCTAATGACAAGAAAAAGAAAGGACCTTCCTAGGAACAATTGCCTACAATTAGTGATTTATACCTAAAAGTGGCGTACTTACTGCCCCTTGTCAGCAATCACAGGTGTAAAGTTTAAATTTGTGTGAAACTCACAGATAAATCTATGTTTTTGAAAAAAGAGAATCTTGTATCAGTGCTCATACTAAGGTACTCTAGAGGTAATGGGGACTACCAGATGAAAACTGACCCCTCTGATGCTTTCATAGACAAGGTTCTCCTCATCAAGACAGAATCAGGCAACTACTTTCCTGTTGCCTATGAATCCCACAAGTTGACTGATGGCAAGTGCTGTTACCTCATTTTGAGCAAGGACCTACTTCTCATAGTACACTGCCTTGTCAACTGGAAGTACTACCTTGAATAGCAGGAGAAGTTTACAGCACTTACTTATCATAAGTTGCTCATTTATTTTAAGACCTAAATTAATCTCTCTCACAGAAAAGCACAATGAATGATGTTAGTGGAAAGGTTCAACATGAAAATACAGTACAAAACAGGTCCTGAACTCATTGCAGCTGATGCCTTATCCTGCCTTTACGTCTGAGCCTCTAGAGGCAAGGATATTCTAGACCCTGATTAACCTCTCCTTGTCCTCTGCACCAAGGATGAGGGCTTTTCCCAGGGCACCAAATATATCACTTTTGATACAGTAATTAAGAACTAGAACCAGTTTGCTGATATGTATGGTGCTGTGGCTATACTGCTTCTGAGAGGTAGTAATTGAGTGTACTGGATCAAAGCCAGGGACTGACTGGGGTAGGATGATATCTTGAAAATGTATTCTTCATATAAAAAACAAAATTTTATGACCTGAAAATCTCAAAAGGGATCCATCATGCCCTAATTTTTATTAGTAATTAACCACTAAGGGGGGAAATATTTCACAGCAATGCATGGTCTATCAAAGAAGTTCCATTATCTAGGGGCTGTTTTTTAATAATCTTTTAGTACAATAATATTTGGATCTTAATGTTATTTGTATCACTTTACTGATTCCTCAACCAGGATTTCTCTATAAGCAAACAAGATAAATTTCTGTCTCCTCTGATTCTCTTGACCAGCTCCAAAATAATTATCACTAGGGAAGTTCTCTGTCACAAAAAATGAGAGTAGGGGTTGGATAGTATTTATTAACAGCAGGAAGATCCCCTTAGAAACCTTCTAATTTTCTATCATTTTGGAGTCATTTTGACCAGCTACTCCTTCAGAAAGAACTTCTTGACGCTTTAGAAGACCTATAGTTACTTCAAACTAACCAGACATGGAACCATCAAGATGCAGATCAAGAAACAAAAAAAGGTCTTGCTTGTGATAAAAAGATTTCTGAAAAGCCCCTCCAACTTTCAAGTCAACCTCCTAATTATTGTAAAGTCTTGCACAAAACAGAACAAGATTGTAAATAAAGGCGTACAGAGCTACTGGATTTAAATTTAAAAGATAAAAAAATGTAGGTACAGTTTGCAGTAAAACCTTAAGAAAAACTGCTAAAATTTTATAATTTGTGAAATGTGGAGACAAAGTTTGTAAAAATCCAAAAATTATAATATAAGACAAAGTGTTCACTAAATTTTGAGTGGTTACAAGTGGTATGTCAATGTTGGGGAAATCTTCATGATAATAATAAGTCATCACTCTATAAAAATTTTCTTTAAAATTTAAAATATTTGTAAATAAAGCAGCAGTTTGCTAAGTTACCATTTCCATGGTAACAAATTTTTACTCTAGATTGATAAAACTTACCTGCGTTATTTTTTAAATAAGAAAAATGATTTATATTTTAATAAAAAATAGACTGCATAAATTCTATAAAGAAAAACAAAGTAATTTTGATAATTCAGTAAAAATCAATAAAAAAGTTAAAATGTAAAGTTAGGTTAAAATTTTAATTTTTTGAAATTGATTTGTAAAAGATTGAAGTATAATAAAAAGATGAATTTAAATTTGAAGTTGAAAATTTAAGTAAATTTTAAAGATTGAGCTTTCTAAAAAAAAGAAACAGGTAATTTTGAAGCTAAATTTTAAGTTTTAAATTTAAAATGTTTAAAATTAAGAAATTATAATCTTAAGCAGGGGAAAAACTTAGAATTTTGGCTTAAGTCTACTCTTTCTTGTTGGTTTTATTTATATAGAAAAGTAAGTTACAACTATAACAGAAGACATAATAGGGGAGAGTTTGAGTAAACTTCAAACAGAAGCAGGGCATCTACAAGAGGTTTGAAATTAAGAGATAACCAAGGTGGTTACATAACGTTTGAGATGTAACTGACATTTTGCTTTTGACATCAAGCAAAAATCAAGCGTCAAAAAAAGGAAGGGGATTTAACTCAAAATTACTAACTTAAAAATTTGGAATTTAAATTTCCTAAAGGAAAATCAATTTCTAAACTTTAAAAGTCAAAATTTAAGCTTGGAGCATGACAATTATAGTTCCTTGTTCCCAATGTTCCCCCTTCAGAATGGCTTTCTTCAAAAGCTTAGACTGCTGGCACTCACTTTCTCCTATAATAAAGTAAGCCTGCAGACTTACTTTCTCAATAGCTTAAATTATTGATTCATTGTTTTCTCACTTATACTTTAAGCTTTTTGAGTATAGCCAATCATATTTATAATTTAACATACCTTCAACTCAACCAATGATTTCAGAGCGCAAAACTTGACTATTTCTGAAGATCCACCACAATCCAACTAGGTAATAAATTTCCACCACTCAAACTGTTCAAAGCAATAACACTTTGTGAACCAAAGCATTAACCAGTTCTCTGTTCCAGCACCAGTCTTCCCTGCATTCAACCTTAACCATTTTAAATAGTGTTGTAACTGTGCTGTATTAGCAAATTACAAGGGGAAATATTTAGAAACTAGATAATTATCTTTATTGAGATGTATCACTTATATAGTTTGAGAGAATTGTTTTAAGAGGAACATGAGTGTGATGATTAATCAATTTTATTAGACAAGGAGTGGTTTGATCCTTGTAATGATTCAAGTGCCAAATCAAGCTTTCCCCCAAGTAGGGATTGCCACTGGTTCCTGTTGCCTTGTTTCAGAATTTGAGTTGACTTCTACATTTGGCTTTGAGTTGTGGGGAAGTCAAGCTGAGTGGCACACAATCTCTTGTATAGAACTTTTACAAAGGGTTAACCCTGCTGTTTTGACAATATTAGAATCCTGTTTAAATTGTTCTTCTTAATCTTACTCAACATTTTGCTCAGATCTTTACTTTCATAGTAAAATTCAGGGAAAATATCCCATCAAAACAACTTTGTATCTTGCCACCATGACAAAATACCTTCATCTACCATAGGAACTTACTAAGAAAACCTCTTAACTGCAATTTTCTCAACATTTTTCCTTGATTTTGCTACTGCAACAAAATCAGGAAAAATATTTCACTTTCTACTACCTCAGCAAATCAATTTAGAGAAATGTTGGGAAGGTAGTCCAACATTTCCCCCAACCTGTTCCAAATTTCTTCTCATAGCATAGCATCTTTCATAGCTATCAAACACTTATCAAGAATTCTATATGGCTTCATCCTGGATTCCTTTGATAGTCCCCATCAGTAAACACCTAAGATTTAGGCAATAACTCTCCAAAAGTGAGTCCACCTAGACTTGACCCCCATCAGTGACCTTTACTTTAGGTCATTAGAAGCAAGCATACCTCATGCCTTGCCACTGTTTTTACTCACCAAAATGGGTAACCTGGGCTTTTTAGTGCAAATTAATCAACTTTACTTCCTAAACACCCTAAATTTTTAATTTCAGCATCTTCTTATCTAAATAGTCACTCCAATTATGGTTTTAAACACCTCATGCTTGTATAGTAGTAGTAAGTATACCCCTTATATCTGTTCTTAAGAAATTGATAGAGAATTTCCAATCATTGTGACTTTGCACCTAACTGTATTATATCCCCAGTTGTTCTCAAGTTTTCAATACCACATGGTATATCTATCCCAGGGCACAGCTTTATCCTTGCATAGTACTTATAGGTATCATTTCTATTAGTACTATAAGGCTTAAAGATCAAACACCAACCCTCTTGGTTGGTAAAACACCAGTCATTATAGCTGGTCAAAAAAAACAACCCTAATCTTTGTCAATTATTAAACTAGCCTTTACTTTAGGCTCTGAACCTAATTATCAGGGAGCCAAGTGCAGGTTGAATCAGTTGCAGACACAGGAAGGGGGACCTTCAGGCCAGTGGGGAGCTCCCACCACAGCATTGTTGCTAACTTCATAATGTATGATAGAGACCATCTTAGCAAGGACTAGGGACCACTGGATGAGACCATGGGGTCCACTAATATTGTTGGTATAATGTACATTACAGCAAAGAGTTAGATGGATGTAGTCTCATTAGAAAATCCTAGATCTTGAAGGTGTTTGGGTCATGGGATGACAGGGGGAGTCACAGGAATCAAATACGTGAACTTTTGGTTGTATTTTTCCCTAAAGAGCCAGGGTTGTACTGTGTACTAATAGTATTCTCTGCCAAAGGTTTTGGGTTTTCAGGATCTTATCAAATAGTTGGTAAGGAGGATGTTCTCTATAGGGTGAACTTTGAAAAGGACAGGTTCAATTGGTATTCAGTGAAATATAAGACCAAAAGAAATACCAGGGGGACAGAATAATTCAGGCAAGGGGGGCAACAGTGGCAAAATCAACTGTAGGGATGCAAAAGTGAGAATCTAAAAGTGGCCAAGTCAACAATTTTAAAATTTCAAAATTAAATTAAAACAACTCATCTGGAATTAAATTTATTATGGCCATATAAAAGACTTTTTATTCATTCTATCAACTACAAAATTCAAGAAAAAGTAGTTAATTTGTTATAAAAAGTCATTTTGAAAATTTTAAAAGTGTTGACTTGCCTACTTTTAGATACTCACTTTTGAATTCTCACTTTTTCATCCCTAGAGTTGATTTTGCCACTGTTGCCACAAGGGGTCTGCAGGATATGCTGATGTGATGGAAGGAGCTGTAGGGCCTGTAGATTCTGTATGGAGGTGATAGAAAACAAGTATAATATATGGCAGGATTGATTAAACCAAATGTTCATCACAGATTTTTTTCTCAAGATGACAATAGAAATTGGCTTCAACCTGGTGAGGTATAAATACCACTTTATCAGGCCTCATTATTAGGCTGGATTTTGATACTCAGGCTGTCAGGGACCCACTTGACAGGGAAAAATTCCCTATTTGGTGGGCCAAGGCCTCTAAGTTAAGCCCTGCTATTACTGAACCAATGGGTACTGTGATCATGGCAAGGTGGCCTAAGTGACCCAGGTAGGCAAATCTTCCAAGCATAGAGCTGAAGCAACCAAGCATATAATATCCCACCATGTATGTTAACAGGTAGAAGGAGGTGTATGGTCTAACCAACAAAGGTTTGGCAGGAGGAGGAGTGAACAAATGGCCATAATGGAATTTGCGTCCCCAGTGGCTGGAGGGGTACTTAAACCATCCATGGGCAAGGGATTCCTTTTGATGAGCATCATTGGGAGAGGAGTTGTTCAGTCTGTAGTGGGTGTTGGGTTCTCCAAAGCTAACACCACAGACAAGAAAGAAGCTAGAAACCAGAACAGTAATATAATTCCTTTCATGGCTTCAGAATAGGATATCAGAAGGTAAGTGTTTTGGTAGATGTGGAATAAAAAGTCTTTATTGTTGAAACAAGTGAAGATAATAGAAATGGTTTCCTTAAATACCAAAATGAGTGACTGGAACATTTAGGAGGATCTTGATATGAGGGGATTTTCCATTTGATGTAGATGAAACTATGGCTGATGTGATTACCTGTAGAATATGTGAGTCCAATGGTATCTTAATATTCTCTATAATCAAGTATAAGGTTGAGAGGAAACAAGAGCATGCCAGCAGATCCAGGGTAATTAAGCGGTTAATTTGATCCCTCTCACATGAAATTGAGTACAGAGCCTGCTCCCAGTATAGGTCCAGTGATTTCTGGAGCAGAAAGCAACCAATCAAAAGCATAGTGGTAAGTGATGTTATCACTTAAGTTGTTAATCTTTTTGAGCTCAAATTGAAGTTTGAAAGCAAAAAAAGTTCAATTGGATGAATATAAATGGTAAGGTAAGTTGCATAATTGATTCTAAACTAACAATTGGCTCTGTCTTAAGGTTCTGGGTTCAATTCCTGTTGGAATCAAGGCTAGGAAACAAAATGATGTCAAGTACTTGAATACTGTGTTGCTGTGTTTTTGACTTTGTACCCATATTATCCATAAGATTAATGGAGTCAGGGAAGAAATCCCTGACACAGGCAGGCTGGCATTAGTTTCTGGGGGTAGCAGGATGGGATTAGGTGCAGGTGGACTTCTATTGGCTGTTGATATAGAATGGACCTCTAGATATTTCTTTTTAACAACCTAATTATTGGGGTCAGGAAGGCCTACAAGACATGTGTCATTTCTTGGTCCTTAGGCAATCTCAGGGAATTTCTCATTAGCAGAATTTTAAGTTTCACCACCCAACCTGTAAGTGTTGCAGGTTTCCACTTTGGAGAAACTTCTGGCATCAAAGCTCATTTTTTCTTGAAAATTGTTATAACTTAGGCAAGAATTCTGATCCTGGTGGGTTCTCATTGTAATCATTTTCATATTTGTTTCAAATAAACACGGACAGCTGGGCTCTTGGCCTTCTGTTGCAACTGAGATTATCCCCTTGTCCACTAATGTATCTCACAATACACAGGGGGCGCTTAAAGAGCTGCCCCATGATATGACTAACAATATGAACCAGTCCAGACACAATGGTAAATTGCAGGCACTATATCCTAATTAGGAGCGCTGCCAATTTGACATGCTGATCTTTCTTGCAAGTTATTCTCAACCCAAAGGTTACATGAAACACGTCACTATGCCACCCCTTGGCAATCTGTGGCTCCCAAATGCAGTATATCAGCTGTATTATTCTTAAAATAAACACATATTATTTCTATTCTTGTCCTTGCTATTTGAATTGTTATCTTCCCCAATCTAAATACTGAACTATTACTGGTTCATTTGTAACAAAACTGAGCTGGTAGGCCACAGGAAGCAGGAACCAGGGTTCAATCCTTGTTTTGGATCTTGCTTCATTAATTTGCTTTAACAGTTTTTGTTCTATTCAAATTTTAAAATTCTGCATCCCACATATAAATTATTCAACTGTCATCACACATAGCTTGTTAAACAAATGCATGATACACATATTAAAAATGTGGGAATCTAATTCATGATTTCACATTTTAGTTGATCTTATTGATCTTAAAACAACCTGAAATGATTAATGAATCTGAACCTCCAGGGTTTTCAAATCCAAGCACTAAATTTCAAATTGTAAATGAAGTGAATTTAAAATAACTTTAATTGATGGTCATCTTAAAAACAAAATCAAATTATCTGGTGTGGGTTCACACCAAACCTTTTAGTAGACATTGCTATTATTGAAAAATTGTCCAATTCCATGCTATGTCAGCTAAAATTTAGATCATACTATTCATTGAATTAGAAATGCATAATATTTTAATAAGGATTTTGATTTTTTTGTTCATTAGCAAAATCAATATATGTTAATGATAGCATTCTTATTAAATTTGGAACCTTGGTGAAATACATCTCTTGGTTTAATATTATCGGTTAGAGTAAATTAATTAGGGGTAATTTCTTTTGGCACTTATATATTAAGCATTGATATTTTTTGATCTAAATTACAAGAGGGTTAAAAAATCCAAATCATAAAATAGAATAATATATTGTCATTTACATTAGTATTAAAAGCTATGGTGACAACCAAAAATACCTCAGATTTAAACAAAATGATTTCAGATTTAAACAAAATCCAAGTTGCGCAAGATTAAGGATTCAATTAATTTATAAAATTTCAGTTAATAAATGGACTGTCAAACAAAAAAACAATATTTCACTAGCCCATTATACAAATTATATTAAACATCAAGAGGTGTAGTTCAAACCACAAATAAAATGAACTGGCACAACAAGTGAAATGAATGGATGATGTTCCAGAGTATATTATAATCCAATCAGGATTCATATGAGGCACCAACAGAAAAACTAAAATGAAACAAAATTTGAGCAATCTAGAAGCAATATTACACAAGCACAAAACAAAATGAACTCACACAAGATGTGTAGTATGAGCAGCCTAAAATAGAAAAATAACAGTTTAACAGCCAATCAACAGCTATCCAATTTAGGAGCAGAGGCATTTTATCCATTTTCATGGCTCCTGATTTGTATGAAAAGGTTTTGAGAACCTTCCAAATATGGACTTGAGATTACAATAAAAATAAATCATTAAAATTTTAAAATTTCTACTTTTAGTGATTTTATCCTAGGTTTTTTACAATAGTTTTTACAAGCAATATATTTGACGGTGCCAGCAGCCAAGCCAGCTTCAATGGAGGCAAGGCTCAGAACGTGGAGGCATCTGTTTACACCCAAGTCTTTGAGGCAGGTAACAAGGAAGCTGATCTGTTACTGATCAAAGACTCCTATGGCTTTGACTTGTTTGAGAGTAACTTAGTGTCTAGCTCTGCCCCTGCTCCCGTACCCACCCCCGAACAACCTGCCCACCAACCAACCAACCAATCAGGATGGCAACCTTGATTTGGAATAACTTCCTTCCACCAGCCAACCTGCCCCCCTACAGCCAATCAGGCTTCAGCTCCCCCGGCCCAGTGTCCCAAGCGACAAATCATCACCGCCCAAATTCTTCAGGAAATTGTGGCACTGAATCTACAGGGTCTGTCCTGGGAACAGATTGCCACCCAGTTGCAATTTACCCAAGCTACTGTCATGCGGGAATTCAACAACCTGATGAACAGGGGAAATCTGATCAGGATGGCCAAGAAGCCCAAGAAGGCCCCAAGTCACAAATATCTGAGGCATACCCAATCATGTTTGACCTCCTCCAGCGGGATCCCAAGCTTCCCTTGACCCAGGTCCGGAAGCAGCTCGCGCACCATAACATATGGGTCTCCAAGCGCATGGTGCAGCTCTGAATGTATGGGAAGATGGCTTCCATACAGGTTCTTACCAATTTTGCCAGCAACTGATTGGGTGGTGCTGAGGATTCCCCGTATGACACCGCCATTGAACCAACCCTGGTCCAATGCCTGACTAGTCTAACTGATGATGTCATGATCATCTCATATTACAAGCTGTCAATAGATTTTGATGATTTTGGTGAGCAAGGAAAAGATGCACCAAGAATAGAAGGAAGAAGGTCAAAAAGGGGACGTTCATTGGTGCAATTCTGGCTGTTTCAGCCAAGGGTTTTGTCTACTATTGGACAAACCCAGATTTCATCAATGGCTACTCATACAGCCACATCCTTGGTGGATTACTTGGCTTCTGGGATGGCTAGAATTCCAAGTACCAGGTTTTCTTGAGCCACCAGATGGAAGGTAGCTCAGCCGCCCTTGAGGCCATTCAGGGACACAGGCACCAGGCCTCAGTCTACCCTGCCAACCATGCAGACGTCCATCTGGCTGATGTTTTCTTCTTCAACATGGGATCTACGTTACAGGAGCGCTGCCCTCAGGCTTTTAACAACCTCTATCTTGGGGTCCTTGACCACAATTTTCTCTTTAGCCGCCAGATGGTGGCTGACTTGTTTGTGCAAATGGTTTTCCATGTGAACATGGGCAACCAATCACGTAAGGATAAGTGCCTTTCACCTTGGGCCACTGTCACTTACCAGCCCATCCAGCCAATGACTAATGAGGAATATGACAAGCGTTATATGGCAGCCAGCACGCAAAATCCTCCTGCCTCCACCCCCGCCACCAACACCCCTAACCCGCAAGCCCAACCCACCCAATCCCAGACCCCCCAGGCCAGCACCGCCTCTACGTCTTCCTTCCCACGTTATTCTACCTCCTAGGCATCACTCTCCCCCGCCCCAATAAACCCCTGTCACCAAACATTTTCTATTTATATTATCCTTTTTTAATTTCAATTGTCCATGTTCTCTTTGTTTATAGTTGGTTTTATTCTTTAGGTTCAGCTTATTTCTATAAAATCATTTATTTATTATGTTGTGTATCTAGATCCAGAACACAGTTATTTTTAGCACTTAAACATAGCCCCTTGTGAAAATATTAACACCATTTGGTGATCAGCTAAATTTGAATTAGAAAATTATATTGTTAACTGTTTTTAGATAAAGTTGTTACTGATCTGAATTCAAAAGCTTAATGATAAACTTTAAGCCAATCAGAAGCTGAGTGATAAAGTGATTGTTGTGACATAAAGGGTCATTCAATAATTCTTTGATGCATGTGCGCTAATTAATATGATTGGCTGGATGTTTTGCCATTGTGCGCCATTGCTGCTTTGGCAAGTTGTTGGAGGACTAGTGCTACCCCAGCAGCTGATTGGGCACTAGTCCACCAACAACTTGCCACAGCAGCAATGGCGTACAATGGCAAAACATCCAGCCAATCATATTAATTAGCGCACATGCATCAAAGAATTATTGAATGACCCTTTATGTCACAACAATCACTTTATCACTTGGCTCCTGATTGGCTTAAAGTTTATCATTAAGCTTTTGAATTCAGATCAGTAACAACTTTATCTAAAAGCAGTTAACACTATAATTTTCTAATTCAAATTTAGCTGATCACCAAATTGTAGTTAATATTTTCAAAAGGGGCTATGTCAGGCGCCAAAAATAATATGGTAATCAAGGAAACAATGCCAACACAAAGCAAACAAGACATATCAAGATGAGCGTAAAACATAAAAAATGGGTAAAAAGATGGGATAATGTAGTAGATGGGAAAACAAAAAGGAATAAACAAAGAGGCACTAGTATCAAAATAATACAGAATTTATTGGGGCAAAAGCTATAAAAACATATGGAAAGGTTAGTAAAAAATTAATGAGAGAATTGGAGAAGCTTCTGAAGGATCTTGACTTTGCAATTGCCAAAATAAAGGACATTGACCGCAAGATCAAAGCCAAAGTAAGGTCTGCCGTCCTCACTGGGGACAAAATTGACAAGGTGTCTGCAAAGGCACTAATATCAAAAATCCAGACACCCCAGAGAAGACAATTGAGCGCTTACTAAATATTCAAAAAACTGTGATCAAGGGCCTGCAATTTAAGGCATATAATCTTTCTGCACTGTCTGTCTGGGTTGATGACCCAGAGATGTATTAACATCTCAAACTTGCCAAGTGTGCCAGGGCAGAGGATACCAAATTGTCTGTGCAATTGATTGCGCCAAGAATGGCCAAGCTGGCTGAGGCTGCAGGCAAGGAAAAAATACAAGAAGGTAGCATAAAAAACAAAATTAATAAATTTTCAAAAAACTTACCTTTTTTCTTAGAAAATGTAGACAGCAAACTCCGCCAAGTCCTGGTCTCTTTTGTCCAAGCCACCTTTTACTCAAATTATGCCACTCATGTGGCAAAGCAATTGTATCTTCTCCCCCATTGTGCGGGAGCTGGAGGACTGTATACACAGGTCCTTTCTGATGTTGCGGGAGGCGTTGGCAGAACTTACGCATGCCAAAGGGGCATCTGAGTGGGCAGTTACTGCATACAAGGATGCCCAACTGGTCTGCCTGGACCCAGTATCCCTCAGTGGAGTTTACTGTGTAAACTCTATTGAGCTTATTTGGGACTCCTGGCAATGCTCCCATTCAAGAATGTACCGGAGATGGGTTGGGCTCATGCGGCTGCTTGCTTATGCTTCCCGGTGGAGCACACCATATCTTACCTGTTGGAGAACTTTGGGTATGTGGTGGGCAAATTGGCTATTGCAGAAGCAACAGCTGTAAAGAAGACCAAGATCCTCCTGGCAGACTTTAGGTTGGCCTGGAGTGCCAACAAGACGGGGCTCCCTGCAGCCATGGAGCTGACCTTTGCAAAGACCAGGCACAACAAGAAGATAAGCGCAGTCTATAATAAACTATGTGAGTTCACAGAAGCCTTTGCCCTGCAAAGACTTCATCTGGTTGTTTACCTGGGGTTCTTATTCTACTTCAGGATGGGTGTTTCTGTAGAGGACCTGGACAGGGTCCTTCTGGGAATCAGCGAGGCCTGGCTTGCACTTGACAGGAAGAAGGTCCCCCCTGGATAGGACTTGGTTGATCATGTGATCCAGGATGCCCTAGTCCTGGCTGGGATATACGGGGTTGTAGCCCCGCCTGAAAAGCTGCTGCTTCACTCCCACCTGACCCTACTGCCTTTCACCAGCAGAAGGGAGTATTTTAATAAGGGTGTATCCACCATTCACAGTGTGGCAGTGGAGGTTGTGCGCCACCTCCATCGCGGGGTGGGTACATACCAAGGAACCCACTACAGGCGCACACAATAAAAACATGATTCCAATAAATTTTATTAAAATTTATAGTATTCAGATTATAATAAATTCTTATAATTTTTATTTCAGCAAATCAGTTTTGCAAAATATATTGCAAAAACAGTTTTCATAAAAGCATAAAATTATATATTAATAAAATAAATTCTAACTTGTACATTTTACGTTTAATTTTTTTAAAACTATTTTTATTTGACCAAACTGATTTAAATATATTTGTGTAATCCAGTATTGAGCGTTTGGGATTACCTCAGATAGCATAATAAAATAATATATAATAAAATAAATAAATTACTTACATCTATTGATGGACTTCTGAATGTGATTTCAGGATTGGAAACATCTAAATATAAAATGATAATTAATAAATCTTGAATAGTAAATAAGAGAATATAAAAAAAATTGGACACACTAAGCCTTTAATTGATTGGCTGTTTGGCTAGGCACGCGGGGATGAGCAAATCAGCGTGGCCATAGAATTTGGCCATGGTCTCAGCTGGGAGGGTGTGGATCCCAGCCTGCAGCAAATTGAAGAGGTCCTTGGTCCCAGTTGGGGTTGCTTGCTTGAAAACTTGCTTGAGCCACCCAAAGACTTCCTTGATGGGATTTAGGAAGGACAAATAAGCTGGGAGGAAGAGAAGGTGTAAATTTTCTGTGGCCAATTGCTGGGGGCCCACTGCAATGCTTGTGTCAATTATTGGGAATTCCTCAAGAATATCAGCCACCTTGTGGAGACCAACAATGTCCAATACAATTACATTGGTGAAGCCCAGGCTTGTGCGCCTCAGGTGCTCCTGGACCAACTTGAGGAATGACAAGAAGGTACAGCTGTTGTGAAAACCCAATATCATTTGATAAAGCTCAACCCCTTTGGAACAAGGAGAGCCACTATTGAGTAGGATGTGGCGCAGACTGCAGCACACCAAGCCATCCCGTTATTGAAGCCTTTGGGGACATAGCCATACTCATTGCGCATTGACAAGGCAAATGCTGATTTGTCAATATAATAAAATTTGACTTTCCCCTTGGCTTTGAGGGCAGTGTACGCCTCTGCGTAGTTTTCCTGGACGTCAATATTGGCTGGGCTGTTTCTGATGTAGGGGGATACCCTGAGCTTTTTCCAGGAAAAGCACATTCCCTTGACCAAATGATAATAAAAGGGAATTGAGGCCTTGATCCCAAAAGTAGATTTAACCATGGCCTGTATATTTGCCAGTTCAAGATGGCAGTCCCAGGTTATCCACTGGCGGATTGCCCATTTGTGCTCCTTGGTGAGCATGGTAGAAACACACAAGGATTTCTCCGCGGCAAGGACACAACCAGTATTGATGAATTTTTGGAAGGTTCTGCTGGCTTACTTGGAATCCACTCCAATAAGGGCGTGGCTGCCTTGTAATCACCTGATTCCCGCATTAGCTTAAGCTTGATGATGCATTTGATGTTGGGGATGTGCTTCTGGGTGGGCTTTTTAGCAGTGGGGATTGACTTGTTGGCATTGGGCACAACACAGGGCATAGGTACCTTGGTATATAAGGCTGCAATCTTTTTTAACACCAGCTGTCCCTCATTGGTTTGATAGAACTGGGGCTCCTTGTCATCCTCCTGATTGCCATCACTGACGTAGGGCCCGTAGCTAGTATCAAGTACAGGCTTCCTCTTCTCCAGCATGGCTGATGGGACTGGCTCTTGCCAGTACACAATGTCAAACACATATGAAGTAAGTTCTACCTCCTTGTTTCTAACTTTCTTTGTAGTGGTGACTTTGGTTGGCTTCTGGGTCAGCTTTGGGACCCAAGGGTTTATGCTCTGCACCCTAGCAGCTTGTGCTCCTTGAACCAGCTGTGTCAGTGCAGCGTCACTATGGAACTCTCCTCTCCCGTCTTCTTCTTGAGTAGGCACTTGGGTTGCACTAACTCTATTCTTTGACCAGCGGGGGCAACCGCAACCACGGCGCACAACAGGTGCATTGGTACTAGGTTGCTGTGTCCCTTCCATTTTAAAATTTAATAAAATATTAAATAAATTTCAGTTAAGTTACTCCCTAATTTTAATTTTTGCTTTTATCTGAATATGGATATTCAATTAATATTTTTCCCCACCCAATATCCCAATTATAGATTTTTTATTTCTTAATTAGTTTTTTTTGGTTTTACAACACCAATTTCTTAATACTCAAAAAATCCACCCATTTTCCTAGATTTTACTGCCAAATTCAAACACCCAACACAATATTTTTAAAATTTATGCTTCAGATTGTGTGTTTTATTTTAGATACCTTGGTATTATTCATGATTACAATCCATTGCACACACTGAGTGAGTGATTTAGTTTACGTAGTGAGTTGCTATTGTGTTTTGTTTTTGGTTTGTGTTTTGACACACCTTTCTTGGGTGTATTTTGTCACTGATTCACATAGTAAACATATGTACACCAAAAGTCAACTCACATCATTTCATTTGTTAATCAATGTATTTTGGATTGTATTTTGAATGGTTTCACTTTGTGTGTGAGCCCTTCATTGCTGTGTTGACTCATTTTGCCCATTAATGCCAATAAACCCTGTTAACAGAGTGTATATTTTAACCTGAGAGATGGATTTTGTTTAAGTCTGAAATCATTTTGTTTAAATCTGAGGTATTTTTGGTTGTTGCCATAGCTTTTAAAACTACTGTACATTTCATTGGTTTGATTTCCTATTACATATATTGATGGAGAGAGATCCCAGCCAGTAAAATGTGCATACACAATCAGCAGTAAATACACAATTTTGACAACAAAAGCAGCTAATTGATGATAGTAAATCATAATATATTATTATAATTTATGATTTAATTTTTTGAGCCCTCTTGTAATTTTACATCAAAAATAACCATTTATGATACAGTAGTTTTCAAACCTGTTGAGATATACAAATTATCTCAATCTAAAAACAAAAATAAAAAAATTAAAGAATTTACATTAAATTACAATAGATTTGGATCCAATTTGATTTTGTTTTATGACTGAGTTGCATTTGTTTTTAGACTAAGATTATATGTTTATCTCAACAGGTTTGAAAACTACTGTATATAAATGTTAAAATAAGCCATATAATATTGCACCAAGAGATATATTTTGCTGAAGCATCAAATTGAGACACAGTACTCTTGAGAGAATTTCACTAGAGATACACTTGATGATTGCTTCACACTAAATATTTGGCAACTGGCAGCTACCCTTGGTAAGCACTGTTGCATCACACTATCAGGGTCAACACACAGGATGGGGACTTTGGTATAGAACACATCATCTTTCTTGCATACAATGTCACTGTCAATTGTGAAATATAGCATTGGTGTAGCTGGCTCTTCAGTTGTGACCAGGGGCTCATAAGAAAACATCAAATAGCCAAGGACATGAACTGAAAGCTATGGAATCCAGTGGATGAGGCTGTGTTACAACTGGGTAAACAGTGGAGGTGTAGGCAATCTTGTTGCCCCAATGATCCTAGTATGGGAGACTTTAGTGGCAGGCTTTGAAAGAGGCTTCTGTCTGGTATTTAGACTATTGTATCTTGATTGTGCTGTGGGAGGTGATTGGCTTGCACTGACACCTTGAGAGCTCTGTGTATCAGCTAATGTGCCCACTCTGTGTTATTGGTCTATATCTTGACCCTCTGTGGTGTCTTCTTGGACAGGCTGAACCTTGTCCTGTTGCAGGAGCTGGCTGGGTACAAAAAATCATGTCCATAAAAATATATATTTTTAGATTAAATATGTGCTTTATTTAGGGCTTTAGTTTAGTTTTTAGTTGTTGTTTACCCTTGGTTTAGCCTTGAATAGTAACACTATTTATATTTTAGTGATTTTAAGTGTATACTGTTTTACTTGGTCCTGTTTTAGAAAAATTACACTTTATGAAAGTTTACTTGTCTAAAGATGGTTATCAAAATTGCCTTTTTCATTTGATTTTTTTCATAATGGAGCTTCTTAATTTGGTTTGATTTGTCCAATTTATTTACTTTATATCTGGTTCCATATCCTGCAATTGCTTTTTGAATTTACTAGTGGTTTTTATTTATGATTTGAAATTTGGTTGTTGGATTTGACAATCCCACAATTTTTAAAATATAGTTAACTTAGTGAAAACAAGTGATGGATTCAAACGATCCATTTTACTCACTTGGAATATGCAGCCGCAACTTGAAACTTGCAAAGTGTCTGCAAGATCCTTCAATTTGGTTTATTTAAATAAAACGCCGAAAATCAATTTAAATAAGAAAAAAGTCAAATCACATTTTCAATTTGAAATCTGGTTGTAGGATTTAACAATCCCACAATTCGCCCCACAGGTTCTAAATCTAAATTATAAAAGGCAAATTTTCAGTCTTTCATATATTTAATTTGTTGAATGTTCTAGCCAGAGAATTTAGATACAAATCTCAGTGAAGCCAGATGCTACATCCAATTTAAACATTTAATGATGAAAACCACCCAAACGATTAAAATATTTCAGCTACATGTTTAAATAAAAGTTCAAATAAAAATGTTTGCTAAAAGGGGATTATTTTAAGATTGCTCAAGCCCACTCTATCTTATGCAAATGTAAATTATTACATTTTTCTTAATTATATTTAGCCTTAAATTCTATTCTACACCAAGCATCTTCGTACTATTAAATCCAAATTTTCTAACGTTAAGTACCCAGTCAAAAGGCATATATTCATGGACTTTGAAGCAAATATTAAAACAAAAAATCAAAAATTTCAATATATTTTATTAAAGCTTGGGAGGCTTATTGCTGCTCAACGACATTAAATTTAAAGCTTTATGAGAATATATAAGTTCTATATAATTCGCAAGCACTTGTAAAACAATGTATACTTGAAATGAGTTTATTCCAAGATATGGTTTTGCTTGCTACAAAATGAATAAATATAGGAAGTTGAGTTGGCTGGAACTTGTTCGCCCAAGCTGAGTCAGGTCGACACTCCAGTCAGACCCATTTATATTTTGATCAATAATCGATCGCGCCTTTTGGAAGAGGAAGTAATCCCAAAAGTTCAATATGAATTACGATCGAACCCCCTTCCTTACAGTTGTAAAGTTGATAGGCTTCTACCGCATCATGTGCTTAACAGGCGAGTTTTTCTCCTGAAGTAGGTAACTGGTGTAACTTCGGTTAGGGGCTTCGAGTGACGCTTTATTTAATCCCAGTATATCTGAACTCTGTCAGAAATCCTGTTTCATAATACTGCTACACACTTCCCCAAACTACACGTATAAAATATAATTATTTTACCTATTAAATGAGAAGAAGGATTAGGTGTTTAGTGTTAGAACCAAGGCGAAAAACTTATCCCTAATTAATTGAAAGTTTCTTAATACTAACTTTATCTCTGGGGACGCCTTTTGACTTGTGACTAAGTCAATTTGTCTCCTGGCTTTAAAATTGTCATGCCCTAGAAAACTGAGCTTAGCCGAAAAAATTCCAAATCAAATAAACTTAGCTTGAAAAATAGCCTGCTTAAATAAGAATGTAAAAATCAAATTAAGAAAGGCTTCTACAATTAATCTAATTGACATAAAAAATGTTGCTTGTAATTGTGACATACTATGTGCATATTGCGCAACATCCACCTGACTTGGATAATTAAATTACCCCAAAATATCAATAATGACTTTTAAATGTTATTGCTAAGATTAAACTATTATCATTCACATGTCTAGAAGATATAATCAATCATAAGAAGCTATACATCGATGTCAAGCCTGCTAGGTAAATCCCCTGGCAAAGTACCAAGTCAGAAAAATAAACTTGACTCAACTCAACCAGCCTAAGACCCATATCCAAGACAGATCAAGCCCATGGGTGGGTCGAACTTCCCCACACAGCAATTAAGTGTGTCAAGGTGCAAGACCTTGGGTCACATCCTGTCAACTGACACACACTTACTTCCTTTGGGGGGTAAAACAAAAACTCAAAGACAGATCAAGCCAAGTCTGCCAACTAAGATGCCATGGCTAAATAGGTGAGATACACCATCTCAAAAACACCATCTAGAAAGACACCATCCTAAATTTTTTTTGAGATGGTGTCAGGATTTACATCAGCAAATTAAAAAGAAAGCTTAATAAAAAATTATTAAACAGCTAATTTTTACATATTGGTTTCTAATACAGCATCTCAAAAAACTGCATCACAAAAACATTATATTGAATCAAAAATAAATAGTGTTACAGTAGTTTTAAAAGCTATGACAACCAAAAATACCTCAGATTTAAACAAAATGATTTCGGATTTGAACAAAATCCAACTCTCAGGTTAAAATATACACTCTGTTAACAGGGTTTATTGGTGTTAATGGGCAAAATGAGTCAACACAGCAACAAAAGGCTCACACACAAAGCAAAACCATTCAAAATACAATCCAAAATACATTGAATCACAAACAAAATGGTGTGAGTTGACTTTTGGTGTACATATGTTTACTATGTGAATTGGTGACAAAATACACCCAAGCAAGGAGTGTCAAAACACAAACCAAAAACAAAACACAATAGCAACTCACAATGTAAACAAAATCACTCACACAATGTGTGCAATGGATTGTAATCATGAATGATACCAAGGTATCTAAAATAAGACACAAGATCTGAAACATAAATTTTAAAAATATTGTGTTGGGTGTTTGAATTTAGCAGTAAAATCTGGGAAAAAGGGTGGAAATTATTTTGGGTATTCAAAAAGGGCGTTGTAAAACCAGAAACAACAAATTAAGAAATAAAAAATCTATAATTGGGATATTGGGTGGGAAAAATATTAATCAAATATCCATATTCAGATAAAAAGCAAAAATAAAATTAGGGACTAACTTAATTAAGTTTTATTTAATATTTTATTAAATTTTAAAATGAAAAAACACAATAACAGAGTACCAATGCACCCGTTGTGCACTGCAGTTGTGGTTGCCCCCGCAGGTCAAAGAACAGAGTTAGTGCAACCCAAGTGCCTACTCAAGGAGGAGACAAGAGAGGAGAGTTCCATAGTGACGCTGCACTGAAACAGCTGGTTCAAGGAGCACAAGCTGCTAGGGTGCAGAGCATAAACCCTTGGGTCCCCAAGCTGACCCAGAAGCCCACCAAGGTTACCACAACAAAAACAGTTAGAAACAAGGAGGTAGAACTTACTTCATATGTGTTTGACATTGTGTACTGGCAAGAGCCAGTCCTATCAGCCATGCTGGAGAAGGTGAAGCCTGTACTTGATACTAGCTACAAGCCCTATGTCAGTGATGATGACCAGGAAGAGGAAAAGGAGCCTGAGTTCTACCAAACTGATGAGGGACAGCAAGTGCTCAAAAAGTTTGCAGGCTTCTATACCAAGGTACCCATGCCCTGTGTTGTGCCCAATGCCAACGAGTCAATCCCCACTGCTAAAAAGCCTGCCCAGAAGCGCATCCCCAAAATCAAACACATCATCCTGCTTAATCTAATGCGGGAATCAGGTGATTACAAGGCGGCTGCGGCCATTGTTAGAGTGGATCCCAAATACGCCAGCAAGACCTTCCAAAAATTCATCAATACTGGTTGTGTCCTTGCCTCAGAGAAATCCTTACGCATGTCAACCATGCTCACCAAGGAGCACAAATGGGCAATCTGCCAGTGGATAACCTGGGATTGCCATCTTGAACTGGAAAATATACAGGCCATGGTTAAATCTACTTTTGGGATTAAGGCCTCAATTCCCTTCTATTATCATTTGCTCAAGGGAATGTGCTTTTCCTGGAAAAAACTCAGGGTATCCCCCTACAATAGAAACAGCCCAGCCAATATTGACGTCCAGAAAAACTACGCAGAGGCGTACACTGCCCTCAAAGCCAAGGGGACGGTCAAATTTTATTATATTGACAAATTGGCATTTGCCTTGTCAATGCGCAATGAGTATGGCTATGTCCCCAAAGGCTCCAATGACGGGATGGCTTGGCGTGCTGCAGTCTGCGCCACAGCCTACTCAATAGTGGCTCTCCTCGGTCCAAAGGGGGTTGAGCTTTATCAAATGATATTGGGTTCTCACAACAGCCATACCTTCTTGTCATTCCTCCGATTGGTCCAGGAGCACCTGAGGCGCACAAGCCTGGGCTTCATCAATGTAATTGTGTTGGACAATGTTGGTCTCCACAAGGTGGCTGATATTCTTGAGGAATTCCCAATAATTGACACAAGCATTGCAGTGGGCCCCCAGCAATTGGCCACAGCAAATTTATGCCTTCTCTTCCTCCCAGCTTATTTGCCCTTCCTAAATCCCATCAAGGAAGTCTTTGGGTGGCTCAAGCAAGTTTTCAAGTGAGGAACCCCAACTGGGACTGAAGACCTGTTTAATTTGCTGTAGGCCGGGATCCACACCCTCCCAGCTGAGACTGTGGCCAAATTCTATGGCCACGCTGATTTTTTCATCCCTGTGTGCCTAGCCAAACAGCCAATCAATTTAAGACTTAGTGTGTCCAAATATTTTTTATATTCTCTTATTTACTATTCAAGATTTATTAATTATCATTTTATATTTAGATGTTTCCAAGCCCGCAATCACATTCAGAAGATCCATCAATAGATGTAAGTAATTTATCTATTTTATTATATATTATTTTATTTTGCCATCTGAGGTAATCCCAAAAGCTCAATACTGGATTACACAAATATATTTATATTGCTTTGGTCAAATAAATATAAAAATAGGCTTAAAAAAATTAAACGTAAAATGTACAAGTTAGAATTTATTTTATTAACATATAATTTTATGCTTTTATGAAAACTGTTTTTGCAATTTATTTTGCAAAACTGATTTGCTGAAATAAAAATTATAAGAATTTATTATAATCTGAATACTATAAATTTTAATAAAATTTATTGGAATCATATTTTTATTGTGTGCACCTATAGTGGGTTCTTTGGTATGTACCCACCCCACAATGGAGGTGGCGCACAACCTCCACTGCCACACTGTGAATGGTTGATACACCCTTATTAAAATACTCCATTCTGCTGGTGAAAGGCAGTAGGGTCAGGTGGAGTGAAGCAGCAGCTTTTCAGGTGGGGCTACAAAACTGTATATCCCAGCCAGGACCAGGGCGTCTTGGATTACATGATCAACCAAGTTGTATCCAGGGGGGACCTTCTTCCTGTCAAGTGCAAGCCGGGCCTTGTTGATTCCCAGAAGGACCCTGTCCAGGTCCTCTACAGAAACACCCATTCTGAAGTAGAATAAGAACCCCAGGTAAACAACCAGATGAAGCCTTTTCAGGGCAAAGGCTTCTGTGAACTCACACAGTTTATTATAGACCACACTGATCTTCTTGTTGTGCCAGGTCTTTGCAAAGGTCAGCTCCATGGCTGCAGGGAGCCCTGTCTTGTTGGCACTCCAGGCCAACCAAAAGTTGGCAAGGAGGATCTTGGCCTCCTACAGCTGTTGCGTTTGCAACAGCCAATTTGCCCACCGCACGCCCAAAGTTCTTCAACAGGTAAGATATGGTGTGCTCCACCAGGAAGCAGAAGCAAGCAGCCGCATTAGCTTGGCCCATCTCCAGTACATTCTTGAATGGGAGCATTGCCAGGACATCCCAAAAAGCTCAATAGAGTTTACACAGTAAACTCCACTGAGGGATACTGGGTCCAGGCAGACCAGTTGGGCATCCTTGTAGGCAGTAACTGCCCACTCAGATGCCCCTTTGGCATGCGTAAGTTCTGCCAACGCCTCCCGCAACATCAGAAAGGACCTGTGTATACAGTCCTCCAGCTCCCGCACAATGGGGGAGAAGATACAATTGCTTTGCCACATGAGTGGCATAATTTGAGTAAAAGGTGGCTTGGACAAAAGAGACCAGGACTTGGCGGAGTTTGCTGTCTACATTTTCTAAGAAAAAAGGTAAGTTTTTTGAAAATTTATTAATTTTGTTTTTTATGCTACCTTCTTGTATTTTTTCCTTGCCTGCAGCCTCAGCCAGCTTGGCCATTCTTGGCGCAATCAATTGCACAGACAATTTGGTATCCTCTGCCCTGGCACACTTGGCAAGTTTGAGATGTTAATACATCTCTGGGTCATCAACACAGACAGATGGCACAGAAAGATTATATGCCTTAAATTGCAGGCCCTCAACCACAGTTTTTTGAATATTTAGTAAGCACTCAATTATCTTCTCTGGGGTGTCTGGCATTTTTGATATTAGTGCCTTTGCAGACACCTTGTCAATTTTGTCCCCAGTGAGGACGGCAGACTTCACTTTGGCTTTGACCTTGCAGTCAATGTCCTTAATTTTGGCAATCACCAAGTCAAGATCCTTCAGAAGCTTCTCCAATTCTCTCATTGATTTTTTACTAACCTTTTCATATGTTTTTATAGCTTTTGCCCCTATAAATTCTGTATTATTTTGATACTAGTGCCTCTTTGTTTATTCCTTTTTTTCACCCATTTGTTACACTATCCCATCTTTTTACCCATTGTGTATATGTTTTACACACATCTCAATATGTGTTGTTTGCTTTGTGTTGGCATTGTTTCCTTGATTACCATATTATTTTTGGCGCTTGACATAGCCCCTTGTGAAAATATTAACAACAATTTGGTGATCAGCTAAATTTTGATTAGAAAATTATAGTGTTAACTGTTTTTAGATAAAGTTGTTACTGATCCAAATTCAAAACCTTAATGGTAAACTTTAAGCCAATCAGGAGCCAAGTGAGAAAGTATTTGTTGCTACATAAAGGGTCATTCAATAATTCTTTGATGCATGTGTGCTAATTAATATGATTGGAGAGATGTTTTGCCATTGTATGCCATTGCTGCTGTGGCAAGTTGTTGGTGGACTAGTGCTAACCCAGCATCTGATTGGGCACTAGTCCACCGACAACTTGCCACAGCGGCAATGGCGTACAATGGCAAAACATCCAGCCAATCATATTAATAGCTCACATGTATCAAAGAATTATTGAATGACCCTTTGTGTCACAACAATCACTTTATCACTCAGCTCCTGATTGGCTTAAAATTTATCATTAAGGTTTTGAATTTGGATCAGTAACTTCTTTATCCAAAAGCAGTTAACCTATAATTTTCTAATTCAAATTTAGCTGATCACCAAATTGTTGTTAATATTTTCACAAGGGGTGTGTTTAAGTGCTAAAAATAACCGTGTTCTAGATCTAGATACACGGCATAGTAAATATATGATTTTATAGAAATAAGCTGAACATAAAGAATAAAACCAACTATAAAAAGAGAACATGAACAATTGAAATTCAAAAAAAAGATAATATAAATAGAAAATGTTTGGTGACAGGGGTTTATTGGGGCGGGAGAGAGTGATGCCTAGGAGGCAGAATAACATGGGAAGAAAGACATAGAGGCGGTGCTAGCCTGGGGGGTCTGGGATTGGGTGGGTTGGGCTTGCGGGTTAGGGGTGTTGGTGGTGGGGGTGAAGGCAGGAGGATTTTGTGTGATGGCTGCCATATAACGCTTGTTGTATTCCTCATTGGTCTTTGGCTGGATGAGCTGGTAAGTGGCAGTGGCCATAGGTGGAAGGCGCTTATCCTTACGTGATTGATTGCCCATGTTCACATGGAAAACCATTTGCTCAAACAAGTCAGCCACCATCTGGTGGCCAAAGAGTAAATTGTGGTCAAGGATGCCAAGATAGAGGTCGTTGAAAGCCTGAGGGCAGCGCTTCTGTATTGTATCTCCAATGTTGAAGAAGAGGACATCAGCCAGATGGACGTCTGTATGGCCAGCGGGGTAGACTGAGGCCTGGTGCCCATGTCCCTGAATGGCCTCAAGGGCGATGGAGCTACCCTCCATCTGGTGGCTCAAGAAAACCTGGTACTTGGAATTTGAGCCATCCCAGGAGTCAAGTAATCCACCAAGGATGTGGCTGTATGAGTAGTCATTGATGAAATCTTGGTTTGTCCAATAGTAGACAAAACCCTTGGCTGAAACAGCCAGAAATGCACCAATGAAGTCCCCTTCTTGACTTTGCTTCCTTCTATTCTTGGCAGCGGCTTTTCCTTGCTTGTCAAAATCATCAAAAGCTATTGATAGCTTGTAATAGGAGATGAACATGACATCATCAGTTAGACTAGTCAGGTATCAGACCAGGGTTGATTCAATGGCAGTGTCATATAGGGAATCCTCAGCGCCATCCCATTAGTTGCCGGCAAAATAGGTAAGAACCTGTATGGAAGCCACCTTCCCAAACATCCAGAGCTGCACCATGCGCTTGGAGACCCATATGTTATGGTGCACAAGCTGCTTCTGGACCTGGGTCAAGGGAAGCTTGGGATCCCGCTGGAGGAGGTCAAGCATGATTGGGTATGTCTCATATATTTGTGACTTAGGGGCCTTCTTGGCCGTCCCAATCAGATTCCCCCTGTTCATCAGGTTGTTAAATTCCCGCATGACAGTAGCTTGGAAATTGCAACTGGGCAGCAATCTATTCCCAGGACAGACTCTGTAGATTCAGTGCCACAATTTCCTGAAGAATTTGGGTGGTGATGATTTGTTGCTTGGGGCGCTGGGCTGGGGGAGTTGAAGCCTGATTGGCTATAGGGGGCAGGTTAGCTGGTGGCAGGAAGTTGTTCCAAATCAAGGTTGTCATCCTGATTGGTTGGTTGGTGGGTAGGTTGTGCGGGGGTGGATACGGGAGCAGGGGCAGAGCTAGACACTAAGTGACTCTCAAACAAGTCAAAGCCATAGGGGTCTGTGGTCAGTAACAGATCAGCTTCCTTGTTACCCGCCTCAAAGGCATGAGTGTAAACAGGTGCCTCCACGTTCTGAGCCTTGCCTCCCTTTGAAGCTGGCTTGGCTGCTGGCACCATCAAATATATTGCTTGTAAAGACCATTGTAAATAACCTAGGATAAAATTACTAAAAGTAGAAATTTTAAAATTTAATGATTTATTTTTATTGTAATCTCAAGTCTATATTTGGAAGGTTCTCAAAACCATTTCATACAAATCAGGAGCCATGAAAAGGAATAAAATGCCTCTGTTCCTAAATTAGATAGCTGTTGATTGGCTGTTAAACTGTTATTTTTCTATTTTAGGCTGCTTATACTACACATCTTGTGTGAGTTCATTTTGTTTTGTGCTTGTGTAATCTCGCTTCTAGATTGCTCAAATTTTGGTTCATTTTAGTTCTTCTGTTGGTGCCTCATATGAATTCTGATTGGATTATAATATACTCTGGAACATCATCCATCCATTTCACTTGTTGCGTCAGTTCATTTTATTTGTGGTTTGAACTTCACCGCTTGATGTTTGATATAATTTGCATAATGGGCTAGTGAAATTTTGTTTTTTGTTTAACAGTCCATTTATTAACTGAAATTTTATAAATTAGTTGAATCCTGAATCTTGCGCAGGTTGGATTTTGTTTAAATCTGAAATAATTTTGTTTAAATCTGAGGTATTTTTTGTTGTCATCATAGCTTTTAAAACTACTGTATCACAAAAACATTATATTGAATCAAAATAACAATAGTGTTATCCAAATAAGATTTCTTGGTATAAAAACACTTAATAAACACCCTAAAATACAGCATCTAAAAAAACTGCATCACAAAAACGCCATCTCAAATCAAAATAAAATTTGCGTTATCCAAATAAGGTTATCAAAACTTGTCATATACCACTGCAGAACTACCCAATGATAGACACCACCCTAATTATACATAAAGCGCCACGGCGCCAGATTTGAATCCCCAAAATATGAACTCTGCTAATTAATCATAATTTCTAAGCACTAAATTCAGAATAATAATAATAAAATAATCAAAATTTTAATATAATAAAGAAAAATAAGAAACTACAAAGTAACTATGAACAATAAAAAAGAGTAATAAGCACTATCACGTTTATTGCAAGCTGCTTCAACAAGTGTTGCCACCTGTTTCTGGGGTGCCCTTGCATTGCTGAGAGGAAGACATAGCAGAAGGAGTGGCCTGACAGTTGGTGGTTTAGGGATGTTTGGCAGGGCGCTGGATAGTGATAACCAGGCCTTGTGAGTGAGCAGAAGGTAGTAATTATTATCAAGGCGCTAGAGCACGTGGGCCAGGATCATCAACATTTGAGCCCAGGCCAACTGCAAGTTGCAGGACATAGATGACCAATTGCAAAGGGGAAGTCAGATCTGGCTGATTGAAACCAGACAACCCCAACTACTGTGAGTGGAGAACGCAGCACCTATGATGAAGCAGTCCATCAACACATCCTCAATATAGTAATAGGACAGTGAAAAGGGTACACAGAGCTGATAGGCTAAAGCATGATAGTGCTCTAGACAACAACCAGTATACCCAGGCTGGCAACTCTCAGGAGGATACCACATGAAGTGGCAAGTAGCAGCAGCCAAGGGAAGATAAAAGGAAGGATCACCAGTGGTGATGGCCTGCAGGAACATCTTGAATATGGTAGAGAAGTGACAGTTGGTGTTGGCTTGGATGGGCAAGTCCAAGGTCTAAGGGAAGCTGGGATCTAAAGCAAGCAAAAAACCCAAACCCAAGTCAACTTCCCAACATACTTGTTCCAAATGGCAACATTGTGCGCATGCTGTGCCAAAATTTCACTGGGATCAAGAGTAGCCAATTACAAACCAATGGCTACCTCAGAGGCAAGCTGTGTTGCCTCATAACAGCCGTGATACAACTTGCCTGCAAAAATGACGTCATTTTGTATTCATCAGATTGCAATGCCTCCAAAAAACTGTACATGGTTTCTCATGCTGGCAGAATATAAACTTGCTAAGTAGGTCAGGGTAGCCCACTACTACGTTGTGATGAGGAGCAACTTTTGGGGAAGCTTCAAATATGGAATTAGGAAGAAGAGAAGTATATTTTATTTGATAATACTTTTGACTTATATAGCTTGCGCTGTGGCAGGGATTTAAGTTGGATCAAAGATAAAGATGGTTATGTGCAGAATGAGTTTGAGTTTCTGGATACCTGGAAAAGTCATGTGATATTGGTTTGTTGCCTTTCACAGTATTCTGAACTGTATATTGGATTGGCACCAAACTGTGCAATGACTGGATGTTAAGTGTATTGGCGGCAACCAAAATACCTGTACATCCAGCTCCTTGACACCCCCTTAAGGGGTTACTCTGGTACATCAGGAGGGGGTTTCATCTTGACAGCTGCCGCCTGATGTTCCTGGAGTTGTTTGCTAGTTGGTACCAGTTGGGTTGAGTGTTCCCCTTTGCTGAGGCAAAAGCAGGATCTGTGATACTTTTTGATGACAGGGTCTTTGGCATCTTGTAACTTAGCCAGATAGGTGTTTTTTTCTGGTCTGTATTTGATGACTCTTCCTGGTACCCTGTGTACTGAATCCAGCTTCTTCCTGTTTCTGGCCAGGACCCATACAGGGGAGTTGATTGGGAGTGGTTCCTCTGCAGAGGTTACCTTTTGTTCTTTGAGTCTTTTGTTTCTGCTATTTTAGCTTTGAAGCATATGTGTTGTAGTGCTGGTACTTTTTCTACTGCAGGAGGTTTTCCTGTGGGAATTTTCACATAAATTGCTGGTTATTGTGGGTGATTATCTTCTGTTTTGTATCCATATGTTAGTCCAAACAGTGATTAGCCTGTCCCTTGGTTGGTGTGTACCCACAATACTAATAATGCATGTTTCATGTATAGTGGCCATGTGTCTTTGGCTTTGCCATCCATTATTTTCTCAAGGGCTCTGATGAGGCTGTTGTTTAGGCGTTCCACTCTGCCATTGGCCTGTGGCCTGTATGGAGAAGGTTGTGGAGTGTTTGATGTTCTTTGCTTTTAGGTTGTTGTTTACTACATGATCTGATAACTCTGTTGCTCCATTAGTTATGATGTAGTCTGGAGTACCATAGTCAGCTATGATTGCTTTATTAATGAATCAGTTTATTGTTTCTGCTTTGTGATCCTTTGTTGCCCAGCAGATAGGCCAGAGTGTAGCAAAGTCAATGGCTACAATTAAGAAACATTGTTTTGTTTTAGTTTCTGGGAAGGGTCCCACTACGTCCAGCCCCTAAACCTTAAACAGTTTGGGTCTGGTACTGGATTAACTGTTGGCTGGGGAGCCTTGGTGCTGGCATATTTCTCACACACTGTGCACTTTTTTAGAACTTTAATTATGTCTTGTTTAAGATTGGGCCACCATACTATCTCTTTTAAAGTGAGGTATATATTGTTAGCTTTTGTGTGCCCTAGTAAGTAGTGATGTCTTAGGATAGTGTCAACTCTTTGTGCAAGTGGGATGTAAGGGACATGTTTGTTGTTAATGATTCAGTATACAGTGCCATTGAATACATGGAAATGCTTTTTGTTCCTTACTAATGTATCATGGTTTAGTTGATGTGTGGAGGGGACTTTCCCTTTTGTCTT
Source organism: Entomophthora muscae (assembly GCA_014839935.2). Classification (NCBI taxonomy): domain Eukaryota; kingdom Fungi; phylum Entomophthoromycota; class Entomophthoromycetes; order Entomophthorales; family Entomophthoraceae; genus Entomophthora; species Entomophthora muscae. The sequence continues at coordinate 268,839 of QTSX02005686.1, read as the reverse complement.
GTACTTGGTGTTATATGGGTTAGGCCAGTCAGGGTCCAGGCGGTCAGGATGATTCTCTCTAGGCTGACATAGTCTAGAGAGAGCATCAGCTGTGATCAGCTCTGCCCCATTTTTATATTGGATGTCCAAATTAAGCTGTTTCAGAAGGGACATCCATTTGGCTTGTTGCCGTGCAAGTGTGTTCTGAGTTTTGAAATATATTAAGGATTTATGGTCAGTTAGTACTCAGATGTTTAAATGTCCTTCTAGATAAAATCTCTATTTCTTGCATGTGTGATATATTGCTAGCAATTTCTTATTGTGTGTTGGGTACCTCTGCTCAGTGCTGGTTAGTTTTCTACTTTTGTAACATACTGACAGGAAGTCTTGCTTCCCTGGCTGATGGTTGTGTAGGACTGCGCCAATGGCAGTGTCACTGGCATCTGACTTGAGCTTGTAGTATCCATTGTTATTGGGGTATTGCAAGATTGGTGCTTCAATCAAAGGTTGTTTTAATAGTTAGGAATTCTTGTTACATTCTGGTGTCCAGATGAATTTCTTTTTGGCATTAACCTTGGTTAAGTCATTGATTGATGTGGTGAGCTTTCTGCAGTATTTGATGTATTTCCTTAGGTAAGCTACCAATTCAAGAAAGCATCTAACTTGTTTACCAGAGGTGGGGCGTTGCATGTTATTTATGGCTTTTATTTTGTCTGGATCTGCTTTGATGCCACTATCAGAGACAATGTGGCCCAAGAACAGAAGTTCCTTTTCCATAAATTGGCATTTACTAGGCTTGGCTTAGAGTTTGTGCTTTGCAAGTCAAATGAGTGTCTTGTGGACATGTGTGAGGTGTTTCTCTTTTTTTGAGAATATATTGATTTTGTTGAGGTAGCATAATTTATTTGAGAGACTATTTAGCGCTTGGTTCATCATAGTGATAAACAATGTGGTAGTGTTGGTCATCCCAAAGTTCATTACTCTGCATTCAAAGGATCCAAATTGCGTACAGAAAACTGTTTTTGGTATGTCTTTTTCTTTTACTTCAACTTGGTTGTAACCTGAGATGAGGTCAATTTTGGAGAAAAATTTGACTCCTGAGAGTCTTGCAAACAGATCCTCTATGAGTGTTAGGGGATATTTATTCTTTACTGTGCTTGCATTTAGTGCTCTGTAGTCAGTTACTAGACGGAGGGTACCTTCCTTTTTCTTTACAAAGAACACTGCTGTCCCCCCATGGGGATTCTGACGGGCAAATGGATCTTTTTGCTAGATTGTCCTCAATGTGTGTTTTGAGGGTTTGGGTCTCCATGGGGAGAGTATGTAGAGAGGTGCAGGTTTAGGCATGGCTTTACATCAGGTTGATGCCATGTTTGACCTCCTGTTTAGGGGGTAGTTCTGTTAGCTCTTCCTTAGATACATAAGTGTATTCATTTAGGAGTGCTGTAAGCTCCAGGGACTATATTTTGACTTTTTGCATGTGATTAAATTCAGTGCACCTCATTATATGGAGTGTAAAGTCTTTGGTTAGACCTTTCAAGTTGTCCTGATTTATGATTTGGACAAATACTGTGTCTCTCAGGATGAGATTGTTAGGTTCTTTGAGAATGTTGAAGTTGACTCCAATGCCTTTGATGGCCATGGCCTTTGTTTTTCAACATATACTGGGATTCACTTGGATTAACCAGTCAATACCTTCTACAATGTTGTAGTTTATTTTGTTCATGAAAAGTTCTTTAATGGATGTTTGTATGCCTTGGAGGTCAATTTGAAGGAAGTTGTTTCACCTTCAATTAGAACCTTTGGTTTGTCTGCCATTCTGGTATATTTGAAGTTGGATTTGACAACTTGTATTTTGTACTTGGTTAAAAATGGTTTGCTTACCATGGTGTGTTGTGCACCAGAGTCAAATAAAATAATATGTGCATGAGATTTAGAAGTGCATGGATAGACAAGAAGTTGTGTGCAATCTTTAATTTTTACATTCATAAAGATAGAAGATTGTGGGACACATGGGATGTGAGCAGCAAAGTTTGTGCCTTAATAAACTTTCTTGTTGGCTTGGGGGGGGGGGACAGGGGCACTTAGCCTGTTCCCCCTGCTCTTTCCTGTTCCTCTGTTTTGATACCTTTGAGGTCAGAGAATGTGGGGTCAGATTCATAGTGGGTTGCTGTTTCAGCATTGTTTACTTTGGTGGTGTCCTCTTTCTTGAGACAGGGGAAGTTTGTGCTCTGGCTGCAATTGCCATTGTTTTGATTGGAGTTGCTGTTGTTGTGGTTGGTGTTTTGGCGCTTGTTGCCATTGGAATTATCTCTGCCATTGCTTTTGGAGGCGCAGTTGCCGTTGTGTGTCACATATTCCATGTTTGCATATTTTTCTGTGCGCTTGGCTTCTGCAATGAGCGCAGGCATGGAGGTGTTGGCCTCTGGACAGATGAGGGCAGCAACTGAGGGTTTCATTCTGTTGATGAATTATGATCTAGTGTTCACATTGTAAGCTTGATATGGGTTTTGAATCTTGTGACATATTTCCTCAAATTAATTGGCGTAAGCTATGATAGTGGTCTTCTGAGGAAGGTCGCTGAGCTGTATTGCAGTGTATTGGAGGGATTCAGTGAAGAGGAAATTGTGGGTGATGTCTGCTTTGAACGCTTCCCAGTTATCAAGCTGGTTGTCAGTTTGTGAGCCAACCCAGGTGGAAACCCAGTTAGGTGCAGCTTTGTACAGGTGCTTGCTGGATTCCTGGATCCATTTTTTGTGGGGGATGCGGCTGGTGCAGAGTTTAACGGCTGAGTGGTCTAGCCAGTTGATGGAGTTTTCTTTGTTTTTGCCAAAGAACTTGTTGATATCAATGTATTTGGTGTTGGTAACTTTGCCTGTGATAGGAAGTTGTGTGTTTTTTTGTAGTTGGAGAGAGTGAATGTATTGAATTATCTTGGTGCATGCTTTGGGCATGACCAGTCCTTCAAATACAGTGCATCCACTAGGTATATCTTTGTTGATATTTTGGGCGTTGAAGTACGTCTTCCAGGTATCCTGGGATGTGGCCTGGTTTAGTATGTGAGCAAAGGTGGGCAGTTTCTGTTCAGTCATTTTCTCTTTCATGGGCGTGGTCAAAAAACTGTAGCTGCTATCAGTGATGAGGAGAAACTTTTGAGGAAGCTTCAAATACGGAATTAAGAAGAAGAGAAGTATATTTTATTGGATAATTCTTTTGACTTATATAGCTTGCACTGTGGCAGGGATTTAAGTTGGATCAAAGATAATGATGTTCATGTGCAGAATGGGTATGAGTTGCTGTATACCTGGACAAGTCATGTTATATTGGTTTATTGCCTTTCTTGGTATGTTGAACTGTATATTGGATTGGCACCAAACCAGGCAATGACTGGATATTAAGTGTGCTGGCAGTAACCAGAATACCTGTACATCCAGCTCTTTGAAAGTTGTCTGAGTTACAACAAGCGTGAAGCATTGCAGACAAGGTTGTAGGAGGGGGCCCAGTTGAAGAAATTATACGTGATAAAGGAGAAGATTCAACATAAGAAGGCCTTGCACCCCAAAGGGTTGGGCTGGGATCTCCCTTATAAAACAAGGAATCAATGGTGAATGTATTTCCAATAACAGAAGAACATTCTGAGCCAGCTACAGTTGTAGCACAGTTGTGCTTGCAAAATTGGGCATTATTTTCCGTAGACAATTTAGAAAGAAAATTCTAACTGACTGTAACATCTTGCTGAAAGAATTACGCTCTGCCTCACTTAAGGAATCCATAAGCTCCTTGTACTATTGGCACAAAGCGGGTTGAGTGTTGTTAGGATCCATGAAGAGAAGAAAGAAAGTAGTGCTTGTCAAGTGGGGGGATATGTTGGGATTTTTTGACTAAGCAATGATGCCAATCACGACAGAGCTCACAGAATATAATTCCTGCAACCTCATTGTCATAAATTAATACACTAGTTTTAGAAGCTATGGCAACAACCAAAAATACTTCAGATTTAAATAAAAATATTTCAGATTTGAACAAAATCCAAGTTGCGCAAGATTCAGGATTCAATTAATTTAAATATATTTGGTTAATAAATGGACTGTCAAACAAAAAGCAAAATTTCACTAGCCCATTATGCAAAATTATATCAAACATCAAGCGGTGTAGTTCAAACCACAAACAAAATAAACTGACACAATAAGTGAAATGGATGGATGCTATTCTGGAGTATATTATAATCCAATCAGGATTCATATGAGGCACCAACAGAAGGACTAAAAAAAATAAAATTGGAGCAATCTAGAAGCAAGATTCCACAAGCACAAAACAAAATGAACTCACACAAGATGCGTAGTATGAGCAGCCTAAAATAGAAAAATAACTGTTTAACAGCCAATCAACAGCTATCTGATTTAGGAACAGAGGCATTTTATCCATTTTCATGGCTCCTAATTTGTATGAAATGGTTTTGAGAACCTTCCAAATGTGGGCTTGAGATTACAATAAAAATAAACCATTAAATTTTAAAATTTCTAATTTTGGTGATTTTACCCTAGGTTTTTTTCAATATGGTTTTCAACAGCAACATCTTCAACAGCGCCAGCAGCCAAGCCAGCTTCAATGGAGGCAAGGCTCAGGACGTGGAGGCACCTGTTTATACCCAAGCCTTTGAGGCGGGTAACAAGGAAGCTGACCTGTACCTGACCATCAACCCCTATGGCTTTGATTTGTTCAGTAGTCATGCAGTGTCTAGCTCTGCCCCTGCTCCTGTACCCACCCCTGCACAAGCTGCCTGCCAACCAACTAACCAATCAGGATGGCAACCTTGATTCGGAACAACTTCCCACCACAAGCCAACTTGCCACCCTCTAGCCAATCAGGCCCTAGCGCCTTTATCCTAGCACACCAAGCGCTAAATCATCACTGCCCAAATTCACCAAGAAATTGTGGTGCTCAATAAGCGTGACCTGACCTGGGAACAGATTGTCGCCCAATTGAAATTTACCTGGGCCACCATTGTGCCTTTTAGCAGGACCCCAAGCTTCCCCTGACTCAGGCCTGGAAGCAGCTTGCGCACCATAATATATGGGTCTCTGAAGCGCATGGTGCAACTCTGGATGCACAGAAAGGTGGCTTCCATACGGGTTCTTACCAATTTTTTGGCAACCAATGGGATGGCGCTGAGGAGTCCCTGTATGATATTGACATTAAGTCAACCCTGGTCTGATGCCTGACAAGTTTGTCAAATGGCATCATTTTCACTTCTTACTATAAGCTATCCATAGCTTTTGAAAATTTCAGCGCCCAAGGAAGAGCCGCCACCCAAAAAGAGAAGAAGAAGGTCAAGAAGTGGACATTTATTGGTGCTTTTCTTGCTGTTTCAGCCAAGGGTTTTGTCTACTATCGTACAACCCCAGATTTCACCAATGGCTACAAGTACAGCCACATCCTTGGTGTATTACTTTAGTCCTGGGATGGCTAAAATTCAAAGCATTGAGGTTTTCTTGAGCCACCAGATGGAGGGTAGCTCCACTGCCCTTGAGGCCATTCAGGGATGTGGGCACCAGGCCTCAATATACCCTACCAGCCACGCAGACGTCCATCTGGCTGATATTGTCTTCTTTAACATTGGAAATACAATATGGGAGCGCCACCCTCAGGCTTTCAACAACCTCTATCTTGGGGTCCTTGACCACAATTCTCTCTTTGGCTGCCAAATGGTGGCTGACTTTTTTGCCCAAATTGTCTTCCATGTGAGCATGGGCAACCAATCATGCAAAGATAAGCGCCTCCCACCTTGGGCCACTGCCACCTACCAGCCCATCTAGCCAATGAATAATGAGAAATACAACAAGCATTATATGGCGGCCATCACACGCAAAATCCTCCTGCCGCCACCCCCACCACCAACACCCCTAACCTGCAAGCCCAACCCACCCAATCCCAGACCCCCCAGGCCAGCACTGCCTCTACGTCTTCCTTCCTGCACTATTCTGCCTACTAGGCATCACTCTTCCCTGCCCCAATAAACCCCCTGTTGCTAAACATTTTCTATTTATAATATCTTTTTTTTGAATTTTGATTGTTCATTTTCTCTTTGTTTATAGTTGGTTTTATTCTTTATATTTAGTTTATTTCTATAATATCATATATTTACTATGCCGTGTATCTAGATCCAGAACACAGTTCTTTTTAGTGCTCAAACACAGCCCCTTATGAAAATATTAACAACAATGTGGTGATCAGCTAAATTTGAATTAGAAAATTATAGGTTAACTGCTTTTGGATAAAGAAGTTACTGAGCCAAATTCAAATTCTTAATGATAAACTTTAAGCCAATCAGGAGCCAAGTGAGAAAGTGATTGTTATGACATAAAGGATCATTCAATAATTCTTTGGTGCATGTGCACTAATTAATATGATTAGCTGGTTGTTTTTCCACTGTGAGCCATTGCTGCTGTGGCAAGTTGTTGGTGGACTAGTGCTAACCCAGCAGCTGATTGGGCACTAGTCCACCAACAACTTGCCACAGCAGCAATGTCGCACAATGGCAAAACATCCAGCCAATCATATTAATTAGCGCACATGCATCAAAGAATTATTGAATGATCCTTTATGTCATAACAATCACTTTCTCACTTGGCTCCTGATTGGCTTAAAGTTTATCATTAAGAATTTGAATTTGGCTCAGTAACTTCTTTATCCAAAAGCAGTTAACCTATAATTTTCTAATTCAAATTTAGCTGATCCCAAATTCTTGTTAATATTTTCACAAGGGGCTGTGCAAAGGTGCCAAAAATAATATGTTAATCAAGGAAACAATACCAACACAAAGCAAACAACACATATTGATTTGAGCGTAAAACATATAGACAATGGGTAAAAAGATGGGATAATGTAGTAAATGGGAAAACAAACAGGAATAAACAAAGAGGCAACAGTATCAGAATAATACAGATTTTATGGGGGCAAAAGCTATAAAAACATATGAAAAGGTTAGTAAAAAAATCATATGAGTGAATTGGAGAAGCTTTTGAAGGATCTCAGCTCTGAAATTGCAAAAATCAAAGACATTGACTGCAAGGTCAAGGAAAAAGTCAAGGCTGCCGTTCTTACAGGGGACAAAATTGAAAAGGTGTCCGCCAAGTTACTCATGGCCAATATGCCAGACACCCTCAAAATAACAATTGAGCACCTTCTTAATGTTCAAAAAACTGTAGTTGAGGGCCTCCAGTTCAAGTCATTTTCCCTCTCTGCACTGTCTGTCTGGGTTGAAAATCCTGAGATGTATGCACATCTCAAGCCAGCTAAGTGAGCAAAAACTAAGGATACAGAATTGCCTGCCCAACTGGTTGCACCAAGAATGGCTAAGCCTGCTGAAGCCGCCAGCAAGGAGGAAACCCGCAAAGGTACATAAAAAATTATAATTAATAAAACTTTCAAAATACTTACCTTTTTTGGTAGAAAACATTGACAGTAAACTCCACCAAGTCCTGGTTCCTTTTGTCCCTGCCACATTTCATGCCAACTACGCCAATCATGTGGCCAAACAGCTTTATCTGTCCCCCTTGTCTTGCAGGAGCTCAAAGACAGGTTCCATGGTATCTTTCTGATGACAAGGGACACACTAGCTGGGCTGACACATGCCAAGGGGGCATCTGAGTGAGCAGTTACTATCTACAAGGATGCTTAATTGGTCCGCCTGGAACCGGTATCCCTCAATGGAGTTTACTGTGTAAACTCCATTAATCTTGTTTGGGACGTCCTGGAGAGGTTCCCATTCAAGAATGTACCAGAGATGTGCCGTGCCCATGCGGCTGCCTGCTTCTGCTTCTTGGTAGAGCATTTCATCTCTTACCTCTTGGACAACTTTGGGCGCGCGGTAGGAAAACTAGCTGTTGCAGATGTAACAGCTGTGAAGAAGACCAAAATCCTCCTTGCTGACTTTGGTCTGGCCTGGAGTGCCAACAAGATGGGGTTCCTGCAAGCAATGGAGCTCATGTTTGCTAAGACAAAGCACAAGAAGAAGATTAGTACCGTGTATAATAAGCTCTGTGAGTTTACAGAAGCTTTTGCTTGGCAAAGGCTTCACCTTGTTGTTTACCTGGGGTTCCTCTTTTACTTGAGGATGGCTGCGTCTGTAGAGGACCTGGACAGGGTCCTCCTTGGGATTGACAAGGCCAGGCTCTCCCTGGATGGGAAGAAGGTCTCCCCAGATACAACTTGGTGGACCATGTTATCCAGGACACCCTGATCCTGGCTGGGATATACAGGTTTGCAGCCCCGCCAGAAAAGCTGCTCCTGCATTCTCACCTAACAATATTTCCTTTTAACAGCCGCCGTGAATATTTTAATCAGGGTGTATCCACTGTCCACGGTGTGGCAGTGGAGGTTGTGCACTACCTCCATTGCAGGGTGGGTACATTCTGCCAAACCCATTATAGGCGCTCTTAATTTTTTCTATATATCAATAAACATCTTATATACTCTAGATTATTTTTATTATAAATAATTTTTTAAAGTCTTATTTTAGCAAAAAAGTTTTTCAAAATATATCCCAGAGAAGGTCTTAATAAAAGCATAATAAAATATATGTCAATAAAATCTACTTCTAATTTGTACACTTTACATTTAACTTTTTTAATTTGATTTTTATATTTATTTGACAAAAGTGGTATAAATATATTCACGTAATCCAGTATCAAGCGTTTGGGATACCCTTAGATGCCATAATAAAAATGATTATAAATAAAAAATTACTAACCTTCATTGATGGTCCTGCTGAATGTGATTGCAGGCTTGGAAACATCTAAATATAAAATGATAATTAATAAATATTGAATAGTAAATTAGAAAATATAAAAAAGCCGGACAAGCTAAGTCTTTAATTGATTGGCTGTTTGGCAAGGCATGCAGGTATGAACAAATAAGCATAGCCATAGAATTTGGCCACAGTCTCAGCTGGGAGGGTGTGGATCCCGGCCTGCAGCAAACTAAAAGGTCTTCAGTCCCAGTTGGGGTTCCTCACTTGACAACTTTCTTGAGCCACCCAAAGACTTCCTCATTGGGATTTAGGAAGGGTGAATAGGCAGGGATGAAGAGAAGGCACAAATCTTCTGTGGCCAATTGCTGGGGGCCCAATGCAATGCTGGTATCAATCATTGGGAATTCCTCAAGAATATCAGCCACCTTATGAAGACCAACATTGTCCAGCACAATTACATTGGTGAAGCCCTGGCTTGTGTGCCTCAGGTGCTCCTTGACCAATTGGAGAAATGATAGGAAGGTCTGGCTATTGTGAGATCCCAAAATCATTTGGTACAGCTTGACCCCCTTTGGACCAAGGAGAGCCACCATCAAATAGGCTGTGTTGCGGACTGCAGCACGCCAAGCCATCCTGTCATTGGAGCCTTTTGGGACATACCCATACCCATTGCGCATTGACAAGGCAAATGCTGATTTGTCAATGTAGTAGAATTTGACCGTCCCCTTGGCTTTGAGGACAGTGTACGCCTCAGTGTATTTTTTCCAAGTCTTGATGTTGGCTGGGCTGTTTCTATTATAGGGAGATACCCCAAGCTTTTTCCAGGAAAAGCACATTCCCTTGAGCAGATGGTAGTAAAAGAAAATTGAGGCCTCAACCCCAAAAGTAGATTTGATCATGGCCTGTATATTTTCCATTTCAAGATGGCAGTCCCGGGTTATCCACTGGCAGATTGCCCATTTTTGATCCTTGGTGAGCATGGTAGAAACGCGCAAGGATTTCTCTGCAACAAGGACACAACCAGTGTTGATGAACTTGTGGAAGGTCTTGATGGCGTACTTGGGATCCACTCTAACAATGGCTGCAGCCACCTTTTAATCACCTGATTCACACATTAGCTTAAGCAGGATGATGAGTTTGATGTTGGGGATGCACTTCTGGGCGGGCTTTTTAGCTGTGGGGATTTGCTTGTTGGTATTGGACAAAACACAGGACATGGGTACCTTGATGTAGAAGGATGCAACTTTTTTGAGCACTAGTTGTCACTCATCAGTTTGGTAGAACTCAGGCTCCTTGTCCTCTTACTGGTCACCATCACTGATGTAGGGCTTGTAGCTAGTATCAAGTACAGGCTTCACCTTCTCCAGCATAGCTGACAGAACCAACTCTTGCTGGTACACAATGTCAAACACATAAAAATTAAGTTCTACCTCCTTGTTTCTAACTTTCTTTATTGTAGTAACCTTGGTGGGCTTCCAGGTCAGCTTTGAGACCCAAGGGTTTTTTCTCTGCACCCTAGCAGCTTGTGCTCCTCAAACCAGCTGTGTCAGTGCAGCGTCACTATCAAACTCTCCTCTCCTGTCTCCTTCCTGAGTAGGCATTTGGGTTGCACTAACTCTGTTCTTTGACCCGCTGGGGCAACCACAACTGCAGCACACAACAGGTGCATTGGTACTCTGTTGCTGTGTTCCTTCCATTTTAAAATTTAATAAAATATTAAATAAAACTTAATTAAGTTACTCCCTAATTTTATTTTTGCTTTTTCTGAATATGGATATTTGATTAATATTTTTCCCACCCAATATCCCAATTATAGAATTTTATTTTTTAATTAGTTGTTTTTGGTTTTACTACACCCATTTTAGAATACCAAAAAAATCCATGCATTTCCCCAGATTTTACGCCAAATTAAGCACCCAACACAATATTTTTAAAATTTATGTTTTAGATCTTGTGTCTTATTTTAGATACCTTGGTATCATTCTTGATTACAATACATTGCACACACTGAGTGAGTGATTTTGTTTACATAGTGAGTTGCTATTGTGTTTTGTTTTTTGATTTAGCTTTGCCTCACCTTACTTGGGTGCATTTTGTCACCAATTCACATAGTAAACATATGTACACCAAAAGTCAACTCACACCATTTTGTTTGTGAATCAATGTATTTGGGATTGTATTTTGAATAGTTTTGCTTTGCGTGTGAGCACATATTTGCTGTGTTGACTCATTTTGCCCATTAATGCCAATAAGCCCTGTTAACAGAGTGTATATTTTAACCTGATAGTTGGATTTTGCTTAAATCTGAAATCATTTTGTTTAGATCTGAGGTGTTTTTGGTTGTTGCCATAGCTTTTAAAACTACTGTAACATAAAGTTTAGATATTCACTTGGCAGTTGATTTTGGATCATCACTGCAGAACACCCAATGATAAAATCTGCTGGGCTGTCCTAATCATACATAAAGCGCCGCTGCACCACCCAAAAAACCTCCAAGTGCCTCCTTGCAAATATCTTAAGCGCCAAGGCAGTGCCAGGTTCATATCTCCAAAATTTTAAAAGCTTAATTAATCATATTTTCTAAGCTCTAGTCTCAAAAGAATAATATAAAAATATATATTGGATAAGTAGTAGAATCATGATTGGTATGGCAAAATCCACCTAATGAAAAGCAGTGTTGCAACAGCTAAAATATTTACAAGGTAGTGCCTGGTACTTTTACTAGTTAGCACTGCGGCGCCTAGAATTTTATCAAAATGGTGCTTATCCTTGGGTGGTTTGTCATAAAAAGTCTCACTTCTACTGCTTATTTAATATAAAAAAATTCATTATTCCTTTATGATGCTTGGTTATTGTAATTCTATTCTGTGGGCTCTGTCTTAATTGCCATAATTGCTTGATCAAAAAATTCTGACAAAGGTTTTTCAATTATGAAGTCACTTATACCCTCAAAATACGCCGTCTAGAAAGACAGCATCTGGAATCAAATAATAACCATACTTTTATATGATGAATCCAAGCCTTTTCCTTATTAATTGGGAATAAAGTATGATTTTAATTTATGACCATATATATTAAATCAACTCAAATTAACACCACATTAATAGTAAAGTAGTTTTAAAAGCTATGGCAACAAGCAAACATACTTCAGATTCAAAAAAATGAAATCAGATTTAAGAAAAACCCAAGCCAGGCAATATTCAGGAATTAAATAATCTAAGTATTTTCAGTGAACTGTCAAAACATCAAACAATAAACAAACATCACTAACACATATTACAAAAGTATATCAAATATTAAACAACTTAGTTCAAACTACAAACAAAATGAACTGGCACAGCAAGTAAAACAGATCAATACTGTTACAGAATATACTACAATGCTATCTGGATTCAGATGAGCCACCAACAGAAGGACTTAAATGAAATGAAAATAGAGCAACCTAGAAGCAAGATTTCACAAACATGAAACAAAATTAAATCACACAAGATGTTTAGTATGAACAGCCTAAAATAGAAAATTAACAGTTTAACAACCAATCAACAATCGTCTAATTTAGGAACAAAGGCACTTTATTCATTTTCATAGTCCCTTATTTATATATAATGGTTTAAAGAACTTTGCAAATCTGGACTTGTGATTATAATAAAAATAAAATCATAAAATATTAAACTTCTATCTTTAGTGATTTTATCCTAGGTTTTTTACAATGGTTTTAACAACAATAACATCTTTAACAGCGTCAGCAAACAAGCCAGCAGCAACCAAGGCAGCTTCCTTGAAGGTGAGACTCAGAACTTGAAGGCCCCCATTTACACCCATATCTTTAATATAGGTAACAAAGAAGCTGATCTGTACCTGACCCCCAAGCCCTATGGGTTTGAATTGTTCAGTAGTCACCTAGCATCTAGCTCTGCCCTTCCCCCTTTCCCAACCCCATCCAAGGCACCCCTTTCAAGCCAATCAGAATGGCAACCCTGGTTTGGAACAGCTGCCCACTAATAGCCAACCTGCCCCCCTCAGCCAATCAGGCCCTAGCGCCTGCATCCTAGCACACCAAGCGCTAAATCATTACTGCCCAAATTCACCAAGAAATTGTGGTGCTCAATAATTGTGGCCTATCCTGGGAACAGATTACCACCTAATTGAAATTTATATGGGCCACCATTGTGCAGTGGGACCCCAAGCTTTCCCTGACCCAGGTCCAGAAACAACTTGCGCACCATGACATATGGGTTTCCAAGCACATGATGCAGCTCTAGATGTACAGAAAAGTGGCTTCAGTCTTGGTGTTGACCAATTTTGGCAGCAACCAATGGGATGGCAGTGAGGATTCCCCATATGATCTCACCATTTAATCCACTCTGGTCCAATGCCTGACAAGTTTATCCACTGACATCATGTTCATTGTGTATTACAAATTGTTCATTGCTTTTGAAAATTTTGGCAAGCAAAAAAAAAGCCACCAAGAAGAATGTAATGAAGAAGGTCAAGAAGAAGACTTTCATTGGTGCGTTTCTGGCTGTTTCAGCAAAAGGTTTTGTATATTATTAGAAAAACTCTGATTACACCAATGGCTATGAGTATAGCCATATCCTTGGTGAATTGCTGGACTCCTGGGGTAGAACAAATTCCACCTATTGGTTCTTTTTGAGCCACCAGATGAAGGGTAGCTCCACCACACTCAAGATCATCCAAGGCCACAGGCACCAGGCCTCTTTCTACCCATCTGGCCACACTGAAATCCATCTAGTCAATCTTGTGTTTCTCAATATTAGGGACACAGTCCAGGAGCGCCATCCACAGGATTTCAACAATCTCTATATTGGAGTCCTTGACCATGATTCTCTGTTTGGTTGCCAAATAATGGCTGACTTGTTTGCCTAAATTGTCTTTCAGTGAATATGGGCAACCAATCACAGAAGGACAAGCGCCTCCTACCCTGTTACACAGCTATCTACCTACCAATCCAGCCAATGTCAGACAAGGAATACAACAAGTGGTATATGGCGGCCATAACAATTAGTCCAATTGGTTCAACCTCCGCCATCACCAACCCTCACCTGTTAGTCCCACTCATCCAGCCCCAGACCTCTCAGGCCAGCACCACCTTCATACATTCTTCCCTGCACTATTCTGCCTCATAGGCATCACTCTTCCTGTCCCAAATAAACTCCTTTCCTCCTATTTTTTAATTTATATTATTTTTTATCCAGAATTTCAATTGTTTTATTTCTCTTTGTTGTTAGTTTGTTGTTTTCTTTATGCTTAGCTTATTCTATAAAATCATATGTTTACTATGCTATGTATCTAGATCTAGAAAACAGTTATTTTGAACTTTTTACACAGCCCCTTTTGAAAATGTTAACAAAAATTTGGTGATCAGCAAAATTTAAATTAGAAAATTTTTATATTTATTGTGATAAGGGGAAGTTGTTGCTGATCTGGATTCAAAACCTTAATGATAAACTTTAAGCCAATCAGGAGCCAAGTGAGAAAGTAATTGTTGTGACATAAAGGGTCATTCAATAATTTTTTGATGCATAAGTGCTAATTAACATGATTGGCTGGTTGTTTTTTCATTGTGTGTTATTGTTGCTGTGGCAAGTTTTTTTGTGAACTAGTGCCAACCTGGCAGCTGATTGAGCACTAGTTCACCAACAACTTGCCACAGTATCAATGGCAAACAATGGCAAAACAACCAGACAATCAGATTTATTAGGGCACATGCATCAAAGAATTATTGAATGACCCTTTATGTCATAACAATCACTTTCTCACTTGGCTTCTAATTGGCTTAAAGCTTATCATTAAGGTTTTGAATTTGGATCAGCAACAACTTCCTCTAAACACAATAAACATAAAATTTTCTAATTTAAATTTAGCTGATCACCAAATTTTTGTTAACATTTTCACAAGGGGCTGTGTAAAGAGCTAAAACAATACTGCAATTATGGAAGCAATGAAAAACACAAAGTAAACACCAAATATCAAGATAAATGTAAAACATTTACACAATGAGTAAAAAGATGGGATATTGTAGTAAATAGAACAACAGACATGGATAAGCAAAGAGGCAATAGTATCAGAATAACACAAACTTTATTGGGGTGAAAGCTATAAAAACATATGAAAAGGTTAGTAAAATTCAATGAGAGAACTCAAGAAGTTATTAAAGGTCCTTGACTCAGCAATTGTTGAAATTAAGGGTTTTGACTGCAAGGTCAAAGTAAAGGTGAAGTCTGCTGTCCTAACAGGCAAGAAAATTGACATTGTGTCCACAAAGGCGCTTATGGCCAAGATGCCTGATACCCCTGAAAAGACCAGTGGGTGTCTTCTTATTTTCCAGAATACTGTTGTGTAGGGCTTAAAATTCAAGATGTCTTCCCTCTCCCAGCCGTCTGTCTGGGTTGACAACCCAGAGATGTATAAACATCTCAAAACGGCACCAGCGCCCATGTCAACAAAGTGTTGACATGGTCACTGTCAACTCAAAACTCTAAATCTCCTATGTTTTTTGCTAGTTGTGCTAGCTTAATTCTTTTTTAAAGCATTCAGGGGTGCAAACCCAGAAAACACAACAAAATTGTGGCTATCTCAACACAATTTAATATTAAGCCTAATAAAAACTCAATTTAACCAGATTTTCCCTTTACTTTTTACTAATAAAAATTAGTTTATTTTTTATTTGTTTTAAAGACGTAAAAGTGTCAATGTTGACACTTTTTAAGCATAACTTATTTTTAATAACAAAACTGAAACATCTATAATAAAAATTAAGTGTGCATTTAAAAGTCTTTTTTATTGAATTATTATATTAAAAAAGACAGTGCACATACATTTGATTGTTGAAATTTCATCTTATAAATATATATGTGGCACTTATTCCAACTTTAATATATTAAGTGGATTGGTGGCTAACAGCATTCCAATAATTTAAGTGTGAGTTACTATGTAAGTTACTATAGAATTTATTATTGAAATTAATGCTGATACTTTTAAATGTTGTTTTTATGCTTGTGATCATCCGCTGGGGTGGAGTTAAGCAAATTAGAGTGGCGCAATTAAGCCTAAATTAATATGTCACTGCATATAAAGAATGTTGTAAGTGACGTTGTCAACACTTAACCCTTTTCTATACTGAAGACTACTTTCTTAACAACTTTACATATAAGCAATGGTAAAATATCATATTACCACTACCCAAATATTATTTTTAATAAAAAAATAAAGAACTTTAATACTTTTTTTTACTTATTTTCATGTTTTTTAATTTTTATATGTGAACAAAAATACACAGAAAACAGTTAATTTTTGCTAGCCCATGTATGTCAGGAATGACAATTTGGATGCTCCTAAATCTCAAAATACAGAACTGGAGTCAAACTCTGGGCAAAAACCTTTGCAGACCACCAGACCCATGGGCTGGGAACCCAATAACCCACTACTGTTTGATAAAGTTATTACCAGCCTGCCAGGACCCAAACCCTTAGCTGTCCCACAGGATTCTGCAAGCAAACTGCCAGTGCAAGATGCCAAGAATTTCCCTGAGGTGCCAACACCTGACACCAGCAGTTTGATTAGTGAAATACGCAATTTTCTCCATGAGAGTTATTCCAGACTCCCCCAAAGTCCCGGGGAAGGCACTGAACCCAAGGAGGCACCCAATACCCAAATTAACAAACAGAAGGATTCAAAGTCTTCTCATCTCAAAGTGGTCAGTGGCAAACTGCCAGTGCCAAGTGCCATACTGCCATCTGAGACCCCCTATGCCAACCCGCCCAAGCCCAGAAAACCTGACCAGGAAGTGAAGCCTGGCAGTGTGGTATAAATACCTGCCAGGTCAAGATCAACCCCCATTGTCATTTTTAAATAAAGGTTATGAGATATTTGTTTCCCCAATTATTGCTGTATTTTATTCTTGTCATCTGCCAGTTAACTCAAAGATCATCTGACCCCCCTGCCAGCCTGCCAGCTATGTACCACCCGCCTGGTGCTCCCTTTGGTCCTGTCCATTTGACAGAGTACCCCTTAAAGCCTGAGTACAAGAACTACACCGCCAACAACATACTAGCCCAGGATCCCTTGGCCAGAACTACAGAGTTAACCAGATACAACCAAGAAGGCCCTTGGTACGTTACCAAACCCTTCCTGTTCAGAGATAAATAAAACTTCCTTCCTGCCTACCAAATGGACATGGAACCACCTGTCACCCCCAAATCAATGCCTTCCTCTGCCACTAAACTCCCCCTGGAACATACCAACAAGCTTTTTGAAATTTTATACATTACTCTCACAGGAATAATTGATACTATTGTCCCCGCCGCCGGTCTGTGGTTGTAGGTGGGCAAGTCAATGTCCTACCTCATTAAGTTAGCACCAATCCTTTGGTGGGCCCTGCCCACCCAGTCCGCAACCTGCCAGTTCCCAAGCGCTAGCAAGCCGGCCAGTTGGGGTTGGTTCCCTAACATTATGACAATCTATTTTAAACCTGGTACCCTGAGCCCCAAGATGTTGATTATTCTTGGGGCATCTTGTATGTTTTTTGTAATGATAATCACTTATTACACATTTATGATGACCAAGAACCTAATTTCTTCCATGTGGAAGAATGTGAACGTGAACCTGAATGACCCCAAGAAATCCAACCCTGCCGCCAAAACTGCCAAAGGACCTTCCTCTCAGGTTCAGAATGTGATAGTCAACAAATTTCTCCATCAAAGTGGAGATGCCCCAGATGGGAAAACTCACTCTTGAAGAGGCCTGTTGCGCCATGCCAGTGCTCTGACTACATTTTCAAGCCAATGCCCTGTCCTATTCCAGTGACACCAAGAAGGTTCTTGGAGTAGCTGCCATGCTATCAGGAGAAGCCCTTGATTGGTTTGGCAAAGCCACTGCCAAAGACGTGGAATTCTGCCTAGATTATGCCAAGTTTGAAGCCAAGTTGATGGTCACAGGGGAACACCGCAACACCAGATACTATGCCCTGAATTCCTTGTTGGAAATCTAGCAGGGCGCCCATCTCATTCAAGTGTACATTGATAAATTCCTCAAACTAAAGACCCACACCCAACTGGAAGACAAACTGGCAGCCATTATCTTCCGATAGGGAGTCAACCTAGCAATGAAGGACCTGTTGAAGCACCACCTGCCCACCCTCAGCCTAGATGATCTAGTTCCCCTGTGAAAGGGCCTTAGCATGAACCAAGAGGACGCTGGCCCCTCTCAGACCCGCCAAACCCAAGCACCAACCCCCAACAGAACAGGAATGTCACCTGAAGAGCTCCAACGGCACTACTGTGAAGGACTCTGTTTTACTGCCATGAGGCAGGCCACTTGACCAGAGCCTGCCCTAAGAAGAGCACTGCCCCAATCACACCGGCGCAAATAAACACTTCTTCCCAGTCTTACAAATTCATCCAAGTGACCATAGAACTATTGGGAAACAAGCACCAGAGTGAAGCTTTTATTGATACAGGAGCTGATGAAAGCTTCATTGACGCCAGCCTGGCAAAGGAACTAGGCTTGTCAGCCTTAGAGCGTAGCCTACAAGTAGTCATGAGAAACAGCTCTTTGGACACTAGCTATGAGTGTGAACAAGAACTTCTGTTGACAATTGGACATAATGTGTACCCGTTTTCCCTGATCCTATTACCCAAACTACCCCACCCCCTTATACTGGGCAACTCCTGGTCCAACAGACATGGCCTGATCCTGAACATTTGCAAACAAACTGCCACACTGGGCCAGCCTGAATCTTGCAACACTGTCCCCTTTTGCATGAGCCATGGCCAAACCCCTACCAACAAACTCTTAACCATAAAGATAAAACCTAGTGTTGGGATACTACCTACTCCCCTAAAGAAATGGGAACATGTGTTTAGTGAAGAATAAGCCACAAAACTACCCAGCCATTCAATCTACAATCACGCCATAGACCTGATACCAGGAACCCAACCTCACCACAGCATTATCTACAGCTGCAACCACTGCAAACAAGTAGACTTGAAAGCATACCTTGAGGATATGACAAAAAAGGGTTTCATCCAAGTGTCAAAAGCCCCCTGCTTGTCACCCATGCTGTTTGTAGGAAAAAAGATGGTGGGATGTGTCCATGCATAAACTACCAGAAGCTGAATGACATTACAGTGAAGAACTGCTACCCTGTCCCCAATGCTGACGCCCTCTGTGATTTACTAACTGGAGCCCAGGTGTACTCAAAAATTGACCTTAGAGATGTGTTCAATCAAATCCAAATCAAGGACAGAGACAAATACAAAACAGTCTTCAAAACCCAATATGGGTTGTACAAGTACCTAGTAATGCCATTTGGCCTGTGCAACGCCCCCAGCACTTTTCCAGAGGATGATCAATACTTTCCTAGGGGAATACCTTGACCAATTTTGTGTCACATACTTGGACAACATCCTCATTTACAGCAAGTCACACAAAGAGCACCTCCAACACCTGGACCTGATACTGGAAAAACTCTCCTAAGCCAACCTACACGCCAAACTTAAAAAATGTGAATTCTTTCAGACTGAGGTTGAATTCCTGGGCATGTGGTGAAGACTGGTGGTTTTGCTATGGCACAGGACAAAGTAGAAGCAATAACATCTTGGCTGGTACCCAAATGCAGAAAGGATGTGAGAAGCTTTTTGGGCCTGGCAAATTATTGCAGGGATTTCATCCAAAAAATTTCTCACATTACTCTACCCCTGACCCGCCTTTGCTCTGACAAGGTCACCTTTGCTTGGACTGACAAGTGCACATCAGCATAGGAGACACTAAAACTCACGTTCATCTCTGAACCTGTCCTGGCAATGCCTGACTCATCCAAGCCATTTGTACTGGAAACCAACACGTCTGACTTTGTGGTGGGTGGGGTCCTTCTTCAGGAAGGAGGGGATAGTATGCTACATCCTGTAGCATATTACTCCAAGAAGATGCTACCTGCCAAAGGAAACTACCCAATCTACAACAAGGAGATGCTTGCAATAATGAAGACCTTGAAACATTGGCGCTGGTACCTATGTGGCGCTGAATTCCCAGTAAAAGTCCTAACTGACCACAAGAACTTGGTCTACTTTTTTAAACCCAGACAGTTGAACCAGAGGCAGGCCAGATGGGCTCTAGAACTGGTCAACTACACCCTGACAATTGACTACAAACCCAGAAAAGTCAACATAGTACCTGTCTCACTGAGCAGAAGAGCAGATATGATTCCCACCACAGCTGAGACCAAGGACCTCAACACCCATGTGCTCCTCAACCCTGCCAGCCTAGGTATCCAACTTATGTACATGAAGATCATAGCCAGTAAGCCTAACATAATTGAGGCGCATAAATTAGACAAGTATTCAGTGGAACTCATTGCCAACTTGACCTCAGACCCAGATAGCCGCAACTACAAGAAGGGATTCTCATTGAAAGGAACTACCCTGCTATTACACAACCAGATCTATGCTCCAGAAGGTGAAACAAGGACCAAAGTACTCATAGACTATCACAACTCAGAGATGGCCGGCCACCCTGGCAGACTCCAGATAATCCAAGGAATCAAGAAGAATTATGCTTGGCCCCAACTGGACAAAGACGTGGCCACCTATAAAGGCTGTGAGACATGTGGAAGTACCAAACCCCGTAGATCCAAACCTGAAGGCTTGATAAGACCACTAGACATACCAGCGGGACCCTGGCAGTCTGTTCCAATGGATTATATTGTGGAATTTCCCCCTTCTAATTTGTTCAATGCAATCCTAGTCATGGTAGATAGATTTACTAAAATGTCCTATTTTGTCCCTACCACCACCCACTGCACTGCTGCAGAGACAGCTAGACATTTCCACAGCTGCATCCTAACTCAACATGGCTCTCCAGCAGAAATAATCACTGATAGAGGACCACAATTCACCTCCAACTACTGGACTCAAGTGATGAAGGACTTGGAAGTAAAGCGCTGTGTATCAACCTCCTACCACCCACAGACTGACGGCCAGACTGAACAAGTGAACCAAATACTTGAACAATACCTATGATGCTACTCCAACGCCAATCAAGATAACTGGGCTGAGATGCTACCCATGGCACAGTACGCCTACAACAGCAAAGACCATGCATCTACTGAAATGTCCCCCTTCAAAGCCAACTACGGGTTTGACCCCTCATGGGACCCTAGCATTGGAAACAAGGAAATCAACCCGTCTGGACGCGCCTGGATTGAACAGATCCACAACACCCAAACTATATGCCTAGCAAACCTGAACCAAGCAGTACAGACATTCAAGGCCTTTGCTGATCAAAAACAGACCCCTGGTAAACCCCTCCAAGTTGAAGACAAGGTCTATTTAGACTCCTGCAACGTGCCCCTGCATGTGCCTTGCAGAAAATTAGCTCACAGAAGAAGCAGGCCACACAAGATCACCAAGCTCATTGGAGAAGTTGCCTTCAAGTTAGACCTACCCCCACGTGGAAGATCCATAATGTGTTCCACTGTGCCTTGCTGTTCAAAAAAGACAGAAACTCCCTTCCCCACCAGAAGATCAAGTCTAGCCCCCGCCAAACCAGAAGGACCACTCAAGTGAGTACAAAGTCAAATACATCCATAGCAACCAAGTCCACTACAAGACCCCCCAGTACTACGTCAAGTGGTTAGGCTACCCCCTGGAAGAAAGCACCTGGGAATCCTTGAGCAACCTAACCAATGCCAAACAGGCCATCCAACAATACCTTGAGAAGAAGGCCCTGAAAGGGGGACTCTTGGGGAAAGAAGGGGATGATGTCAGGAATAACAATTTGGATGCTCCTAAATTGCAAAATACAGAACCGGAGTTGAACCCTGGGAAAAACCCTTTGCGGACCTCCAGAATCATAGGCTGGGAATGCAATAATCCACTACTAATCAATGAAGTTGCTGCCAGCCCACCAGGACCCAACCCCTTAGCTGCCCCGCAGGATTCTGCAAGCAAACCAACAGTGCAAGATGCTGAGAATTTCCCTGAGGTGCCAACACCTGACACCAGAAGTTTTCTTGATGAAATACGCAAGTTTCTCCATGAGAGTTATTCCAAAATCCCCCAAAGTCCCGGGGGAGGCACTGAACCCAAGGAGGCACCCAATACCCAAATCAACAAACAGAAGGATTCAAAGCCTTCTCATCCTAAAGCGGCCAGTGGCAAACCACCAGTGCTGAGTGCCACACTGCCATCTGAGACCCCTGATGCCAACCCGCCTGAGCCCAGAAAACCCAACCAGGTAGTGAAGCCTGGCAGTGTGGTATAAATACCTGCCAGGCCAAGATCAAACCCCATCATCATTTTTAAATAAAGGTTATGAGATATTAGTTTCCCCAATTATTGCCATATTTTATTCTTGTCATCTGCCAGTTAACTCAAAGATCATCTGACCCCCCTGCCAGCTACGTACCGCCCACCTGGTGCTCCCTTTGGTCCTGTCTATTTGACAGAGTACCCCTTAAAGCCTGAGTATAAGAACTACACCGCCAACAGCATACTAGCCCGGGATTCCTTGGCCAGAACTACAGAGTTAACCAGATACAACTGAGAAGGCCCTTGGTACGTTACCAAACCCTGCCTGTTCAGAGATAAATACAACTTCCTTCCTGACTACCAAATGGACATGGAACCACCTGTCACCCCCAAACCAATGCCTGCCTCTGCCGCCAAACTCCCCCTGGACCATACCAACAAGCTTTTTGGAATTGTATACATTACTCCCACAGGAATAATTGATACTTTTGTCCCCGCCGCCGGTCTGTGGTTGTAGGTGGGCAAGTCAATGTCCTACCTCATTAAGTTAGCACCAATCCTTTGGTGGGCCCTTCCCACCCAGTTTGTGACCTGCCAGTTCCCAAGCACTAACAAGCTGGCCAGTTAGGGTTGGTTCTCTGACAATCTGCGTAAATTTAATTAAGCGTACTATGAAAAAATATAGTAAATTTTTAAAAAAAATGTTGACAGTGACAATGTTGTCAAAAATAATGTCTACAATTTTTGTAATCAACAGTGAGAGTTCAGCTTTTTTTACTAATTGTCACTCATAATGTCAACGCTTTTCAGTTCTCACATATAAAACTTTATGTTTTACATAATAAAAACTTCCCTTTTTTGATATGTTGTATTTTTGACTTTTTTCTTTCATATTTTTAATTTTTAAAATAAAATCTATATCTAAATATAATACTTTTGCATATTTCTCTTAAATTTTAATTTTTTATTTAAATTTATAATAAATTAAAAACTATACAAGTATTTTTTACTTTTAAATGCCAATAAAAACAATCTAACATTTACTTTTTATATATTATGCTTTTTAAGTTGTTTTGTTTGCTTTTTACATACATTGCTTTATTTTAAACCCTTTTACTTATTATTTTAGGACAAAAACACCTCTAAGCATCCCAAAGGAACCAAGAGTTCTTCAAAGCCAACCAAATCCACCAAAAAGAAGCCTGTCTCATCAAAGAAGGCCACTCCAAAACCATCCCCAAAGCCCTCACCAAAGCCCTCCCCTGAGCCCTCTCCTGAGAAGATCCCTGCTCACTTCACTGGGGGAGATGAATCTGATGGTTCACTTACAGACCACGGTTTCTATAACTCAGCTTCAGACAAGAAGCTCTCCAAGAAGCAGTGCCAGGCCAAAAAGTCCCCTTTCAAGGATAAGTCTCCTCCAAATGAGGAGCACCACAAAAATCCCCCTTCTTCTCTCCCCACCCCCCCCAAGCTTCCATGATGCAAGCTCATTAGGGGATGATTCAAAGCCCCACTTTTATTACTTCCCTGACTTCTGCCATTCTCCTGCTGGCCCCTGGGATCCTCTGTTGGCCCACAACATCTGCAATGTTGATGGCAAATTTAATGTTCACTCTTCCTTGCCTAAGTATTTTCCTATCAATAGTGTAAAGGGTGGGCTGGCCATGGTGGCCAATGGTTATATTTTCTCTTGTAACAACTCCAACTGGGGCTTCAAGAGCCGCCATTACACCTGCAAGGACCTCTTCTTACCAGTGCAGCTCAACACTGAGCACTGGGACTTGGTCCAAACCATCAAGGGTGAACACACTTGTGTGATGCCAAATACCACCATAGCCTGCCTCCTCAAGTGGTATCTTGTCCAGGTGATTCCCACCTCCAAAGATTTTTCCGCCACCCAGCTGTCTGTGCTTGCTTGCAAGTACCTCTCCCCAACTAACTTGAAGAGGGTGCCAACCCATAATCAGTTGGTTAAGTTTGTAAGTGATAGGCATCAAGCCTCCAATCCTCTGGCCAAGAGCACCACTAATATTGAAGACCTGGTCCTCACAGATGCCGTCAAAAAAACTGAGGATGGTGAGATGTTACTGCTCCATGACAATGAGAAGGAAGTGGAGGATAGGATTATAGCCTACGCCACAACCTAAAACCTAGAGCAGCTCAATACTGCTAACATCTGGCTGTGCAACAGCACATTTGCTACTTGCCCCTCTCTCTTTAAGTAGCTTTGGGTCCTGCATGGGCAGTTTAATGACCAGGTTATTCCTCTTGTGTTCTTTCTCCTTCCTGGTGCCAAGACTGAAGTCTACACCAGAGCCTTCAATATTGCCCAGGATGCTTTGAGCTACCTTCCCACCAACCAGCTCCCCCCTCCCACTCACGCCACAAGGGCAAATCCCTCCTCCACTGAGAAGGATGAGTCAACCCTAGTTGCTGAGCAGCTAGCTCATGAGCGCTCACTTGGGACAAAGGTTATCATAATGGACTTTGAGCAAGCTCAATCCAGAGCCTTCAAGGCCACCTTCCATGGAGAAGTTCAGGGCTTCTTCTTCCATTTTAGGCAGGCCCTCATCAAGAATCTCAAGAGCAAGAAGGAGCTTTTTGAGAAGTATCTTAACAATGGTAAGGGGAAGTGCTGCTTTGCCTTGACTCAGTTTGCTGCCTTGGATTTTGTGTGGCCAGAGCATACTGGGCTTAGCTTTGAGGCCCTCCTGGAGGATGCTTACGTGAAGAAGCACTCCACTATCTTCAAAGGTTACTTGGATTACTTTGAGCGCCAATGAGTGGGTAAGAAGGTGACTGCCCAGAGAGGAAAGAGTGGGGCCACTGCCCCTTGGAATTGCCAGGGCACCTTCCTCAAGGGGGAGATAAAGATCACCTCCATCCTGGAAGTGTGGCACAAGCACCTGAAGGTGAAGTTTGGGGCCAACCCCAAATACAACAAGTTTTTCTCTAAGCTGCAGGAGGAGCAAGCAAGAACTGTCTCCAAGTTTTGCAACCTGGCCAACCAGGTGGTCCCCAAGAAGCAAAAGTCCAAGGAGAAGGACTACCAGGAGGACGTTCAGAAGGTGGTGAAGAAAAAGTATAAGGTGGCAGAAATTAAGAAGTACCTTGAGGACGTTGCCACTGCTCTTGCTGGTGGCTTTAATTAGCACAATAAACCTTGCTTTTCTTTGCCTGTATATTTTTTACTTTTAAACTTTTAATTTTTTAATTTACTTATATTGTACTAATCTTTTTAGGTATAAATGGTAAGTTTCAGATACAGTTTCAATGTGGTTTAGTAAGAAATATCTTTTATTTTGTTAATTTATCACTAAGCTATGAGATATTTTCAGTTATGCTTATATAAAGTATAATAAATTTAAATAAAATTTTCTTATATTTTGTAGTTATTATTATATATAAAATATTTTTATTTTTGGTTCATTGGAATTCTATTTTTTATGGAAATAAAAAATAATTTTATAATAAATAGTGTAATTTACATAGTAAACTGAAAATTAGCTGCTTACATCTCCTTATTCTTATTACTTAAGATAATTTTTTATTGCATTTTTTGAATTCTCTGGGGTCATTTTAGTATATTAAAGTATTTTAAAACAATTTTTATATTTAAAATGTTCAGGGTAAAGTGTTTTGTTAATTAAAAAAGTGTCAACATCCAGGAAACAACATTAAGTAAAAATGGGTTGTCACTTTACTATAGTGTCAACATTAAAAGTGTCAACATGGCCACTGTTGACATTATTATTGTTGACATGGGCGCTGTTGCCCTCAAAACTGTCGCGCACGTAGAAGAACAGTGGACACCAAGATGCCCGCGCAGCTGATTGCTTCAAAGATAGCCAAACCCACAAAAGATGCCACCAATGAAGAATGCAAAGAAGGTACCTAAAAAATTAATAAACAGAAATAAATAATTACTTGACTTTTAGAAATATTTGATGGTGTAGTGTGCAAGGTCCTTGTTCTGTATGTCCCAGTGGCATTTTACTCTAACTATGTCAATCACATGGCCAGGCAGCTGGCTCTGTCACCTCCTTTGGTCTGAAAAATTAAGGACCAAATTCATGGTTCCTTCCTAATGTTGGGGACACACTACTGGGGCTTTCACATGGCAAAGGGGCATCTGAGTGGGCAGTTACTGCCTACAAGGATGCCCAGTTGATCTGCTTGGACCCAATTTCCCTTGGTGGAGTTTACTATGTAAACTTCATTGAGCTTTTTTGGGATGTCCTGGAGATGCTCACATCCAAGAACATACTGGGGATGGGCCAGCTCCATGCAGCTGCTTGATTCTGCTACCCAGTGGAGCACACCCTATCTTACTTTCTGGAGAACTTCAGGGGCACAATGTCAAAATTGGATGTTGCAAATGCAACAGAATTCAAAAAACTAATATTCTCCTAGCGGACTTTGGGATGGCCTGGAGTGCTAACAAGACAAGACTCCCACTGGCAATGGATCTCACTTTTGCAAAGACAAAGCACAAGAAGAAGATTAGCGCTGTATTTAATAAATTGTGTGCTTTTACTGAAGCCTTTGCTGGGAAAAGGCTTCACCTTGTGGTTTACCTTGGGTTCTTGTTATACTTTGGGATAGGGGCCACAGTCAAATACCTGGACAGGGTCTTCCTTGGGATCAACAAGGTCAGACTCTCCATCAATGAGAAAAAGGTCTCACATGGATTGACTCAGTTGACCATGTCATTCAGGACGCCTTGGTCCTGGTGGGAATCTATGGGTTTGCAGCCCCACCAGAAAAGCTGCTGCTGCACTCCCACCTGACCCTATTTCCTTTTACAAGCCGCCAAGAATATTTTAATCAAGACATATTCACTGTATACAGCGCAGCAGTAGAGGTTGTGCACCACCTCCATTGCCAGGTGTCTTCATACCACTGCACAAACTACAGGAAGCCCCAATAAATCCCATTACACAATAAATTTTATTACAGTTTTAATTATTATTTTTTAACATAATTAATTTAAAAAAGCTTTTATATCATAGAAAATTATTACAAATACAAAATACTTAAAACAGTATATAAAGTTTATAGTAATATATTTAATATAAAAGCATCATATACTTTGTGAAATTGACATTTATACTTTTTTATTTAGCTTATATATTTATTTGAAGAAATTTATACAAATATAAATTTTATACTCCAGTATCAAGTGTTAGAGATAGTCAACATATCACAGTAGGTTCCATCATGCCGGGAATTATCTGCCCGAGCAAGAAGGCTCAAAAAGCTGGAAAACCTTTATCAAAATTGACTGAGTTAACAGATTTAAATCAAATGGTTGATTGCAAATGGGTTACAGCTGCTCCAGTCTGTCAGCTGAAACCAGTTCCTCCTTGCAAATTGATATTGATAAATTGGCGTGATTTGAGGGTCACCCAATACAAGCTTATTAATCAGCATGGTCATCAGAAATTGGTCACACAAGGGTTCTTTGCAACCTGGACCAGATACTTACTTGACAATGTGGAAGAAATAGGAGGCCAAGATTTAGGTGGTATTGCTTATTCAATTTTCTGATATATATTGAATGATTTTCACTGTTTCAACTCTAAGAGTTGAGTCCTCCTAAAATTTTAAACAATAAAAATCATTTATCCCTAGTTCTAATTTACTTTTCAAAATGCATCCTGTGGTTGGGTTGTTACAATATATGCCGTACAATCTAATTCTCAACCAAATCATTTCAGGAAGATGGGGCCCAGCATCTGGAACTTTGTTGTTGGCGCCTCCAAATGTCAATTTCATGCCAGCTGATTTTGTAGCTCCTCCCCCCATTCTTGAAACTGAAAATTGTGTCCCTTCTCAATGCCCAGAGTTCTACGCTGAAGATGCATTGATGCTGTCTCAGGCCATTTATCTTGGGCTACTTTGGTTAGGATTAATTGTTCTGCTTAATCCTGGTATCACAATTGGAAATTTTACAAAGAGATATCTGAAGCCACATTGGTGGTTAATCATTAATCCTATGTGGATTTGGGTGGTAATTCCCCATCACTTAGAAACAGCTTCATACTATCCCACAATTTCTGTCACATTACTCAACTTTTCTACGTTTGAGTTTTTGGAAGCAGTTTGTCATGAATTTGTGTTTCTTTTCTCTTGCTCTGTTGAGATATCTGCGTTTACCATGTTTATTTTTATCAGTTCCTTTCTGAGTTTTCAGTTTGGACTTTTCTTTAATTTGTGGTTTTCATCTCTGGTTGCATTTTTTGAGACTGGATCTTCTGTTTCCTATTTCTGCTGTGTCATGTCATTTTGGCGTCCAGATTATTTTCATGCTCCACCCACTGATAAGATTTTGCGTGAAGTTTTGTCAGCATTATCATTCTTTTCCTGTTCAAGCCTTAGTCACAAATCCCAAGTTTACCATGTGATGACAAAGGTTTCTGAGGATGCTTGTGAATGGTTGTTGTCTGCGGTGGAGCGCAATCCACATGTTTTAACTGAAAGTGCATCTTTATACCCTTTGTTAAAAAATTCATGTGTTTCTATTGAGGAGCTCAAATTATATTATAAGCTGTACGCCTTCCAACAGGGTACTACTCCGCTTTTGGTATTCCTTCTTCAGTTTCTTGCCTATTGCTGTATGATTGATGTTCCTGAGGTGAATAAACTCTCAGTGTTGTGGTTAGAAGTTGACCAGACTGCCCAGTATTTGGCAGTTTGGGATTCCCTGTTAACCACAACTGAGGCCCTGGTAAGCCAAACTCTTTCTCTGGTCTCAAATCTGTCAACTTCCAAGCAAAATATGTTGGTAATTGAGGACAAACCCGCTGTGCACTCCTGGTTTTCTGGTCCTTGCTCTGTGGTAGTCCCTTCTAACCAAAGTCAGGATTGTTCTCCCCCTAGCTCTTCTCAGTTGCAATTGGCAGTGGTGAACAAACTGTCAATGTAAATGAAGCACCAGTAGTGTCTGGTTCTGATAGTTCTTTGGCAATGCTTCAGCACGTTGTACCTGCAAAGCCGTCTGCAGTTGTGTCCAAAGAGTTGCCCCTTGTTCCCATTGATTGTGGTCATCCTGTTCTTCCAGATGCTGTCCAATAAATGATTGAGAGTTACTTCCAGGAGCATCCTGCCTCCTTAGCTGCTGTCTGTACTGCCAAAGAGAAGCAGGACCCTGCCAAGATTGCCACCTTTGCTACAAATAAAACTACTTCAGGTTACTTCTTGTTTTATGGTTTCATTGATAATGGTCAAACCATATATCAGCCAGCCATTTTGTTGTATACAGGTGCTTCTGAGAACTTCATGAGTGTGGAGACTGCAGACTTGCTACAGCTCAAGTACCACCCTGGTATGCTTGTTAGGGGGGAAATTGTTAAATGTTTCCCTCTTTCCAGCTGAAGAAACCTGTAACATTTGTGGTAGCGGGTCAGTCTTTTACTGCAAGGTTTTCTGTTTGCTCTACCCTGATGTATTCTATCATTTTGGGGGTGGGTTGGTGGAGAGATCATAATGTATCAACCTTACTGAAAGAAAATTTGCTACAGGTGGAACACTCTTTGGGTATATCTATTCATATTCTGCTGTTAGGTATGTCTGAAATGGAGCAATCTTCTCAGACCAACTAATTGGTTCCTGTCCCTGTCCCCGCATGTTCATATTTACCAGCATGTTTGCAACCCTGGTCTACAGTGTTTGACACCACCAGAGGCGAGGTCCTTCCCAAGCACACTCAGTTTGACTTTGACTTTAAAGTTACCGTTGATCTGATTCAAATTGTGTCTCCTATTTACCCTTTAACCTTGAAGGAAGACACACATTTAGAAGAATGGACTTGTGAGATGTTGGCAAAGGGCTATATTTTTAAAAAGGCTTCATCAATCTTCTCCAAGTTGTTGTTCATTCAAAGGGCTGATGGGTCTCTTTGTCCTTGTGTCAGCTACAGGAATTTGAATAACATCACAATCCCTGATCCCTACCCTTTACCTCTAAAAGCACAGATCTCTAGGTGTGTTGAGAAGGCTAAGGTATTCTTGAAACTTGATCTGTTGAATGCTTTCAATCAAATCAGGATTGCAGAAGGAATGGAATGGTTAACATCATTCAGAACCAAGAAGGGCATCTTTCAGTTCCGCACAATACCTTTTATATTGAAGAATGCTTGGCTTGCTTTCAGCGGCTAATTGATTCTGTCTTGGGGGATCTCCTAGGTGTATGTGCCATTGCATATATGGATGTCATTTTGGTGTTCTCTCCAGATGAGGAATCACATAAGGCCCACCTGTTGGCAGTTGTTGAGTGCATCCTCCAAGCCAACTTTATCATTAAAAGGAGTAAGTTTGAATTCTTTAAACGTAAGGTTACCTTTCTGGGTAATATTATCTTTGAGGATGGCCACAATATTTCTCCTGACAAGGAAGCTGCGGTTTGAGAGTATGCTACGCCTGTGACAGTATCCCAACTCTACAGTTTCTTGGGTACTTGCACGTTCTTGAAGAAGTTCACCCCTCACTTGTCTGAAGTGGCCGCCCCTTTATATTTGGCTAGTAGAAAGACAACTTTGGTTTGGACGCCTGAGTGTGCAAGTGCGTTCTCAGCAATCAAGGCTCTTTTGTTGTTATCACCTGTGTTGAGACATGTGGATCCTGAGCTCCCTTTTGTGGTTTCCACAGATGCATCTAAATACACTATGGCTGGTGTGCTGTTGCAGACTTCTGGCAATAGAATTGAGAGACCTGTAGGGTATTTCTCCTAGAAGATGGAGGCTTGTGGACCCAATTACATGATTTACAATAAGGAATTGTTGGCTGTTGTGGAATCATTAAAGCATTGGCATCACCATCTCATGTTGGCACACCATCCATTTGTAGTAAGAACTGACCACAAAGCTCTTCTGTATTATTGACAACCCAGGTTTTGTCAGGTTGTCAATCCAGATGGCATGGTGACCTGACAAGATACAAGTTCTGCTACAAGTTTATTAAGGGATCTGAAAATCACTTGGCCAATGCACTGACCAGAAACCCTTCCCATCTCCCAGATGCTAGTATGGACGCCAAGGTTAACACACATACTATGATTCCAGACAAGGTGGTGGTGCCTTTTTTGTTGCCTCCACCTGCTATGCTGGCCACCATGTCCTTAACTGAGGGCGCAGACCTGGACTTATATTCCAAAGTTAAGTTTCTGCAACCTTTGTCCAAAGGTTATGATAGGCTATTGGAGCTAGCATGTGAAAACCCAGTGGGCCAGCCCCAGGGTTATCATAAGATAGGTCCATTTCTATATCATCAAGGTTGCTTGTGGTTTTCAGAAGGAACTATTTGGGAAGAAATCATGGGGGCTCATCACACCTGTCCAACAGCAGGCCACCCAGGAAAAAACAAAGCGGTGGAACTAATCTGCCGCCAGTTTTCCTGGAAAGGTTTGACAGTACAGGTGGCAGCTTTTTTGTGATTGTTTGGTATGTGTTTGATCTAAGGTAAGCCAGAACAAGCTACTGGTTCCACTGCAGCCCCTGCAGGACCCTGGACGTCTGTGTTGGTGGATTTCATTGGTGAACTTCCCAATTCCAATGGGTTTAACACAATCATGGTGGTGGTAGATTGTTTCACAAAAATGGCACACTTTGTACCTTGCTCAACCACAATTACTTTGGTGGAAACAGCTAGGTTGTTTGTGAATAGAATCTTTTCCCTACATGGCATCCCAATGGAGATTGTGAGTGACTGCGGGCCCCAATTCATTGCTCAGTTCTGGGAAGCTTTCACTGGAATTCTTGATATCAAATTATGCCGTTCCACAGCCTTTCACCCCCAATCTGACAGACAAACAGAGAGGTTAAACCAAAGTTTGGAGGTTTACCTACGTTGCTACACTAATGCACAATAAGATGACTGGTGTGATAATCTACCCATAGCAGAGTTCACATACAATAACGCCCCTCACATATCAACTCAAGTTTTTCCCTTCTATGAAAATGTGGGTTACAAACCTTCTTCCAATATGGGTCCTTGTTTGGTTATCAACATGGAAGCTGCGACTGATCAGGCTGCTGCATTGAAGCAGGTTCATCAGGAGCTCCAGGCTACTCTTGCTGCTGCTGTGACAACTTAAAAGGAATATGCAGATTGCAAGTGCCAGGAAGGTCTCACTTACAGGCCAGGTGATTTAGTCATGGTTGATGCTCACAATATGAAACTTAAAGTTCCCTGTTGCAAGTTAGGGCCTAAGCAAGTTGGTCCCTTCAAAGTTGAACGTCAAATTGATTCCTCTGCCTATCAGCTGGATTTACCTCCTGCTTTCAAGATTTTCCACACCTTTTATGAATGTCTTCTTACTCCCTTTAAAGGTACAGAGACTCCCTCATCCCAACCCATTCTTGTGGAAGGAGAACCTGAGTATGAGTTAAATTGTATTCTGGCTTCTTGCAAGAATTGACGACACTTGGAATATTTGGTATCTTGGAAGGGTTATCCTGATTCTGAAAACTCATGGGTCCCCCACTACAATTGTTCCAATTCCCCAGATCTGATTCACAAGTTCTAAAAGCGCAATCTCTCTGCTATTGGCCATCCTGAACTTACCTTAGCCGCAATTATTTCTCCTTATCCCATCTCCCAGATGGTGGTATTGTGCCCAGGGCTAAAGCAGAGGGTAATGTCATGGTAGGTTCCATCATGCTGGGAATTATCCGCCCAAGCAAGAAGGCTCAAAAAGCCAGGAAACCTTTATCAAAATTGACCAAGTTAACAGATTTAAATCAAACTTTCAATTGGAAATGGGTTACAGCTGCTCCAGTCTGTCAGCTGAAACCAGTTCCTCCTTGCAAATTGACATTGATAAATTGGCGTAATTTGAGGGTCACCCAATACAAGCTTGTTAATCAGCATGGTCGTCAGAAATTGGTCACACAAGGGTTCTTTGCAACCTGGACCGGATACTTACTTGACAATGTGGAAGAAATAGGAGGCCAAGATTCAGGTGGTATTGCTTAGTCAATTTTCTGATATATATTGAATGATTTTCACTGTTTCAACTCTAAGAGTTGAGTCCTCCTAAAATTTTACTCAATAAAAATCATTTATCCCTAGTTCTAATTTACTTTTCAAAATGCATCCTGTGGTTGGGTTGTTACAATATATTCTGTACAATCTAATTCTCAACCAAATCATTTCCTGAAGATGGGCCCAGCAGTTGGAACTTTGTTGTTGGTGCTGCCTAATGTTAATTTTGCGCCAGCCAATCTTGAAGCCCCCCATTCTGGAAACTGAAAATTGTGTTGCCTCCCAATGTCCAGAATTTTATTCTGAAGATACATTGATGCTGTCTCAGGCCGTTTATATTGGGCTACTTTGGTTAGGATTAATTGTTCTGCTTAATCCTGGCATCACAATTGGAAATTTTACAAAGAGATATCTGAAGCCACATTGGTGGTTAATCATTAATTCTATATGGATTTGGGTGATAATTCTCCATCACTTAGAAATGGCTTCATACTATCCCGTGATTTCTGTCACACAACATGGGCCATAATAAAATTATTTAATTTAAAATATATAAATAAGTAACCTTCATCAATGGTGCTGCTTTATGTGATTGTGGGCTTGGAAACATCTAAATATAAAATGATAATAAATAGATTTAAAAAATAAAGAATATTAAAATAGCTGGAATTTTTAAACCTTTAGTTGATTGGCTGTTTGCCAAGGCACACAGGGATGAACAAATCAGCATGGCCATAAAACTTGGCCACAATCTTGGCTGGAAGGGTGTGGATCCCAGCCTGCAGGAAATCAAATATGTCCTCGGTCCCATTTGGTGTCCCCTGCTTGAAAACTTGCTTGAGCCACCAAAGACCTCCTCAATAGGGTTTAGGAATGGGGAATAGGCAGGGAGGAATATGAGGTACAAATTTGATGTGTCAATTGTTGGGGGCCAACTGCAATGTTGGTATTGATAGTTGGAAATTCCTCAATAATATCTGCCACCTTATGGAGTCCTACATTATCCAGTATGATTACATTGGTGAAGCCTGGGCTTGTTGTCAGTGATTCATCCTGTGATAGGTTTCTGAGAACTTAGGGGCAGACAGCCTGCAGGCCCAGAAGGAAGGTGTGATGCCAGAAAACAAGGCATGATGTTCTATTCCAGGCCTATGCTACCTGCATAATGAATCCTATGCATTCATGTACATTATGGTGTATACATATATAAGTATCTCATCATTCACAATAAACAAGACCCACTTTTACCTCTATCTTCTGACATATATTGCGCTTTGCACTTGGCTGGACATTTATACTGTTTAGATAGTGTCTTTTAACCAATTCCTTCCTCTGAAAGCCCCTACTATTCCTGTTGTAAAGATCAAAGGTGACAGGAAGGTACCACTTCTATATTAGCACCCCTATCAGGCTAGTGTACCAGGCACAACAACAAGTGATATCCCCTCCTTCTTTTATTGTGGACTTAGGAAACCTTGGTGTATACCTGCTGCCTCTCATTCTTCTGATATAAAGAGTAAGGTCCAGACAGTCTTGTCTGTTCCCCCATAACTTATGTTATAGAATATCATTATTGCTATGAGTTATCTGTACTTTGGTATATACTATAGGTGCTCTACCCAATATCTTCACAGATATAGATTACTGTAATGCTAAGATAGTGCTGCACTACAGTAAGTGCTATAAGATATATGTATTCAATGCCAAAGCACACTCTCCTGCCTCTATTCTCCACCCTCTTATCAGGTATATAAGACAAACCCCCTGTCTGCCTCCTCCCATAAGTGCTATTAGTTAGCATCCCCTCTCACAGCCCACTAAGTCCTTCTGGTAAGGACTCCCCTGAGTTGACCTTAGAGGCCCTGTAGAAAAGTACCACAGAAGGCCCAACCACAGGATGGGGGCTAACTTTACAATGTAGGATAGTGATTTTCCAGGGATGGCCCAGGGATTCTGGAGGGCATCATAGAATCAATTAAGCCAGTGATGGTGATGAACATGACTCCAAATATCTGGGTGGAGGTGGACTCACTAGTAGTAACAGATTCTTTCAGGTGGTTGGGCCATGGGGTCAAAGGAGGGGTCATTGGTACCAAATACGCAGGCAGGTAGTTATATTTGTTGCAAAATAGCAAATTGTTTTACAGTGATTCAAGTTTATTTATAGCCAATAAGCTCTGTTTATCTGGTACGGGCTTATGGGTCATAAATTAGGATTTCCTCTAAGGTAAACTCCAATTAATCTGGGTTTGGAGGATACTCTGTAAAATGAACCAGGCCATAGGGAGCTCCTGGAGGATGGAATAGTTTGGGCAGTTGATCTGCGTTTTCTTGGGCTTGATGGGAAGCAGGGACAGACCTGGGGAGATTGAATTGAAAATGATAAAGTGCTAAAAGGATGTAGGATAAGACTTGTGTGAACCAAATGTTCATAATACTTTATTGTAAGGATGGCAATGAGCATTTAACTGTCATCTCTTGGGTATAAGTATGCACATCAAAACTGGGAAGATGTTTACAAATTCTTGTGGGCTGGATAGTAGCATTTATCAGGGTTTGGGAGTCTTTGATGGCATCCAAAATTGTTGGTTCATAATTGGCTGGGTTGGGACAGGAAATATCAAATTCCTGCTTTGGGACATAGGATTTGTCAGCCAACTGTGGGCCTTGGGATCAGGGTAATTTACCTAACACTTCTTTGGCGGTGGCCCAGGCAATTGTAGGGGTGTCATTTGAGCTGTTGCTCCCATTGGCTGTGATCAGGGGGTTTCCCATGGAGTAGGGTTTGAGCGTAAAAGGGCTACACTGGTGGATTTCAGAGGTTTCTCCAAAGTTGAATCTATTTCTGATTTGAGTCCAAAAAAATGCAGGCTGGCAGCCTGCAGGGGCTCAGGGTTCAAATATCAAAATTGGGATTTTTCCTTGCCAATCAATAGCAGGAATTTGTCACTTGTGCACCTTGGGTGCTCCTGGACCAATAAGAGGAATGATAGGAAGGTCTGGCTGTTGTGGAATCCCAGGATTATTTGATACATCTAAATCCTCTTTGGACCAAGGAGAGCCATCATTGAATAGGCTGTGGCTCAGACAGAAGCACACCAAGCTGCTACATTGTTAGAACCTTTGGGGACATATTCATGGGCATTTTGCATAGACAAGGCAAACACCAATTTGTCAATGTAATAGAATTTGATGTTTCCTTGGCTTTGAGGGCTATGTACACCTCTGTGTATTTTTTCCAGACATCAATGTTGGAAGAGCTTTTTTGGTTATATGGAGATACCCTGAGTTTTTTTCATAAAAATTTCAGACCCTTTACTAAAAAATAATAAAAGGAAATTTAAGCCTTGACCTCCAAAAGTGAACTTGATCATTGTCTGTATATTTTCTAGTTGGAGATGGCAGTCTCAGTTTATCCACTGGCAGATTTCCCATTTGTGCTCCTTGGTGAGCATGGTTGAAATGTGCAATGATTTCTCTATGGAAAGAACTTGGCCAATATTAATTAATATGTTGAATACCTTGCTGGCATATTTGGGATCCATCCTAACAAGGGCCGCAGTCTTTTTGTAGTCAACCAATTCCTGCATCAGCCTGAGAAGGATGATACACTTGATGTCAGGAATAGCCTTCAGGGTGGCCTTTTTTGGTGAGGTTGAATTGGGATCCTGATCAGGGACTTGCACACAAGGCATGGTCACCTTTTTTAGAAGGCCACAACCTTTTTGGCACAAGCTGCCTCTCCGTAGTTTTATAGAACTTGGGCTTGTTGTCGGCTTCTTGGTTGCTGCCATTGACATAGGGCTTGTAGTTGGTATCAAGGACAGGCTTCAATTTTTCCATCATGGCTGTTGGGACAGCTTTATGGAGGTAGACAGGGTCAAACACAAAAGAAGTAAGCTTGATCTCCTTGTTTTTAACTTTCTTGGTAGTGGCAACCTTGGTGGGCTTCCGGGTCAGCTTGGGGACCCAAAGGTTTATGCTCTGCACCCTAGCAGCTTGTGCTCCTCAAACCAGCTATGTCAGTGCAGCGTCACTATTGGATTCTCCTCTCCCATCTCCTTCCTGAGTAGGCACTTGGGTTGCACTAACTCTGTTATTTGACCTGCGTGGACAACTACGACTGTGGCGCACAACAAGTCCATTGGTACTATGTTGTTGTGTTCCTTTAATTTTGAGAATTTAATAAAAGATTAAATAAATTTCAATTAAGTTACTCCCTAATTTTAATTTTTGCTTTTATCTGAATATGGATATTTGATTAATATTCCCCCCATATCCCAATTATAGATTTTTTATTTCTTAATTAATTGTTTTTGGTTTTACCACACACATTTTAGAATACCCAAAGTAATTTCCACCCTTTTCCCCAGATTTTACACCAAATTAAGTACCCAACACAATATTTTTAAAATTTATGTCTTGGATTGTGTGTCTTATTTTAGATATCTTGGTATCATTCTTGATTACATTCCATTGCACACAACATTTGAGTGATTTTGTTTACATAGTGAGTTGCTATTGTGTTTTGTTTTTGGATTGAGTTTTGACTCACTGTACTTGAGTGTATTTTGTCACCAATTTATATAGTAAACATATGTACACCAAATGTTAGCTCAAACCATTTTGTTTGTGAAACCACATATTTTGTTTCTATTTTGAATATTTTTTTTGAAGTGTGAGAACTTTGTTGCTATGTTGACCTATTTTGTCCATTAACACCAAAAATACCTGTCAACAGAGTGTATATTTTACACTGATAGTTGGAATTTGATTAAATCTGAAATCATTTTGTTTAAATATGAAGTATTTTTGGTTGTTGCCATAGCTTTAAAACTACTGTATTAGTAATTTACATATAAATTACCTCTTAAATAGGTGTTTAGACAAACGGGATCATTAAAAGGAGTCAACTTCCAGTGTATTTAATTATTTTTTGAGTTTCACATCCCTAAATTACTAGTAAAAATAGCTTAAATTGCTTACATGTAAATTAATATCGGGTTTAAAAAGCTGGTAGTCTCTTTCACCACAGTTTCCCTTAGTAACAGCATCCTTTGATAAAGGCCCAATAATGACTTATTATCTGTTGTTTTATGTTTGTTATTATAATAAATTAGTTAACTAAATTAAGCACTTTACTATCTGGCCATTTATTTTTAATAAACATATATATATATAATATTTCACTACATTGTTAATTCTCTGAAGTTTTTTTACTTTGACTGAATATAAAGGCAATGTATTTTGTATGTAAGTCACATACCAGCTTTAGATAAAGATAGTGGAAGATTTAAATTAGGGTTTATTAATCCCTACCACCTTAGCCAGTGGTTACATTCACCTTGAGGATTAATGGTCAAATAGTCTTGGTGATATTCCTCTGCACAAAAGAACCTGGAAATGGGCACCAGTTGAGTAATAATGGGGCCATGTATTTTTGGCTGAACCTGCTTGATGACCTGTTGAGCTACAAGCTTTTGGTCTTCACTATGGTAGAAGATGGCAGACCGATATTGAGTGCCAACATCATTGAGTTGCCTGTCTTCGGTGGTAGGGTCATGGATACGGAAGAAGTAGTGAATAAGCTCATGGTATGACACCTGTTTGGGGTCGAAGCGGAATTGGACAGCTTCGACATGGCCTGTTTGGCCCTTCTTGACTTGGAGGTACGTAGGGTCATCGACGTCGCCACCAATGTAACCTACTTTTAGGTTGATCAGCTTTGCACCAAACTCCTTGCGGAAAAAGTGCTCGATACCCCAGAAGCACCCGCCGGCTAGAGTCGCTGTAGATAGTTCTTGATTTGCAGGCATTTTCTAACGATGTGTGCTTCCTGCTGGGCTTTATAGTCGTTATGGGCAATCATGCCTCGTGTGTACTTCTTCTGAAGCTAAATATAATTTTACTTGAGTGCGGTTTAATCGGCAGCTTTAAAGCACAAGTTTCTGGATGAGGTTTTTTTAGCTGGGATTAGTGAATCAAATAAAATGGAATATATAAGCTGAGTCTAGTTTGATCCCATGAATGAGCAATCATGCAATGAAATGGCGCCATCGAGACAGTAAATTTCAAATCGATCCAAAACTATGGATTCTAAGTCCCTTAATTTTCATTATACAATTCAAAAAGACGCAATTAAATAGTTTATTTATATTGTGTGATAAGGTTAAATCCTATAAAGAAGCCAGGGGGCAGGAAGATGTTCCGTCAACAGATTTTCCGTCATTTTGATGGAAAATTGGATGGTTGAATTTATTTTTAAATAATTTTTATGATTCCTTTTGATTAACTTAGTTTTACATATGTTTAACTTAAGCTAAAGTCATTTATTAAACTCTTCAGGCCTTTTTTGTCTTGTCGATAAAATTTATTTTTTTGCTTTTTTTTATGAAAAGAAAATGAAAGGAAATCAAAAAACGATATAGAATTTAATACAAGTTAAAAACAACCAAGTTTTCTGCCAACCCTAATAAATCCAAGCTGGCATCTAATTCACATAAATAAAGAATGCATTTCTATTATTATTTATTTAGTAAAATATATTTGAAATTCGATAATGTAGATTTAGAACCTGTAGGGCAAATTGCAACATTGTCAAATCCTACACCCAGATTTCAAATCACAATTGTAATTTGGCCTTTTTTCTTAATTAAATCAAATTATTTTCCTTTTATTTAAATAATTTAAAATAACGAGATTCCAAGATTTTGCATCTTGGGAAATTGTTCTTTATTGTTTGGATAAGTATTCTTCATTATATTGGTGGGGAAGAATCTGTATGTAGACAGATCTTGCTACAGTAGTTTTACAACCTGTTTTATAAACAAAAATATCTAATTCATAAAACAAAAGGCAATTAGTTCCACTTGAAGGTCAATTTACCCAACAAAAGCTCCATTTATCTAGGTCCAGATTACAAAAATAGTCAGACACACAATGAAATTAAAAATAAGTACATAATCCCAAACCCAAGACAGCAAATAAAAGTAACCCATATTCAAAACAAAAATGAAAAAGTCACATTCTGAAGCAATCTACATCAACTATGATATCAACCAGGTAACAAAAATGATACTGTAAATTCATAACCTAAACATAAAAATGTGGGATTGTCAAATCCTTGGTCTAAATTTTGAATCACTTTTGCGGGAAACTCAGCTGAGTGAAAATTAAAATATTTAATAAAATCAACCATTTAATTTGATTTTTTTGGTTTATTTAAATTGGCAAATTTCAAATATCTTGAGCAGATAACTCAACTAACAAAAGACAAAACACAGCAAACAAATGTGGGATACATGACTCAGAAATTCAGGATTCTAATGTAAAATTTATTATTTCCTACATGTCTAACAAATAATAGACAATGTGTAATAATTAACAAATATGAAATTGCGGGATTGTCAAATCCAAGAACCAAATTTCAAATAAAAAATGAGGTGAATTTGAAATAAATGTAATTTATGGGAATCTCAAACAGGAAGTCAAAGGGCTTGAGTGGAGTTGTGCTAATTCTTTTAGAAATCATAGTTATGCTCAAAATCACCCTATTCCAGTTTAGGACAGCTAAAATTTAGATATTAAGTTTCACCAAATTAGATATACTTAACAATAAAATTAACTAAAATATACACTCTTCTTTTTAGTTTATTTTTTAATAAAAAATTCATTATACCTTCTTTTAATAACAACCAGATAACCAAGCAGTTCCCTGGTCTTGACAAAATCATGCAGGGCTACACTGGGTCTTCCAATAGTGAAGCCTCCCTCTATGGCCACTCCTAACCCACAGTCCCCTCTGCAAGCCCCACCCAGGAGTGTGTTCTTTTTCCTGCAACTTCTAGCATGGTCCTGTTTGCCCATCACACACAGGCAGCTGCTAACCCAAATCATGTATCAACACATCCATCTGGAATTGGCCAATTGAGTCAAGGGGTCACCCAGGGAAGCTGGAATCCAGAAACAGCCAATCAGATGGCACTGTCTGGTTCCCAAGACAGACACATCCCACCTCCAGCCAATCAGCCTGTAAGACGCAGAAGAAAGCTAATTACCCCAGAAATTGTTCTTGAAATGGTTGAAAAGCAAGGGATGTTTATGTCCCTTGAGGAAATTGCAGCCGCAATGGGTTATGCAAAGTCCACTGTGGCTGCAACCCTGCAAGCTCATGCCAACTGTGGCCCCTCTCCCAAGAAAACCCCAACTGGAGCCTGTACTCCAACTGATAGTGAAAAAGCCCATCCCCTTATGATGACCATCATGAAATGTGAGCCGCGGATACCTCTGGTCCAGGTTTGTCTCCAACTGGGACTCCATGGCATTTTCACAGGTAAGAGAACAGTCAATTTGTAGATGCACAAAGTTGTGATTGCTGCTAGAATCTTTTTTACAATCAAATTTTTGTCAAAACAGCAGGCTTGACCCGCCAGCAAGGTTTTGAGTAAGTGGGGTTGTGACCTGTAATCCAATTATCCAGTTACTTGAAGCCAGACAGGAAGTTGACTCAAACTTCCAAATCCAACAACATGAACAAATGACAATCTCTTACAATGGATGCCTTGGTTTGGCACTTGACTCATTACCAGGATCAAGCCACCCCCTTCACCATCCAACTGTGTGATCAACACAATCATGTTCCTGTTATCTATTGATTCACAATAACTATATAATCAATATCTCCCAATAAATATTATTATCTAGTTTCTAAACGTTTTTCCCCTTGTAACTCTTCTAAAACAGCACAGTTACAACATTCTCACTGGTCCCAGCTTGGTGGATACCAACCCCTACAATTCAACCATTATTAATTTTATAAAAAGCAGGGCAATGAGGATACATAATGAAGTCATCTTCTTGTTGTATGCCAAGATTTCTGCAAGTATCCAAGATTTGGGGAAAGGTGTATCCAATCTGACGTCTAGAAGTGTGGCCCAATTTTGTATCAACTTGTTGGGGGTTTACTGGTAGTTTCCCTATTAGGTATCAAATATATTTCATTAATATCAAACACTGCAGATAGGTATGCCTACTAACAGAGCTCAAGGACATGCTGGAGGAGTGGGCCACCCAACAAGCCATGTACACAGTTGTAATGAGTGCTGAGATGGAGCAGCAGGAATGGCAACCACGGAAATTAGGGCTGCAGGGCATACCTGTTGGTCCTACCCCACCAACCACGCTGACATGTGTTGTGTTTGGCTCCTGGGGGAAAAAATCCAGGAGGACCTGGCAGGAAATCTTTATAAAAAAGATTTGAGGTTCAAAGCTTAATTTCCTGGAATACAAGATGAGGAGTTCCTTTTGGCAAAAAGGAAAGAAAAAAGCTTGAAGAATATTAAAGCCAACACAAATGTGGATAAACTTGTCTTTATTAGGAGAAGTGATTTTACTTAAATAGTAGACAAGGGCCAATGATCACTCATTAGGTAGACAGAGTGGCAGAGGGGGTCAGGTTGAGGTGAGGTCATACCACAATCAGACAAGGGCAGGTATGATATTCCAGAATGGGTGGATATTGGAACAGACACATTTACATAAGGCAAGGAATTCCTGAAATTGAAAGCAAAACCAACCAAATCTTTGCACATATCAATATTTGAAGGCCATATCAAAATAGCATTAATGGCGCAATTTCCAACATCTCCCCCCTCAAGATTAGATACAGGGAGTTGATATTTGCAGAGGAATTTGGAATGAACTCAGGCAAAAGGACGGCCAGATAACAGCAGCTTCACGGTGTGC
Source organism: Entomophthora muscae (assembly GCA_014839935.2). Lineage (NCBI taxonomy): Eukaryota > Fungi > Entomophthoromycota > Entomophthoromycetes > Entomophthorales > Entomophthoraceae > Entomophthora > Entomophthora muscae. The sequence goes on along the minus strand of QTSX02005686.1, from coordinate 226,111 downwards.
TTGACACCCTTCTTGAAGGTAACTTCACAAGGTCCAACCCAGAGGGAGTCTAGTTTATGGGCTCTGTCTCCAGTACAATTCTTATAATAGAGGACTAGGTCACCTACTTGGTACTCAGGGAGGGGAGCTCTAGAAGCATTGGAAGACAAGAGCTCTAAAGCCTTGACTTTATAGGCAGTGGAATATGCTGTTGCTTGAATGTCAATGATACAATTAGTCAAGTCTTTGACTTGAGCTTCAGGATTGGCAGATACATCAACTTTGATCAAAGGGGATCCCAAGATTGAGGGGGTTGTGGCTTCACGTCCATACAGCATGGTAAAGAGAGACAGGCCAGTCACTCAGTGTTTACTGAGCCAATATGCAAAGAGAGCAGCAGGGAGGAACATATCCCAATTGGTGGCATCAGAGAGGGTGAGTCTCCTCATTATGAACACCAGAGAGGAATTTTCTTGTTCAACAGTTCCATTGGTTGACAGGTTATACAGAGCAGAAAAAGATTGGTGGGTACCCATAGCTTCTACAATAGACGTGATGAGGCAAGCATTAAAGTTGGCGCCGTTGTCAGAAAGCAGGATTTGAGAGCAGCCATGTTGGTAGAAGATATATTGCAGCAAGAAATTAGCAGTGGTCTTGGAAGTTATATCTTTAGGAGCTCTGGCTTTGACTCATTTGCTAAAATGGTCTACAGCTACCAAAATGAATTGACACCCAGACCTAGAACAAGGGAGAGGTCCAACAGAATCAATGCTCATAGTTTGGAAGGCATGCTTAAGGGGATGAGCTTGAATTGATGTTGGGAAGTTTGGGGTCATTGGAGCTGACAAGAATGACAGGAAGCGAGGATATCAGGATCAAGAGGTGTATGTTTTCCCAATAGAAGTTCTTGTACAACCAGTCATGAGTTTTTGCAATATCCTCATGTCCAGTATCAATGTGAGCTTGGCGGATAATGGCTATTCTCATACTAGGGCAAACATAGGACAGATAGGCGTTGTTGACTTTCTTGAAGAGTTGTCTATCTCAAATCACAGTATCCTTTGATAGGGTCTGTAGCGCCAATCAGATGCCTTCTGGCTCAATGGTCCAGGAGTCAGGGTACCCTATTAATTTGTATAGGCAATCAGAGTCTGCAGGATGGATAGTTAGTATAGGCATCCTTGACAATCCATCAGCATTCTGATGTTGAGCACCAGGGCGGTGCAACATAGTGAAATTGTATCCTTGTAAGCACAGAGCCCAACATGCTAATTGACCTTCAGGCTCCTTTAGTTGCTGTAGCCATTTAAGGGATGAATAATACATGACCACAGTAAAGTGAGTCCCGTAAATATAGTGCCAGAACTGTTTCACCGCATGTAGAACTGCTAGGCATTCCTTTTTGGTGACACTTTAGTTCTTCTTGTGTCTTTTGAGGACTTTCAAAGAATAGATCACAGGTTGATCTATAGCCTCATCATCAAACTGGTATAGGATGGCACCAACAGCTACTCCACCGGCCTCAGTGTACAAGATGAAATACTTATCATAATCAGGGTAGACTAGGATGTGAGCCTCTTTAAGCTTGGCCTTTGGCACCTCAAAGAATTGCTGTTGGCTGTCAGTCCATTCAAAAGGTATTTTGCAAAGGAGTTGGACAAGGGGTTTGCTCAATTCATAAAATTCAGGGATGAACTGTCAATAGTACCCCATCATACCAAGAAATACTTGGACCTCCCATAGATTTGTGGGAGGCAGCATCTTGTCAAGGGCTTCCACCTTATTATTCATGGGGCGTATTCCAGTCTGGGTGACCTCATGGCCCAAGAATTCAAGTTACTCTTTAAAAAAGAAGCACTTGGAGGGTTTGAGCTTCAGACCAGCCTCTCAAATATTGAAGACAGCCTTGAGATGGTCCAAATGGTTGGTAAAGATGGAGCTGAACACAGTGATATCATCAAGATATATGAGGACACAAGAGAGCTTCAAATCTCGCAGAATAGAGTCCATAGCCCTTTGAAATGTAGCCAGGGTGTTGCAGAGTCCTTAGGGAATTTGAGTGGGTTTGTAGAGGCCTTCTTAAGTGATAAGGGTAGCCTTTTTCCCAGTCTTTTGGAGACAAGTCAACCCATCAGTATCCAGAAGCTAAATCCATAGCAGAGAAGAATTTTGAGCCTCTCAATTGTCTGAGAGCATTGTCAATCCTAGGCAAAGGATATGAGTCCTTTTTTGTGAGCAAGTTTAGGCAGCGGTAATCCATCACAATGCGATGGCCTCTGTCCTTCTTCTTGAGGATCAATAAGGGGGAGGCCCAAAGGATCTGGGAGGGAGCCAAGAGCCCAGCATCCAAGAGTTGTTTAAGCTCCTTAGAAACCTGGGTATTCTCTACCCTAATGTGGTGATAAGGCTTGGCACAAAAGGGCAGTGCATCACCTGTATCTATCTGATGGATGACCCCCCTTGGCTAGGCCATAGAGTGTAGTTCCAGGGGCAAAGATATTGTCAAACTATTCAAGCAGTTCCATTACATCTTTTTGATGTATTTGTGACAGTTTTGGGAAGTTGGTAGCAGTGAACAGGGAGAGAACCTGAGGATCTTCTTCAGGTAGATTAAAGTTGTTGAAGGTTTTAAAAGGGTATAGGGACGCCACCTGTTCTGCTCCTAATATGCAACCATGCTCTACAACTTGGCCCCAAGATACCTGCATAGGCAAAGCAGTCAGGTTAGCTAGCAACAGCTGTACAGGCTCCTTATGAGTATGATCTAAGATCCCTGGGCATAATTGAGGCTCTTTGAGGCTTAGAGATTCAGGAGAGTATAGCTCCAGGAATGAATTTTCAGGAAGTTTGTAAGATATCTGAGAGTCTAAAATCACTTGGGAGTCTGGAGGAATGGTGACAGCTGCAGGGGCAAGAAGAGGCACACCTTCTTCTGCAGGATAGGAAGGAGGAGGGGAACACATAATGAAGGAATGAGTTCTGTACTTGAGCAAGAAGATTCCTGTGAAGTACTCAAGTACACAAGTCTTAAAGCGTTTGCCCAGGAGACACAGAGGTTCTTCAAAAATTAAAGGGACCTTGTAACCTAGGATCAATAGGTATCTGTGACGGTTCACATGTTTGGTGGTTTGCAGGTGGGGCTTATGTTAGCCAAGTGGAAGTTTAGAGACTTTTTTTTCGAAGAAGTAGCTGTAGGACTGGTCTGAGCTGTTGGAGACTGAAATGAGCTGGCTGAAGGACCAGAAGATGATGGTGAAAGTCTGGTGGTCTGGAGAAATGATCCAAGATTAAGCCAAATTGATTTGCCAAAGTGGGAAAATTTGGAATGTTTTGCTTTAGTTTAGTAGTAAAATCAAGAAGGAATGCAGATAGAAGTGTGGGTAAGATATTTGTTACGTTCCTAGGATAGATGAAGGTATGTTGCTATGAGAGCTGGATACAAAGTTGTTTTGGTGGGACGTTTTCCTTAGATTTTACTATATTTTTTTATATATGGGGAAAAATTGAAGAGATCCAGAGAGAACAGTTTAAATAGTATTCTACTATTTAAATTGGTTTAGGTTGAATGTAGGGAAGACTGGTGGCAGAATAATGGACTAGTTGACGCTTTGATGCACAAAGAGTTGTCAATTTGAGTGGTGGAAATTGTTTTCCTAGTTGAATTGCATCGGAACTTTAGAAATGGTCCAGATTTGCGCTCTACATTCATTGGTTGAGCTCTGGCGGGTTTCCTGATGAAAATGATTGGTTGGAAGCCAAAACCTTAAAGTATAAGCAAGGAAATAGTGGATTAATACTTTAAGCTTTTGAGGAAGTAAGTACATAAGCTAAGTTATTATAGGAAAAAGTGAGCAGCAATGGTTTAAGCTTTTGGAGAAAGCCATTTTGAAGGCAGAACCGTTGGGAAAAGGACACTATAAGAAGATGGCTGGCTGGAAAGTTACAGGGTCTCTTCTGGGTCTTTCCTGGGTCTTTTAAGTTTCTGCCAAAAGGTTTTTGGAGGCCTTTTGATTGCCAGCAGGAGCTTGGTTGGACTGATACAAGTGGAATACCAAGGCCACTAGAGCTATACAGAGAGCTGAAGCCCAAGATTAAGGAGCTAGATCCTAGGCGCAGCACAAGAGCCCAAGTCTAAGGAGCAGGAGTCCAAGTATAAGGAGCAGAAGTTCAAGACTAAGGTGCAGGTGTCCAAGACCAAGTACAAGGGGTCCAAGATATTGTTAGAGGACTACAAGTATTGGCAAAATAATATTGTTTCCCTGACCTCCCAGGCCATATACCAGAAGGTTTCTAAGGGTATCTTCCTTCTGAGAGTGAATAAAAGCCCATTTCAACCCTTATACATATTTCTGAGATACATTTTCCCTTACTAGATAATGACAACCCCTTCCAGTTGGTCCCTGGCTATGACCCAGGACAAAATTTGGGGACTGGTGGACAGGAAACCCACATTATCCATCTCAAAGGTTTACAATTCCATTATATTCTTATAGCATTGTGTACCAACCAGGAGATCATAGCCTTTGTTTTCCAGGACAACAGCAAAGGACACAATGAGGAGTTTTCCAAACCTCATGGGCAGGGCAGAGTAGGCATCAATGGCTTGAGTTTGAGCCATGCCAGCAGTACCATATGATTGAGTGTAGTTAAGGTCAGGGGCCAGCTTAAGCTTCTTTATTAGCTTGGATGATACCACATTGACTGGAGAACCTGTGTCCGGAATTGCCTTGATCTTAACCTTTTGGATCAACACTTCCACTCATGTAGTATATTCCAAAAGGGGGGCAAGACATCCAGAATGACTTGCGCATCTTCCAGCTCTTTCTCCCATTTAGCTAACATGCATTTTAAGGCAGGAATTTCCTTATACACAATTTTTAATGGAAGAGACATGGACACATTATGGAAGAGAGCCTCAGCTAGCTCAGCAGCTGTCTTAACTGTGTTGTTCTAGCAGAGTTACACGGGGAAAAATATTTAGAAGCTAGATAATAACCTTTATTATGAGATAGTGATCATATAGTTCATGTGAATCAATGGATAACAGGAACATGATTGGTGATCACACGGTTGGATGAAAGAAGGGGGTGGCTTGATCCTGATAACAAGTCAAGCGCCAAAACAAGGTATCCACCGTAAAGGATCATCATCTGTTCATGTTGAATTTGGTAATTTGAGTTGAATTCCTAGTCTGGCTTCAAGTGACCGGATAATCAGATTGCGGGTCACAAACCTGCTTGGTTGGAACCTTGCTGGCAGGTCAAGCCTGTGGTTTCAACACAGCTGCTTCAGAACAGTCTATCAGGACAGAAGTTTGATGAGCCTGGGATAGGTAAGGGCGAGACACCATGGCCTTGGCTTCACTTGAAAGTGGGCAAGTTGTAGTTGTGGTTCTTCCTGAGCAAAGCTTGTAAGGGACTGACACTGTTTCTGGGACAGCTAACACAGAGTAGTCATAACTATCTGGTTCATTTCAGTAAGAATATGTAGGTTCAGAATCACTAGAAAGATTGTGGAACAGGTGAAGGATAGTTGGGCCAGCCAAAGGGATAGATTCTTGTCAGAGGGAGGATCAAGAGAAGATGGGGGAGATGGGTCAGCAGAGAGCGTCTCTGCCTCTAAGCTGACCTCTCTTTTCCTGCCTGCTCCTTTGGTTTGCAACCTTCTACCCAAGGGTTGATACAGGTATACAAGTGGTGCCCTATTTGACCACAATTGTGACACCCTTGTCTCTTAGGCTGTCCACTTGAGCCCAGAGGCATAATATGCAGAGTACAGGAGATGGTTCCAGCGTTGTTGGCCTTATTTTCACAAACCACGGTACCCCTGTGGGTCAAATGCATGTCTTGCAAGAGTGTCTTAATACTCTTCATAGAAGTAAGAGAGGCTTTTTGCGCCTTAAAGTGCAGTCTCAGGAGCTGGTTCACCTTCAAAGCGTTCAAACATGCTGTGTAAGATTCATGGGGGGTTAACTGACAACTGGTGATTAACTGTTGTCCTTTAATATAAAAGTGGTCAGCAAACTCAGCCAGGAATTCCTTGGGCTTAAAGGTGATGTGCTAAATGCATCTTTCTTGACCTCCAAGCTGAGATCTCCTCCAAATTCCTCAATCAGGAGACATTTCATGTCATCCCAAGTGACAATGGAAGGGAGTTTGGGGATCAAAATTTCTTGGCATATAGGATTCAGGCAGGTGAAAATATGCTCCTTTTTAAGCTTGTCAGTAGCCCTACACATTGCAGTTTTGTAGATTGTCAGAAAGGCGGCAATGGTAGAAGTTTTAGGGTCAAATATCTGCTTGAAGGAAGGTTTATAGTTGAGATCAATGGGCAATGAGGCAGATTGGCTGTTGTCACCTGGGTTGAGAACATTGATGTGGGGATTGCCCTCAAACTCAGATTCTAAAGAAGATTGTCTAGCTCAGAGAAGTCAAAGGCTCTCTTCCTAGGTATCCAGTGTAGAGCTGTTTTGTCCACTGATATCCCTGGCGGTAGAGGCAGCAGCTCTGAAGTCATCAATCTTAATCTGTTGCACTGCTAGTGTACCAGCAATCCCATTGATACAAGTGGCCAGGAAAGTTGTTTGAGAAATCAAAGGGGTAATCTGCCCATTTATTGTTTCTGTCAATCAAGAGAAATTCTGCACCTTGCGTTCTAGAGCATCTTGTCTATCTGCAACAACATTTGTTACTTCTGCTAACTGATCCAAGGCAAGAGCACAGTTGATGCAAGGTTGGCCTTCTAAGCCAGGGCAACACCCATGATTGATATGGGTAGGGATACCAGCAACCTAAGCCTCCCTTTTGCCATCAGAGTCAGAAGAAAAATCATCAGGGTCAGAGAGGCGTTGTCTCAAAAACTCAATCTCACCTTGCAAGGTAGCTACTTGGTTGGTTAGCAAGGCAATTCAAGGGTTGGGTGTAGGCTCTAATGGTGGAGGGTTTGCAACAGAGGCTTGATGTTTGTTGTGACCTGAGGTGTGTCACAGATACACAACAGGGAATCCTAACCTTAGGATTGGATTTGTACTAAGTCTTAGTTAGAATGACAGGGAAGGCTATGTAATTACCTTGTGGCCCTGATTGAATAATATCTACTAGATATGACTAGAGAGGCGCCAAAGTGCTTGAAGACACAAAGACAAAAATGTGAATAGAACTTAATTTTATTAGAAAATAGGAAATGGAATATATAGTGGTTGAAAATACCACAAAAAACTACCAGGACAGTAGGATCACTTGCCACAAGAATGAGTGGGGCAAGTGAGCTGCGCAGAATCAGGAAACTGAACAATTGAATTTCCCAATTTGGAGCCAGAATCATTTCAAGGAGCAAAAGAAAAATAGAGAGATTTGTCCTCAAAATAACCCATTGAAGGCAAAATCAAAACATGGTGAATGGCAGCAGTCAAGACAACGTTGAGTAGTGGCTTTAAGTTCAGCTATGACCTCCCATACCTTAGCTTCAAAGGCAGACGTGACCTCAACAGAAGGAGAAGGAGGTGTCACTTCAATGGAAGCTACTCTATTGTCAACATAGTTTTGAGCCTGACACAGAGTGTCTCTTAGCGCGGCCTTGTCCAGAACATATTGTTGGTGCAGATATTGGCCCCAATTATTGATGTGGGTCCCAACCAGCTTGAGTTAGGAATTAACATGCTTTCAGAATTGATTGAACTCATTAACTTAAGTCTCAAACCCTTGACAATACTTTAGAAGGGTCACTTCTATCTGCCCACACCACATAGCTTGGTGATCATCCAGTTTGCACATTCAATCCTTGATATAAACAGGGAGTAAGGAGCAAAGAGAGTTCAAGGACGAGGTTAAGTACTTCTGAGAGGCCAGAAAGTTGCACTGGTTATCTGAAATACAAGCAAAGAGGCTATGGGTTCATTCTTAATAGGCCATATTTTGTGTATGGTTGTTGGAGACACCAGTGGCTACAGCAGTCAAAAACTGGTGCTGATAATGCCAAAGTCATAAGTTTGACGCCTGTAGTGAGCACCATTTTGTTGTGTTTGGCTCCTGGGGACAACATCCAGGAGGACACAACAGGAAATCTTTATAAAAAAAGATTTGAGGCTCAGAGCTTAATTTCCTGGAATACAAGATAAGGAATTCTTTTTGGCAAAAAGGAAAGGAAAAAGCTTGAAGAATATTAAAGCCAACACAAATATGGATAAACTTGTCTTTATTAGGAGAAAGGCTTCTACTTAAATAGTAGACAAGGGCTGATGATCACTCATTAGGTAGACAGAGTGGAAGAGGGGATCATGTTGGGGTGAGTTCATACCACAATCAGACAAGGGCAGGAATGATATTCTGGGATGGGTGGATATTGGAACAGACTCATTTACAGAAGGCAAGGAATTCCTGAAATCAAAAGAAAATCTGACCAAATCTTTGCACATATTACTATTTGAAGGTCATATCAAAATAGCATTAATGGCACAATTTACAACAACATGTATCTTGCAGGTGTATGTCTTTACAATTTTGGTTTGGCTCTCAGGCGCTTAAAGCCTGCCACATACAATGAACTGTACACCCAAATTGAGAAGGGGTATTAGCTTTTCCCTTCTATATTTGTCCAGGACTTATCATATATTGTCATATTCTATGCAAGTGATAGTGATAAGTTCAGAAAGGACTCCTACCTCCCCCCACGCTCATTCATTTGGTTTGTCAAGCCTGCATACATGAAAGAAGAAGAATTCAAGCAATTGAAGCAATCAGCTCTTTCTTCCTCTTCCCAGCCAACAAACTAAGTCTCCCCAACTCCCCTATCAGAACCAAGCCACCTGCTTTCCAACCCCAACACTCAAACCATCATCCATTCCCTCCCCATTACCTCTGATACTGTCCCTTTTACAGGTGAAGATGATGCCAACGTACATTCTGCCCCCTCCCCTACTTGTCCTTTGATGAGTAAAATAAAACCTTTCTTTATGATAAGTTATTAAAATTATATTATTTCTACCAATTTATAATTAATAATATATTCTTTTTACATTATTGACATTCCCCATAATTAATACAATGTTGTGCATTTGATGTGGTAACATATAATTATTTGCATGAACATTTTTCATTATCAATAATAAAGTAAAGACCTACAAATGTATATTTTGCATTAGAATATTGCAATTAGATGTCAACTCTTGATATTTATTCTTATATTCATAACTCAGTGCATTTTGTTTAAGTAAATTCATTGTAAACATGGCATTTTGAATTGTAATTTTATAATTTGACTGTGTCTATATTTGGGAGCCATTAACACTTATTACAATTATTAATACAGATTAAACTTTACAGAATGCATATTTACCTATTGATAATGATTCTGTAAAATTTAAGTTGGATTTTGTGTATTAGTAATAATTCAATAGATTAATCAATAACAGTTTATGACCATTAGTTGGCTGATTTTCTTTGCTGTGGCAATTGTGCATTTTCTGATAATTACATGCTGGTATCACATTGGTGTCATGGTAGATTCCATAATGCCAGGAATTATTTGGCCAAGTAGGAAGGCTCAAAAAGCCAGAAAACCTTTAACAAATTTGACTGATTTAACAGATTTGAAACAAACAGTTGATTGGAAATGGGTTACAGCTGCTCCAGTCCGCCAGCTGGATTCAATTCCCCCTTGCAAACTGACGTTAATAAATTGACGTAGTTTGAGGGTCACCTGATATGAGCTTATTAATCAACATTTTCATCAGAAGTTGGTCATCCAAAGTTTCTTTGCAAACCAGACTAGATACTTACTTGATAATGTGGAAGGAATAGGAGCCCAGGATTCAGGCAGTATTGCTTAGTCAATTTTCTGATATATATTGAATAATTTTCACTGTTTCAACTCTAAGAGTTGAGTCCTCCCAAAATTTACTCAATAAAAATCACATATTCCCTGGTCTAACTTTAATTTTGAAAATGCATCCTGTAGTTTGATTGTTACGCTACATCCCCTAAAATTTAATTCTTAGCTGGATTATTACAAGAAGATGGGGGCCTGCCATTGGTACTTTGTTGTTGTTGCCGCCAAATGTTAATTCAATGCTTGTCAATCTTGGAGCTGTTCCTACTCCTGTTGAAGCTGAAACTCATGTGGTATCTCAATGTCCTGAAGTTTATGTTGAAGACACTCTGATTCTCTTTCAGGTCATTTATCTTGGGCTCTTTTGGTTAGGGTTAATGATTTTACTTAACCCTAGTATCTCATTTGGAAATTTCACAAAATGGTATCTGAAGCTGCGTTGGTGGTTAATAATTAACTCTTTGTGGATTTGGTGGGTTATTACCCACCACATGGAGACAGCTTCTTATTATCCCTCAACTTCAGTCACAATTGGCTGGGTTCACATCCTATCACACAGGCAATAGGAAACGTGGTTACTACCCCAAGACCAGATGTGTTTGGGGTGGTAACCACGTTTCCTATCATCTGTGTGATGAGATGAGAAACCAACCAATTGAATGCCAGCGTGTAAATATCAGAAAATGCACTATTGCCATAGCAAAGAAAATCAGTCAATTAATGGTCATAAACTGTGATTTATTGATCCATTGAATTATTACTAATACACAAAATCCAACTTAAATTTTACAGAATCATTAGCAATAGGTAAATATGCAGTCTGTAAAATGCACTCTATATCAATATTTGTAATAAGTGTTAATGACTCCCAAACATAGAAACAGTCAAATTATAAAATTACAATTCAAAATGCCACATTTACAATGTATTTTATTAAACAAAATGCATTGAGTTATGCACATGACACTGAATTAACATGGCTGGCAATATAGTCCAGTATAGTTAAAATTCAATAAAACATTCAAAATTCAATGAAATATCAATTAAATACTAGTTTCAAATTAAAAAAGTTATATACTGAAAATTATAATCTACATGTTCTAATTTAGATGGCTATTTTAATGCAATTCTGGCGTATTTTTTGGTGTATTATGCTATTTTTTGTATAATTGCAAGTTATTTGTATTATTTACAATATTTATCAATAAAATTTATTTGTTATCTAGAATTTCATTATCATGTGTTTATGGTAGTACTATAAAAACCAGTTTTTTGATGTAATTCAAACAACATATCAAATATCTACAACCTTATCAATAAATTAGAGTCAGCTCTCCAAAAGATTGTTGAGCTTAAACATAAAATCAGGGAAATTGTAGTGAATCAACTGGGAAATGAGGGAAGGGCCTTGGTCCAGCAAAAGGAAACCACAAAAAATAGCCTGGGAACCATAGTCAATGAAGAACACAAGGAAATAATGCTAAATCTGCAAAGGGAAATTCTCAAGCATTTGAAGTTTAGCAACAAAAGTTATAACTCATGGGAGTTTGCAAAAAAGATAGAAGGAATAATCAAAAAGTCAAATTGATTGAAGGAAATGAGAAAACAACAAAAATTAACACAAACAAAGAGGAAACTAATCAAAACAAAAGAAATAAAACTAATCAAATGGAAACAGATGAAAATGAAGAAAATAAAGCACAGTCAAGAAGCATAAGAGTTTCAAGAAACAATGAAAATTTATCAAATGAAATTCAAGAGGAAGCACAAGTTACACAGAAAATTAGAAAAAGCAAGCCCAGGAAATCAAATGAAGAGGAGCCAACACTCATGAAGTTCACTGAAGGGGCGCCTGTGGCTGAGGGGGCTGCAGGGGAACAATTAGTAAGTTTATTTATGTTTTACTTACATTTAATTTAGTCATAACAAGAAATGGGGTAGAGGTTGTTGAGGTGGCAGCCTTCACGCCTAGCAGTGTTTATAGGTGTTATCAATCATTGGTAGCCCCTGTAATTCAAAGAAATCAAATTTAAATTCAAAGAATAATAAAAATGAATATGAATGAATTTGAAAAAAAGAAGCAATGAACAGGTAGTACCAAATTCCCAAAGTAAGCTCAACCTGGACAAGGGAAGCATATAAAATAGAAGTAAATATCAATTTTAATCAAATGAATGAAATACCAATGAATTTTGACAAATATATATGAAAGTGTTCAAATATTTTCATTTTCAAATATGAATGAATATGAAAAGAATCTAAAGAAGATTGAATTTCAACTAGGAAATAAATATCTCAAATCAGCAATATTCAATGAATTTATTAAAGCATTTTCAAATAAAGTTGGAGATGCAAACCTTGTGAACAAGTTAAAACCTTTATTAATTTTATTTGCAGAAGCCTGGGGGCAGAAACCACTGGATCTCCCCAGGAAATAATTTTTAAATACTCAAACACTTCATATATGAACCAATTAACAGCTACATATAAGAAATTCTGTTTATTTTCCAAACTTTATACATTGCAGAGGTTGCATATAACAGTATACCTTGGCATCCTCCTCTATTGCATATTGAAAACAAATGTCAAGAAAGAATAAGATGTCCCTCAACAACTTGTCAAGGATCTGGATGTACAAGTATTCTGGTTGCCACCAGCACACTTAACATCCTGTCATTTCCTGGTTTTGTGCCAATCCAATATACAGTTCAACATGCCAAGAAAGGCAACAAACCAATATCACATGACTTGTCCAGGTATACAGCAACTCATACCCATTCTGCACATGACCAACCCCTAGGTTTGATCCAATAAAATCTCTGCCACAGCCAAATCTATATAAGTCAAAAGTATTATCCAATAAAATATACTTCTCTTCTTTCTCAATTTCATATTTGAAGCTTACCCAAAAGGCACTCCTCATCACTGGTAGCAGCTATGGTTTTTTGACCACACCCATGAAAGAGAAAATAACTGACCAAAACCTGCCCACCTTTGCTCACATACTCAACCAGGCTACATCCCAGGAGACCTGGAAAACATACTTCTGTGCCCACAACATCAACAAAGATATACCTAGTGGATGCACTCTATTCAAAGGACTGGTCATGCCCAAAGCATGCACCAAGATAATTCAATACAGTTGCTCTCTTCAACCACAAACAAATGCACAACCACCTATCACAGGTGAAGTTAACAACATCAAATACATTGGTATTGTCAAGGGTCTGGATGTATGAGTATTCCGGCTATTGCCATCACACCTAACATCCAGTCATTGCCCAATTTGGTGCCTTTCTAATATACCATTTGACATACCAGAAATGGCAACAAACTAATATAACATGACTGTCCAGGTATCCAGCAACTTGAACCCATCCAGCACATGACCAGCCCCTGAGTTTGATCCAACTAAAATCCCTGCCACAGCTAAAGCTATATAAGTCTAAAGCATTATCCAATAAAATATACTTCTTCTCTTCCTAATTCTATATTTAAAGCTTCCCCAAAAGGCGCTCCTTATCACTGGTAGCTCTACAGTTTTCAACCATGCCAATGAAAGAGAAAATGACTGAACAGAACCTGCCCACCTTTGCCCACGTACTCAACCAGGCCACATCCCAGGATACCTAGAAGACGTATTTCTGCGCCCACAACATTGATGAAGATATACCTAGTGGATGCACCATATTTGAAGGTCTGGTCATGCCCAAAGCATGCACCAAGATAATTCAATACAGTTGCTCTCTACAACCATAAACAAACACACAACTGCCTATTGCAGGCGAAGTTACGAACACCAAATACATTAGTATTGACAAGTTCTTTGGTAAAAACAAAGAAAACATCATCAACTTGCTAGACCACTCAGCTGCAAAACTCTGCGCCAGCTGCATCCCCACAAAAAATGGGTCCAAGAAGCCAGCAAGCACCTATACAAGGCCACAGCTAACTGGTTTGCCACCTGGGTTGGCTCACAAACTGACAACCATCTAGAAAACTGGGAAGAGTTCAAAGCCGGCATCACCCACAATTTTTGCACACCAAATCCCTCCAAGACATTGCAATACAGCTCAGCAATCTTCCTCAGAAGACCACTATCACAGCTTACGCCAATGAATTTGAGGAAATACGCCGTAAAATTCAAAACCCAGCACAAGCTGAAAACGTACACACTAGAGCCTCATTTATCAATAGAGTGAAACCCTCTGTTGCTTCCCTCATCTGTCCAGAGGCTAACACCTCCATGCCTGCGCTCATTGCTGAAGCCAAGCACGCTGAAAAACGCGCCAACATGGAATATGCTGCACACAACAGCAACCGCTGCTCAAACAGCAATGGCAGAGAAAACTCCAATGGTAATAAACGCCAAAACACTAATCATAGCAACAGCAGCTTCAATCCTAACAATGACAATTGTAGCCAAAGCGCAAACCGCTCCCATCCCAAGAAAGAGGACACTGCCAAAGTTAACAATGCTGAAGTAGCAACCTTCTATGAATCTGAGCCCACATTCTCTGACCTCAAAGGTCTCAAAACAGAGGAACAGGGAAAAGAGGAGGGGGAAAAGACTTAAGTGCCCCTGTCTCCCCCCAACTTGACAAGAAACTGTACTAAGGCACAAACTTTGCTGCTTGCATCCCACGTATCCCGCGACCCCCATTTTTATAATGTAAAAATTAAAGATCACTCGCAACTTCTTGTCTATCCATGCACTTACAAATCTAATACACATAAAATTTTATTCAACTCTGGTGAACAACACACTATGGTTAGCAAACCTTTTGTAACCAAGTACAAAATACCAGTTGTCAAATCCAACTTCAAATACGCCAGAATGGCAGACAAGTCAAAAGTTCTACTCAAAGGAAAAACAACACCCTTCAGAATTGACCTCCAAGGCATACAAACGTCCATCAAGGGACTTGTCATGAACAACATAAACTACAACATTGTAGCAGGCATGTACTGGTTCACCCAAGTGAATCCCAGCGTATGTTGGAAAACAAAAACCATGACAATAAATTGCAATGGAGTCAATTTCAACATTCTCAAAGAACCCAACGACCTCATTCTAAGAGACACAGTAATTGTTCAAGTCATAAATCAAGGTGAATCTGAACATCTAAACAAAGACAGTACCCTTCACATAATAAGGTACTCCAAATTTAATAACATACAAACACAAAAGATCCAATGCTCAGAACTTGTGGCACTCCTAAATGAATGCGCTCATGTATTCAAGGAAGAACTCACAGAGTTACCCCCAAACAAGAGGTCAAACATGGCATCAACTTATGCAAAGCCATGCCCAAACCTGCACCCCTCTACAGACTCTCTCCCATGGAGACCCAAACACTTAAAGCCCACATCAAGGACAATCTAGCCAAAGGATTTATTTTTCTGTCTGAATCCCTGTGGGGGGCAGCAGTCTTCTTCATAAAGAAGAAAGAAGGATCTCTTTGCTTAGTTACTGACTACAGAGCCTTAAACGCAAGTACAGTTAAAAATAAATACCTGCTTCCCCTCATAGAAGACCTATTTGCAAGGCTCTCCAGAGCAAAATTTTCTTGAAAATTGACCTCACATCTGGTTATAACCAAGTTGAAGTTAAAGAGAAAGACATACCAAAGACTGCGTTCTGCATGCAATTTGTGTTGTTTGAATGTAAAGTAATGATTTTGGGATGACAAATGCCCCAGCAAAATTTGTCACCATGATGAACAAGGCGCTAAACAGACTCTCAAACACATTATGTTACCTCAACAACATCATCATATTTTCAAAAACAAAAGAGGAACACGTCATGCATGTCTGCAAGACACTCAATTGACTTGCAAAGCATAAACTATACGCTAAGCCTAGTAAGTGCCAATTTATGGAAATGAACTAGTGTTCTTGGGCCACATTGTCTCTGATGGTGGCATCAAAGCAGATCCAGACAAAATAAAAGCCATGAACAACATTCAACACCCCACCTCTGTTAAACAAGTTAGATGCTTTCTTGGAATGGTAGCTTACCTAAGGAAATTCATCAAAGACTGCAGAAAGCTCACCACACCAATCAATAACTTAACCAAGGGTAATTCCAAAAAGAAATTCATCTGGACACCAGAATGTAACAGGAAATTTCATTTATTAAAACAAGCTCTGATTGAATCACCAATCTTGCAATACCCTAATAACAACAGGTGCTACAAGCTTGAGTCAGACACTAGCAACACCGCCATTGGTGCAGTCCTACGCATCTGCCAGCCAGGGCAGCAAGATTTCCTGCCAGTATGTTACAAAAGCAGAAAACTAAAAAACACTGAGCAAAGATACCCAATACACAATAAAGAACTGCTAGAAATATATCACGCATGCAAAAAATGAAGATGTTTATATAAAAGAACACTTAAACATCCAAGTGCTAACTGACCACAAATCCTTAATCTATTTCAAAGCTCAGAACACATTTGCACGGCGCCAAGCCAAATGGATGTCCTTGCTGGAACAGCTTAACCTGGACATCCAATACAAAAGGGGGCAGAGCTGGTCACGGCCAATGCTCTCTCTAGGCTATGCCAGCCAAGAGAGGATCAAACTGACCACCTGGACCCTGACTGGCCCAACCTATATAACACTGAGTACAAGACAAAAGGAAAGGATCCATCCACATAACAGCTAACCCATGATACGCTAGTAAGGAATGAAAAACATTTCCACGTATCAAATGACACAGTATACCAAATAATCAAGGATAAACACATTCCATACATTCCACTTGCACAAAGAGTTGACACTATACTAAGACCCCACTGTCTGCTAGGACACACAAAGGCTAACAACCTATATCTCACATTAAAAGAGATAGTATGGTGGCCTAACCTGAAGCAAAACATAATTGATGTTCTAAAGAAGTGCACATTGTGTGAAAAATACGCCAGCACCAAGGCACCACAGCCAACGGTCAACCCAGCACCAGACCCCAAATAATTTAAGGTTTGGGGACTGGAAGTAGTGGGACCCTTCCCGGAAACCAAAACAAATCAACATTTTCTAATTGTAGCCATCAAATTTGCCACACGTTGGCCCATCTGATGGGCAACAAAAGATCACAAGGCAGAAACAATAAATTGATTCATCAATAAAGCAATCATAGCAGACTAGGGCACTCCAGACTACATCATAACAGATGGAGCAAAAGAGCTAACAGGCCACATAGTAAATGACAATCTAAAAACAAAGAACATCAAACACTCCACAACCTCAACCTAAGACCACAGACCAACAGCAGAGTTGAACGCCTGAACAGCAGCCTTATCAGAACCCTGGAGAAAATAATGAATGGCAAAGCCAAAGATATATGGCCACTCTATGTGAAACATGCATTACTAGTATCCCGGGTTTGTACCAATCAAGGGACAGGCTACTCACCGTTTGAACTAACATACAGGTACAAGCCAGAAATAGTCACCCACAACAATCAACCATATGTGAAGATCCCCCCAGGGAAACCTCCTGCAGTAGAACAGAAACCAGCTCTACAACACATATGCCTCAAAGCCAAACTGGCATAAACAAAGAGACTCAAAACCCAAAAGGTAACCTCAACAGAGGACTGACTCCCCATCAACTCCCCTGTCTGGGTCCTAGCCGGGAACAGAAAGAAGCTAGACTCAGTACACAGAGGACCAGGAAGAATCATCAGATACCAACCAGACAGGAACACCTACCTGGTTAAGTTCCAGGGTACCAAAGAGCCCATCACCAAAAAGTATCACAGACCTTGCCTCCGCCCTAGTAAAGGAGAACACTCAACTCAGTTGGTGCCCACTAGTAAACAACTCCAGGAACATCAGGCAGCAGCCGTCAAGATAAAGCCCCCTCCTGATGTACCCAAGTAACCCCTTAAGGGAGGGGGTGTGTTGAGGGTCTGGATGTATAAGTATTCTGGCTATTGCCATCACACCTAACATCCAGTCATTGCCTGATTTGTTGCCTTTCTAATATACCATTTGACATACCAGAAAAGGCAACAAACTAATATTACATGAATGTCCAGGTATCCAGCAACTTGAACCCATCCAGCACATGACCAGCCCCTGAGTTTGATCCAACTAAAATCCCTACCACTGCTAAAGCTATATAAGTCTAAAGCATTATCCAATAAAATATACTTCTTCTCTTCCTAATTCTATATTTGAAGCCTCCCCAAAAGGCGCTCCTTATCAGTATCAACAAATTCTTTGGTAAAAACAAGAAAAATGTCATCAACTGGCTAGACCACTCAGCCGCTAAGCTCCGCGCCAGCTGCATCCCCCACAAAAATGGGTCCAGGAAGCCAGCAAACGCCTGTACAAGGCTGCAGCAACTGGTTTACCACCTGGGTTGGCTACAAACTGACAACCAGCTTGACAACTGGGAAGAGTTCAAAGCAGACATCACACACAGCTTCTGCGTCACCAAATCCCTCCAAGACATTGCAATACAACTCAGCAATCTTCCTCAAATAACCACTATCACGGCCTACGCCAATGAGTTTGCGGAAATACACTGCAAGATCCAAAACCCAGCGCAAGCTGACAACGTACATACCAGAGCCTCATTCATCAATAGAATGAAACCCTCTGTTGCTGCCCTCATCTGTCCAGAGGCTAATACCTCCATGCCTGCGCTCATTGCAGAAGCCAAGCGCGCAGAAAAACACACAAACATAGAATATGATGCACACAATGGCAACTGCTCCTCAAACAGCAATAAAAGAGAAAACTCCAATGACAACAAACGCCAAAACACCAATTTTAGCAACAGCAACTCCAATTGTAACAATGACAATTGTAGCCAAAGCGCAAACCGCTCCTGTCCCAAGAAAGAGGACACTGCTGAAGTAAACAATGCTGAAATAGCAGCCTGCTATGAATCTGACTTCACATTCTCTGACCTCAAAGGTCTCAAAACAGAGAAACAGGGAAAAGAAGAGGAGGAACAGGCTTAATTGCCCCTGTCTCCCCCCAACTTGACAAGAAAATGTACCATAACACAAACTTTGCTGCTTGCATCTCACGTGTCCCGCAATCCTCTATTTTTATGAGCTTAAAAATTAAAGATTGCTCAAAACTTCTTGTCTATCTATGCACTTAAAAATCTAATACACATAAGATTTTATTTGACTCTGGTGCACAACACACTATGGTTAGCAAACCTTTTGTAACCAAGTACAAAATACCAGTTGTCAAATCCAACTTCAAATACGCCAGAATGGCAGACAAGTCAAAAGTTCTACTTGAAGGCAAAACAACTCCCTTCAGAATTGACCTCTAAGGCATAAAAACGTCCATCAAAGGACTTTTAATGAATAACACAAACTACAACATTGTAGCAGGCATGGACTGGTTCAACTGAGTGAATCCCAGCGTATGTTGGAAAACAGAAACCATGACCATCAAGCGCAACAGAGTCGATCTTAATATCCTCAAAGAACCCAACAACCTCATTATAGGAGACATAGTATTTGTCCAGGTCATAAACCAAGACAACTCTGAACGCCTAACTAAAGACAGTACCCTCCACATAATGAGATACATCAAATTCAATAATATGTAAATAACCAAAATTCAATGCCCAGAACTGGCAGCACTCCTAAACAAATACGCGCATGTATTCAAGGAAGAGCTCACAGAGCTACCACCTGCCGGGAGGTAAAACACAGCATCAACCTATGTAAAGTCATGCCTAAACCTGCACCCCTCTACAGACTCTCCCCCATGAAAACTCAAACCCTCAAAATCCATATTGAAGACAACCTAGCCAAAGGATTCATTTGTCCGTCTGAATCCCCGTGGGGGGCAGCAGTTTTCTTTGTATAGAAAAAGGAAGGCACTCTTTATCTAGTAACTGACTACAGAGCACTAAATTCAAGCACAGTAAAGAATAAATATTTCCTCCCACTCATAGAGGATCTGTTTGCAAGACTCTCAGGAGCCAAATTTTTCTCCAAAATTGACCTCACCTCAGTTTATAACCAAGGTGAAGTAAAAGAAAAGGACATACCAAAAACTGTGTTCCATACACAAGTTAGATTCTTTGAATGTAGGATAATGAACTTTGGGATGACACCTTTCTTGATCAGCTCAATCCCACTTTTTGGAATTAAGAATTTAAAAGCAAGTGATAAGCGCATAAGAGTATGAGTTTAAACAAGGCTTTTATTAAGAAGAAAGGTATGAACAAAAACAACACTAGATCCTGGGCCAAGGTGGTCCAGGGTCAGAAGCGCCCTGTCAAGGACCAACTGGCATACTTTGCCAGAACCACCAAGAAGGGACCCTTTGTACCATCTGAAGGGTGGCTCAAGTTCATCACTTCTGAACAATGATTTCAGGAGATCACCAGAGCCCTTCCCAAGTCCTTGGTCCCCCATGGGATCAGAGTCAACTTTGGGGGGCAACCCCACCAAGTTCTAGGAGGCAGCCAAGGCAATAGTACAGCGTATCCAAAGGCAGTGTTCCTCCATCAGAGCCCTCTTAAGGACTTCTTTGATCTTGGCTTTCTCTGCAAGGAAGATGCAGATCAGGCATTGGAAGAGATCTTCACCCTTGAGATTTCTGATCCCAAGGGGAAGAAGACCCAGACAGTCCTGCCCACCACCTGCACCAGATTCAACCAGGACACCACACTCTTCATGT
This sequence comes from Entomophthora muscae, assembly GCA_014839935.2. NCBI lineage: Eukaryota > Fungi > Entomophthoromycota > Entomophthoromycetes > Entomophthorales > Entomophthoraceae > Entomophthora > Entomophthora muscae. The sequence continues at coordinate 205,637 of QTSX02005686.1, read as the reverse complement.
CCTTTGAAGCCCTGCCTTTGGACATGCCTAGAGAGGAGGTGGAATATCAGCTTAAGGAAGGGCTGTCCATGTACGGGGGAAATTGTGCAGTTTGAGCTATTAAAAAACCCCTACATAGGGCACCTGACCACAGCAAAGGCAATGGCTATGATCAAGCCACATGATAATAGCAGAATTTTGTCCATCCCACACCACGCAACCATTCTGAAAAACAATGGTACATTGAGTGGCAAGTTCAAGGTGTTCCCAGAGCAAACCCCGCCCATTTGTGCGCTATGCTCTGCGCTTGGCAACAGAAAGGCTCTCTGCCCTACAACCATAGCAGGGGTCCAGGCCGCGGAACAAGACACCCCCAAGGAGCCCCAGAATACTGAGCCAACTGGTACCCAGGCTAATGATCTTGTAGCCCTAGCCTGGGACACCATGGCTGAGTATGAGGTGGTCAAGCCAATCATATTGCGCCATAAAAAGGCTCATATAAAGGCACAAACCCAGCCTCAATCACAACCAATAGTGGTACCTGATTCTGACCATGCAGAGGCACCTCAAACCACCCAAATGCATGTGCAAGAGACCCAGTCTATTAATAACACTGAAATGGATGGGACAATGGAAAACCCAGCTCAGATGGAACAGGAACCCCTGGAAACTCCAGTATGAGTTTTATTGGCTGATTCCCCTTATGTGGAGGCCCAAGAGAACATGCAAAATGCACAAGCCCAAACTCCACCCACTCACAATCAGGAACCTTCTGCACAAGAGGGTGGCAGACCAAGACGTAAGGCCCAGACCAAACTTGCTGCAATAACCAAGCCAGCCCCATAAACAGTAGGGGAGCTTATAAAGTCTAAGGTGAATAAGAAAACAAGAGACTCTATGGCCAATGACAATTGTGGTCCTACCGCCAGTGGGGCCATGTTGGCATAGTGGCTACTGGAACCACAATCAAAATAGGGATGCTCAATATTGCAGGATTTTCATGCCCTTAGTCCCAGGCAAAGAAAAGAAACATCCTGCTCTCCCTCAAAGCTGATTTGGTTGGCTTGACTGAATTCAACTGCAGCTCTGAGGCTGGGCCAAGTTTTCAGCGGCTCATGCTACCACACACTATCCTTTGATCCAAGAAATGTTGCATATGGATCAGACAGGGATCTCCAATCAAAGCAACAAACAAACATACACATCTTGACGGCAGACTTCTAATGGCAAATATTGACATCAAAGATGAAAATTTCACCTTTGTAGTTATTTACGGCCTGTTGTCCCACAAGGACAAAGCAATATTTTTTGCACAACTCAAGCAGACTGAGTTCCCTCCAAATACTATCTATGTTGGGGACTTCAACTCTTGGCTTCTCCCAGCAGACAAGGCTCCACCCATCCCCCTTCTGGACCATGCAGGCCTGTTTGGGGACTGGCAACAGGGCTTGGGACTCATTGACATAGCAGATTTTGAATTGGGATACCCCGCAATTATGACTTGGATCAACCCCGTGGAAACAATAGAATTCTCTGCTTCTTTTATTGACTATATATTAATTTCCCCGGGATTGACAGCCGTATTTTTTCAACACCTACCAGCTGACATCCTAGGGTTTGATCACAGACTCCTCTGCGCCACTATTAGGCTTGGGGACCAAAGGGAATGCACAACGTGCAGATCACGCCTACTCCCTAACAACTCAAACAGAAAATGGATTGGCCAATCAATCACCTCAACAATGAGATCAACAAAAAACACGGGCAGGCAGACCAATGGGCCGCCATTAAAGCCAATGTTAAGGGGCAGATTTACAAGGAATCATCCTAACTCATGACTGCTAAGAAGGCCTAAAAACATAGAATAACTAATACCATCTGACACCTGGAGGCAAACATGCCAAAACAAAAAACTGCGGGCTGGACGGCCGCCTGGCAAGCGGCCCACATAAAATTGGCTAGAATTGAACAGAACCAATCCAACCTAGCCCGCCTTCAGGCAGAAACCTCTTTGGCAATTAAGGGCAAACAGCCTACCAAGGCCTTTATTGCCATGTAAAAGACCAGGAGTGCACAGAAGACTCTATATGAAGTTGTTGATAAAGGCACATCCCATACCTCAAAAGAAGGGGTTCTTTATGTAACACACGCTTTCTACAGTGGCCTGTATACCTCAGAAAGGGAATCAAATCCTGCAGCCCTCAGGAAATGGCTAGAGGTGATTCTGGTAACTCCCAAAATGAAAGCTCTTGACTGTCCTATTAAAATGGAAGAGCTAGAAGAAGCCATTTATATGGCACCAAAACAGAAGGCCCCTGGGCCCAATGGGCTGCCATATGAATTCTACTGTCACCATTTCATCCTCTTTAGAACATTTTTTGGACGTGTTTAATGTGGTCCTAAGAAATGGGTTTAATATCCCAGGTGGTGGCAATGGCCTGACAGTTCTTCTTTACAAGAAGGAATCAAGAGCAGAACTGAAGAACTAGCAGCCTATCACACTCCTTAACACCAACCAGAAGCTACTTTTCAAAATTCTGGTTGCCAGGATGTGCAAAATAATTCCTCTGGCTACACACCCTAATCAACACAGATTTACTCCGGGCCAAAATATTACCAACAATGTGAGCACAGTCACAAATATACTGCAGGATAAATCACAGAATGGTATTGCTATCTTCCTGGACCAAGAAAAGGCATATGATAGGGTATCATGGCCATACCTTGATGTGTGCCTCTTGGCCCACTTGGTCCCTGAAACCTTTAGGGCCTGGTTGAGAGCTTTTCTACAAGAATCATCCATCCAAGTGGTGACGGCTCATGGGGAGACAGAAGAGGTCTTCCTATCCCAAGGCCTCCATCAAGGAGACCCTTTTAGCCCTCTCCTATACAACCTGGCCATTGACCCATGGATACGCCACCTCAGCACCAAACTTTCAGGCATGCAGACCTATGGGCAAGACCTGTTCACAATCAAGGCCTTTGCCAATGATTGTGTTGTAGGACTGGCAACCAAAAGTGATGTGCCCATATTTACAAAGGCACTCAAGGACTACTCTGAACTCTCACAGGCTAAAGTGAACACCAACAAATCCCAGGCCATTGTCATAGGGAGCCCTGGCTTCAGCCCCCCTCTTGCCATCAAGCCAACCAGAGACCTGGTGCCTCATCTGGGCACATGGGTCAAGGTGGGAAGTTTTGACACACAGGTAATGGAATTGGGCATCCTCAGTGCTTTATCCCAGTCCATGTCCTTCTGAAAAATACAACCTGGTGACCCAGATCAGCAGGGCCTAACTTGTAAATAGGCTGGGGTACTCAAAAGCCTGGCACACTGCCCAGTTCTTCCCCCTATCATAACAGCTCTTCAGGAGCCTCAATAAGATGATTCAACACACACTTTGGAGACCAGGCGCTCAGCTAATTGTCACCACAAAGCTGATTGGCAACAAGCTTTGGGGCGGACTGGGTTTATGTGATGTCTGCCTGACCTTAGCCAAGATCTTTGGACAAAAAATGTCTATGATATTCTCCACCCATGCAACAGAACCCCACTGGACCAACACCTTTAGGACACAATGAGCCAAGGCTCTGGGCCTAAACCTGGCTCATAAGCAACACATTCTCAACAACTGGTTATCAAGAGTAACAACTAAAAGAGGTCCCCAAGGAATGGAAGCCTTCTGGAAAGTGATGCTATCAATATATAAAGAATATTGGAGCATCAGCTCATTCAGACCTGCAGCCGCCCATAGAGGAAGGGCTGGACTGGTATGGCGCCCAATGTTCATGGGCCTTCCCGCCCACCCTGGGGCACCCATTCCAGAACCCCCAAGACCAGTGGCGGTCTCAGAGATATTGGAGGTGCTTCCATACAACACACAAGCCTCAAGGCGAGCCTGTTCTGGCAGTACTACCACAAGGACATAATCAACCTCAAAATGTGGACAAACACATGGAAGGTTCTCTGCAGGGTATACCGTACAGCTGACCGCAGCAACTGCCCAAACCCCACCTGCAACAGATGCAGGGCAACCAACATTGTAACACACAGGTTTTTTGAATGCCTGCAGAGCATAAGAGTATGGCAGGCAGCCTGCGCAATTCTACGGCCAGCACGCCCATACCCCACACCTATGGAGGGGCTAGAAGTAGACTGGTTTTTCATTGAAGCCCCCTCCTGAACTCCTGAGTCCTTCAGGATAGAAGTATTCAACACCACATTGTGGGTTATTTACTCTGCTATCATCAAATCCTTTGTTGCCACTCCACATCCAGTACATGCCCCAAACTCCCTCATAGCGCACAAACTTGGATGGATCATAAGCCAGGTCTTCTTTGACAATACATCTAGTACTTTGTGCAGGGAGCTAGCAAAAGAGTGGTCATCAATCCCTGGTTTGATCCTCTTTCCAGAGCAAAAATAGGACATATTTGTCCTCCCAGAAGTGGTCCAGATGCCCCACCCCCTCCTTCCCCTCAAGGTTTTTCTCCAGGGCCTCTGATCTCCTTATCCCCTCCCCCTTAGACTGTCACTTTTCTTTTGCTTGATCATTCCTTTATGGCCCTATGGGCCCGTTGTACCAGTCAGAGATGTCTGGGCAACTTGAATAAATGAACTTTGGGATGACCAACACCCCCGCAATGTTTGTCACCATGATGAACCAAGCACTGAATGGCCTCTCAAATACATTATGCTACCTTAACAATATAATTATATTCTCAAAAACAAAAGAGAAACACCTCATGCATTTCTGCAAGGCACTTGATTGACTTGCAAAGCACAAACTCTACGCCAAGCCTAGGAAGTGCCAATTTATGGAAAAGAAACTAGTGTTCTTGGGCCACATTGTCTCTGACAGTGGCATCAAAGCAGATCCAGACAAAATAAAAACCATGAACAACATGCAACACCCCACCTCTGTTAAACAGGTTAGATGCTTTCTTGGAATGGTAGCTTACCTAAGGAAATACATCAAAGACTGCAGAAAGCTCACTGCATCAATCAATGACTTAACCAAGGGTAATACCAAAAAGAAATTCATCTGGACACCAGAATGAAACAAGAATTTTCAACTATTAAAAAAAGATTTGATCAAAGCACCAACCTTGCAATACCCTAATAACAACAGGTGCTATGAGCACAAGTCAGATGCCAGTGACATTGCCATTGGCGTAGTCCTAGGCATCTGCCAGCCAGGGTAGCAAGACTTCATGCCAGTATGTTACAAAAGTAGAAAAATAACCAACACTAAGCAGAGGTACCCAATACACAATAATGAATTGCTAGCAATATATCACACATGCAAGAAATGGAGATGTTATCTAGAAGGACATTTAAGCGTCCAAGTACTAACTGACCATAAATCTTTAATCTATTTCAAAACTCAGAACGCACTTGCACAGCAACAAGCCAAATGGATGTCCCTGCTGGATCAGCTCAATTTAGACATCAAATACAAAAGAGGGCAGAGCTGATCACAGCTGATGCTCTCTCTAGACTATGTCAGCCAAGAGAGGATCACCCAGACCACCTGGACCCTGACTGGCCAAACCTATATATACTTATTATAAAACCAAGGGGAAAGACCCCTCAACACACCAAATAACCCACAATACATTAGTAAGAAGAAAAAAATATTTCCATGTATCAAATGGCACTGGATACTGAATCATTAACAACAAAAATTTCCTTACATCCCACTTGCACAAAGAGTTGACACTATATTAAGACATCACCACCTACTAGGACACACAAAGGCTAACAACCTATACCTTACGTTAAAAGAGATAGTATGGTGGCCCAAACTCAAACAAGATATAATTGATGTTCTGAAAAAGTGCACAGTGTGCAAGAAATACACCAGCACAAAGGCTCCCCAGCCAACGGTCAACCCAGTACCTGACCCTGAACCATTCAAGGTTTGGGGACTGGTTGTAGTAGGCACCTTCCAAAAAACTAAGATAAATCAACATTTCCTAATTATAGCCATTAACTTTGCTACACGCTGGCCCATCTGCTGGGCAACAAAGGACCACAAAGCAGAAACCATAAACCAATTCATTAACAAAGCAATCATAGCCAACTACGGCACTCCAGACTACATCATAACTGATGGAGCAGAAGAGTTATCAGGTCACATAATAAACAACAAATTAAAACTCAAAACCATTACACATTCCACAACTTTGCCCTACAGGCCACAGGCCAACGTCAGAGTTGAACGCCTAAACAGCAGCCTTATCAGAACCCTAGAGAAAATAATGGATGGCAAAGCCAAAGACACATGGCCACTATACATGAAACATGCATCATTAGTATCCTGGGTCTGCATCAATCAAGTGGCAGGCTACTTCCTGTTTGAACTAACATACAGATACAAATCAGATATAGTTACCTGCAACAAGCAACCATACGTAAAGATCCCCTGGGGAAACCCCCCACAGTAGAACAAGTACCAACTCTACAACACATACACCTCAGAGCCAAAATAGCAGAAATAAAAAGGCTCAAAACACAAAAGATAACCTCTATAGAGGAACCACTCCCCATTGACTCCCCTGTCTGGGTCCTAGCTGGAAACAGAAAGAAGCTAGAATCAGTACACAGAGAACCAGGAAGAATCATCAAGTACAGATCAGACCAAAACACCTATCTAGTGAAATTCCAAGGTGCCAAAAACCCTGTTGTCAAGAAATACCACAGAACCTGTCTCTGCCTTAGTATAGGAGAGCACTTGGCCAGATTGGTATCAACAAGCAAACAACTCCAGGAACATCAGGCGGCAGCCATTAAGACAAAGCCCCCTCCTGATGTACCAAAGTAACCCTTTAAGAGTGTGTGTGTCAAGGATCTGGATGTACAAGTATTCTGACTACCACCAGCCCACTTAACATCCTATCATTGCCTGATTTGGTGCCTTTCCAATATACAGTTCAACATGCCAGAAATGGGAATAAACCAATATCACATGACTGTCCAAGTATCCAGCAACTTAAACCCATCCTGCACATGACCAACCCCTAGGTTTGATCCAACTAAATCTCTACCACAGCCAAATCTATATAAGTCTAAAGTATTGTTCAATAAAGTATACTTCTCTTCTTTCTCAATTCCATATTTGAAGCTTCCCCAAAAGGCGCTCCTCATCAAACTCAATATTTGCTGCCTAGCATTAAAAAAAACAAAAGACTCCACAGGGCTATAAGACTGTGAAACACATCTTCTACAACAGTTTTGCATTAGCATCAATGTTTGGTTATTACCTCCCTCCAGAAAAACAATTGCTCACAAACTCCCTCATGGCCCTACCTTTTATAAAGCCCTTGGCCACAATTGGGGTGATGAGCGCCACCCCACTTGCAATTGGCTCTTGCATCATCCACCACGTACAGAAGAGTATGTGGTCTCAATTAGTGGATTTTGCAGAAGACAGTATTTTGGGGTACAATTCCCTTGAATAACCCATCCCTTTCATTTTTGCATTTGCATAATAAAAATCTCTTCTGTTTCAATTTATTTTATTTTTTATTATAATAGTACTATATAGTTAGGTAGTATACAATAATAAAGTAGTTATAAAAAACCAAACACAGTTAATATTAAATCTAATTTATAATTTGTTTATTTAGTTGATTGCCAAGTATGGGCTCATATATTACATATTTAAACAACAAGAGCTCTATTTATCTGAATCAAACTGCCTGCTTCACTTATGTTTTAAAAAAGTGCTTATTTAGAGCTTGAACTACCTTTTCCTTTTAATATGATTTGACAAATAGATTCACTATGCTTAACATGCTTCATAAGTAAAAATTAGTAAGATATACATGAAAATCATTGGTTTTTGTGTTGTGTGGCTATAGTGGCACTAAATAAATAAGATCAGGTGATGACTTGCAAGGTCCAATTTTTATCTTTAAAAAAGCCACTGTACTAAAAAGGGTTCAAATTTATTCAAATAAAATTAATAAACTTCTATCTTTTTTAATTTATTTATTTATTTATTTATTTGTTAGCTCTACAGTCAATACAATATTTGGTGCATTGGAATAAAAATGTGTCCTTGTATCTAACATAATTAATTTTATTTAACTTTTGCACAAATTCTTATATGTCTATAATACAATTCAACATCAATTCATTATATATAAATAACATTTTTCAGGTCCTATTAAAAAAAATAAAAAACAAGTAAAGCCTGGAGCGCCCATTTATCTGATTGGCTCAGAGGCAAGGGCTTTGGGGAGAAATTATTTGGAGTGCTTGTAAAAAGCTGCCACCCATCAGGTGGCATTGAAAATTGACTGACCTCAAGAATGTTGAAGAGATCTTTGGTGTCATGTGGGAGCCCCTTATTAACCTTATTTTTGATCCAACCAAACATCTCCTTGATTGGATTCAGAAATGGAGAATATGACAGGAGGAAGAGGAGTCTCATTGGGCAGTCAGCAAGGCAGTGGCTGGAGGAATGGCTGTTTTTGTTGATGAGGGAACTTGGAAACAGCCAGATCTGCTTTATGGAGTCCAAAATTATCAAGCACAATAAAGTTGGTTGTTCTGCAGTAATTAATCTAAAGGTACTCCTTGGCAGTTTGGAGAAAATCAAGAAATGTCCTGCTGTTATGGGAACCCTTGATCATCTGATACTGGTTCAACCTGTGAGGACCAAGAAGTGCTACCATAGAATATGTCTGGGAACAGAAAGCTGCACAATGTGCTACACTATTCTTGGGCCCCTTCTCAACCCACCCATGACTAGACCTGAGTGAGGAGAAAAAGGAGGATTCATCTATATAACAGAACTGGACATTCCCAGTATTCTTTAGGGCCAGATAGGTTTTGACATAAATGCAGGAATTTTTGATGATCTTCTTGCTATTTCTATTGTTCAGAGAAATCCCCAGTACTTTCCATGAGAATCCCAAATCAACCATTGTTTGTAGACAAGGGTTTTAGAAACAGAAAGCCCAAACTCTGTGGCCAGCATTGATTGGATAGCAAGTGTGTCCAGGTGGCAATCCTTGGCTACCCACTGTTTTATTGTATCAATATGCACAGGCTGCAAGAGTTTTGGCTGCTTCTTAGTCTTGACAGATTTGGAAATTTTCCTGGTGTTGCCATATTTGTTGTTGAGGTTGCTGATATATCTGGCTGTGACACCAAATTAGGACACAATATCCCAAACTTCCATTCCCCTGTTCAAGCAGTTGAGGAGAGCTTCACACTCACTATCTGTCAACCAACACCGGCTCTTGGCAGGTACCTTGGCATCCTGGCTATCAGGCTCAACACAGGGGATGGGGACCTTTTTGTAGAAGGTGGGATCACTCTTGCTTGAAGTGGCACTGTCAATAGTGGAATACATCACAGTCACAGATGGCTCCTCAGTTGTGTCCAATGGCTCATAGGAGGTGTCAAAGACACAGGGGCAGGAAGTGGCAACTCTTGGATCAAGAGTGTGGGGCCAGGTAATAACTGGGTACATGTGTCAGGAATATTCCTGACACTTATAGTTGTGTAACCAACAAACTGTCACCCACTATCAACATGAAGGCGCTTGCCGCCACCAAGCAGACATCCTCTGCCATCAAGCAGATACATGCCACCACCATGTGGAAGCCTGCCACAACCAAGCCGTTGCCCGCTGCCACTGAGAATATGTCCGCCGCCACTGTGCGGGCCCCCGTTGCCACCAAGCAGATACACACCACCACACAGAAGCCTGCCACCACCAAGCTGTTGCCCACTGCCAACTTGCAGGCGCCCACCACTCTTGACAGCCCCTTCTGCAAGCCATCCTCAAACCAGGCACCCATGAGCCAGCCTTCCACCTGCCTGTCTTTGCCCTCCCATGCCAGCAGGCCAGTCCCCATCCATTCATACCTTTGGAAAATAGTCAAATCAGGAAAACAGGAAATACAATTTCCCCAAAGCCAAACTTGGGAGGAACTGCTGCCCAATTTGGGAGCTTACCAAATGGGGAATAGACTGACAGGCTCTCCAACAGTGAAAATCATTCACCAAATTCAGTAAATGAATTTGGATGCATGAAGAAGACCCAACTTGCACTATGCCAATGCAAACTGGGATCCAGCCAAACCTTCTCAATTGCCAGCCACCCAAGCCAATCCAAAAAAGGGAATAACAGATGCAACTCAGACTTTTTTTTTCCCAATGCTATGTCTTCCAATAATCATGCCTTGCAGGTCCACTAGTATAAATAAAGACAAAACCCTCAATGATAGTTTGTGCTATCATTGAGTGAATATCCTCCTCAATATTATCACTTTAATCAATCCTTTACCCAGGCTAAGCAAGTAACCTTACTAAACCCATTACTCCTCCTCAAGTCCGAAGATGAACTACATCATCTTCACAGCTGTCTTGACAGCTTACCTTGGGATAGGGGGCCACCAGCCAACCAATGCTCAGTTTGGTCCTGAACCACAGGGACCAAAAGGGATATTGTATAATGAGCCAACTTACCTCAACTCAATGGTTTTGAACCTGTGGACACCTCTGGCATCATCTTGCCCAGCTCCCAACTTGGCTACTTACGTGATCTCCACAGCTACACTACTTTACTTTGCTGTCAGCCTTAGACAATTCAACATCCTTGCTAAAGCCTTCTGTCAGGCAGTAAACTTATATTCAATTGTCTACGCTTTGAATGGCTTTGAGCCGCCTAACCTGCCATCTTATTTTATTAAAGTTTTACCCTCAATAATTGGGTATTACAACACGGGAAGGTGTAAGTAACCTCATTGTTCCCAGTGACCTTGGTATGGGATACATTGGTAGCAGGCCTTGAGAGTGGCTTCTGCCTGGGATTCAGGCTGGTTGATCTGGCTTGCAATGCAGGATGTGGTTGACTGGCGCTGACGCCTTGGGAGGCCTGTGTGTTGACATGACTCACCTTGACTTGTGTTCTGGGTCTGTTTTTGGACCCTCTGGGACGCCCTTGTGGATGGGCTGTTCCGCAGGCTGGTGCAGGAGCTGGTTGGGAATGTGATTTTCTGTCCATAAAAATAAAATAAAAATATATTTTATATTGAATATGTATTTATTTAGGTTTTTGGTTTAGTTGTGAGTAGTTATTTTCTCTTGATTTAGCCTTGAATAGTAACATAATTTCTATATCTGTGATTTGAAGTGTATGATATTGTATCCTTTCCAGGTTTGGATAATTTAAAATTTAATAACTTTTTTGTCTAAACATGGTTATTGAGATTGAATTTTTAGTTTGATTTTAGTTGTGGTGGAGCTTCTTGATTTGGGTTGGTGTTTCCTAGTGTGCTTACTGTACATTAAATTTGGATTCCAGTTCCTGCAATTAATATCTTAGTTTACTAGTGGCATTCAAAAGTGATTTGAAATTTGGTTCTTGGATTTGACAATCCTGCAATTTCAAAAAACATAGTAAACTTAATGAAAATGGTTGATGGATTTGAACACTTCAAATCTGATTCCAGTTAATTCATTTTGTCCATGTAAAATATGCAGTTCAACTTGAACTTTTCAAAGTGTCTATGAGTTCCTGCATTTTTAAAAATTCAAATAAATATACAAAGAAATCAATTTAATTAAAAAAGGCCATCCTGCAAAAGTGATTCAAAATTTGGACCAAGGATTTACAATCCCACATTTTTAAGTTTAGGTTCTGGATTTACATTACAATAAAAGAACAAAATTGGTTCAGCTACAAAGGTGATATTTTTAAACACAAAACAACTCATATTTTTCAAAGTATTGATTGTCTTTGTGACTCAAAAAAGAAATAGTGTCTTTCAATAGTGAATCCACCAAAATCCACTCAGTTAACTATGACATTATTTTTCATTTATGTGCTTCTAAATTTGGCCATTTATGTCTGAGAGTGTGTCTCAAATAGGAGCACACACTTAATTAAAAATCAATACACTGGAAATAATTTGCTTTTCATTTCTTTTTTAATAGAATTTTTATTTTTTTTTGTTTAAAATGAGTTTCATAAGTAAAGATAACTTTGATATTGTTGAGGAGCATTGCCAGGAGCTACTATGAACCCAGGTTTCTGAGCAAGGGAGTTCAACTGCTATGGCCCCCATATATACCCAACACAACCAAATTCATGAATAGGATGAGCTGTATGTCTTGCCAGGCGCAGCACAGGAATTGTTTTTTGCTAACCTATATGAGGTATCCCAAGATCAGACCCAACCCAAGCCAGTACCACACTTTTGAGACTGGACAACTGTGGCCCCATCCAATTCAATCCAGCCACCACTTGATAATTCAGACCAATAAAATCAAGCCCTGCCTAATCCAAGTACCATCATACAAGTGGACCCCAAGCAACAATTGATAAGCAATGAAATTTTCATAGAGATAATTTTGTTCAACCAAAGCAGCACAGCCTTTGCAGAAATTGCCACCCTCCTGCAATTCACTGAGGTGGTGATCAGATTGTGAATTCCAAGCTCACATGAAGAGAGGGGGCGCCAAGCTTACCAAGAAGCTGAAGAATCAGATAGATTATCAGCTCAAGGATGCCTACCCAACCATGCTTGACCTTCTCTAGTGGGACTCCTACCTCTAAATGAGTGGGGTCTGACGCCTACTTGGGCTCCATGACTTTCAGGGGACCAACCTTGGGCAACCAGTCTATCATTTTCTGGGAACAGGCGGGCCATGTGATTAGTGGGCAAAGCCTACCATTATATTGGTGCTAACTTAAAGAGGTACAATATAGATTTCCCCATCCAAGACCACTGGCCAGAAGCTGGGATGATAGTGTTAATCACCCCAGTAAGGGTGATGTACACTATTTCAAGCAGCTTGTTGGCATGATCTAAGAAAAGTTTGGGTGTATACAAGGGCATTAATTTGGGGATGATAGGTAGCTCCATGACTTGTTGGTAGGCAGGGAGAAAGTTATACTTATCCTTAAACATTTGGGGCTTTGTAATAAATCAAGGTCTATTTTGGTTATATCTGGTCAACTCTTTATTTTGGGCCAAGAGATATTGAGCTAGTATGCAGTCAGAGGTACAATCTCTATTTTCAGGCTTCAAAGAGTACTCCTTAGGTGAACAGGACCAAAAGGGGCACCTGGAGGACAAGAAGTTGTGGGCAATGAGACAGGCGGGCCAGAGGGATTAGAGTTGAATTGGCAAATAGCTAAAATAAAATACGGTAATATTTGGAAGAAACAATATCTCATAAACTTTATTTAAAAACAGCAATAAATTTTAGTGCAGGGTCCACAGGTTTATATAGTAACCCACCACTAGACTTTAAAACTACTACAGATAATTCATCATAAGATCAGTAAATGTGGATTTGGGTGGGCAGAACACCCAGGGTTTGGGAAGGCAAAATGGCACTGTTGCAGGGGGAGCATTCATTGGATGGATCCTTAGGAAGGGTAGTGCTACCCTTCTGTTCTTGAGCAATAGTCTTGGGAGCAGCCTTCAGGTCCACACTTTCATCAGGCAGAGGGTCTTGATTGGCCACTAAGATAAACTTCAAGCTCATTAGGCTAATAGTAGGAATTTCTTTTCCTTCATTAGTCAATTTGTTTTGTCCTTTTCTGAACACTATGATTTCCAAGTTTTCACTAGTGCCTTCATCCTGAAAGGCATTTGCGGCCTGAGCTCAAGAGGGTTCAATCCAAAAAAAACGTGGGCTGCTGGCCCCCTGGTTGTTGGAGCTGGTGGCCTGCAGGCAGTTATGACCAGGGTTAAAACCTGCTCCATACCTTGTGGTTCATAAAGAAAAAATAATTTTCATTCCTGACAATGGCATATTCAATGCCTCCCACACAGCACAGCTCTGTATGCATGGACTTGTTGTTGATATATTGATTCTGACTAATTGTGTGGGTGATGAGTGAGATGATAACTCTGATCTGCCACACAACCAAGTGATTGGTGTCACATTTACCTGCTGCCTGTCTAATATCACAGAAAATGTCATTTTTATATCCTAATATAAATTGTCATTATATTTTCAAGATTATGAGACCATGAGGAAAAAAGAACACCCCCAAAGGTAAAAAGAAGGAAAAGCAGGGAACTGTCATTGGTGCATTTCTGGTAGCTTTCCCAAAAGGGATAGCATTTTACCAAGCCATGTCCAGTTACACCAATGGGTAATGGTACAGAAAATTCCTCTCCAACCTGCTTGCCACCTGAAGCTTGGCCAATTCCAAATACAGAATATTCCTGATCCACCAAATGGAATGCACTGAATTGGCCTCTAAGAAGATCCAAGCAGACGGCAACAACGTCTCAATTTTCCTTGCTGACCATGCCAATCTACACCTGGGAGATATGTTGTTCAACATTGGGGCAAAATCCAAGAGCGCAATCCCACAACCTTCAAACAGGTGGTTTTTGTGGCCCACAACCACACTGTTCTTTACCCTTTCAGAAGGTTGCTGACATGTTCACCAAGATGACCCTGAACACCCACAGCAGCACCCAATCATTGAAGGGTCCAAAGCTGCCCTCTTGCAAGTCCCTGTTGTACAAGCCTATCACTGTTCTCCCTGAGTGTGAATATGATGTCATTTATCTCCAATTCCTCCAAGCCGCTCAAGGAAAACATGTTCCCCTAGGACCTCCAGCTGTCACATCCCTAGCCAACCATTCCAGTTGACCAGAACCCACCCCCAGCCAATCAAGTTCTCTCCCTGTTGGAAATTATGACATTTGTTCTATTTTTATATGCCCTTCAAATATTGATAATTGAAAAGACTTGGTTGGATTTGCTTTCAATTTTGGAGTTTGCTCACCTACCTTAAATGGGTTGACATCAATGTCCACCCATTCCAGATTACCCTACCTGCACCTGACTGATCCTGGTAGAAGTTCAGTTCAGAATGACCTCATCAGCCACACTGTCTACCTAGTGAAGGATCAACACTCTAAGTCTACTATTTGGATAGGATCATTTCTCCTAATAAAGAAAAGTTTATCCACATTTGTGTTGGCTTTTATAATCTTCAAGCCTTTTCCTTCCTTTTTGCCAAAAGGAATTCTTCTTTGTGTATTCTAGGAAATTAAAGTACATGCGCTTAATTATGACCTAAAGGCTAACCCAAGGCTAGCTTTGAACCTCAAACCTTTTGTGATAAATGTTTCCTGCAGTGTCCTCTTGGATGTTGTCCCCAAGAGCCAAACTGTTACAAACAACAAGCTCTTGCTAACTATGCTTGTGGAAAAACTTCAACTACAGGATTCAAACCCCAAAATCCTGAGGGCTACCAGCCTGTATTTTTCTGGGCTCAAACCAGAGCAGGATTTGACTTTGGGGAAACTCCTGAGACCTGCTGAGCTAGTATTACCTTCATCAATGCCTCCCATGCTAAAGGTTTCTGTTAGTTCTGCCAATGAGAGCGCGGGCTTGACCAATGATCCCAAGATAACTGGGGCCACCGCGGCTGGAGAATTGAAGAAACTTCCTATAGACTGTGGCCCACCCAAAGATGATTAATCCTGAAACCTGAAAGGTAAATTCAATTTTCTCACTTGACCCAGCCAATGAAAGATCCTTGTGCAAGATGCCACCAAGGGTTGCTAAACCCTGGTAGATGGTATCACCTGGGCCAAGGGGGATTACAAAAGTTTTACCATGGCAGATGGGCATACTTATACCCTAGGCTGCCAGGAAGTTGCCCATTGCCATTCTTGCAATAAAGTGACATGAACCTTTGGTTCAACCAAGTCATCCCATATTTGACTTTAGCTCTATTTCATTTGCAGACTAACCTCCATGGCCTTGTTCCCCACGTTCATCAACCCCAAGAAACTGCAGACCGTCCACCTGAGCTATATTGACCACCCAGAGCACCCTTTGGCCCAGTACATTTCACAGAATATCCCCCAACCTGGCATATTCAGAGTTCACTCTAGAGGAAATCCTTATCTACGGCCCCAAAGCCAGAACCCAAGAAACCAAGATCATTGGCCAAAAAGGAACCTGGATAACTATGCCCCCCTCTGCTATTCCAAGATAAATATAAATACCTGCCAGCCAGCCTACCATATTCCAATGACCCCGCCTCTAAACCCGCGGTCTAACTGCCCACAAGAATCTGTGGCAGCCAATGAGTCCACTTCAACACAACTATTTGGAGTAATGTACATCACTCTAACTGGACTTGTGGATTTTATGATTCCCTCTAACAGGCCCTGGGCCATTGTAGGCAAATCCTTATCATATGTTGTAAAGTTAGCTCCTATCTTCTGATGGGCCCTTCCCTCCGGGCCTGTGGGCCATCCTCCTGCAAGTCCACAAGAACCCCCCACAGGATGGATCCCTGACACAAACACAACACCCCTCACAACCCAGCCCGCCAACCAGTTTTCCCCCTCCACTCCCCCATTTTGCTAATTAAACCTCATCCCTCCAAACATTTTTTAATTATACAATATATTGTTTTAATATTTAGGTATTTTTTATTGGGATAATATGATACATTAAAATTATAGTGATGATTGATTTTAATAATACCACAAGTTTAATTCAGCTGATTTAATATTTATTTCTATTATAGATTTAATATTTCTGTAGCTTTACAATCAAGTAAAATTAAAAACTACAAGTAAAAAGGACCAGCCAATCAGAATTTATATTAATTTTTGATTGTCTTTGACAATTGACTTGGAAAAGATCATGTCTGTTATTCTTCCCAGTTTAAATTATTAAATTAGGTCTGTTGGAAAAATACTTATATGTTTTCCAATTGGCAAGCTAACTTGTGTTTGATCTTGCACCCAATCACTGGCTTTTCTGGTGCTAAATTGACCACAAGCTGACATATCAATTGGCAAACAAATACAGCTTTTTCCAACAAGCTTAGTTTACTAAGTTAAACTGAGCGCAATAACATAGGTGTGTCTTGTCTGAAATAATAATCAAAGACAACCAAAAATTAATGAAAATTCTTATTGGTTGGTCCTTTTTACTTGTAGTTTTTAATTTCACTTGATTGTAGAGCTACAAAAAGACTGATTATAATATATAAAAATACACTAAAATGTCTAATTAAAAATAATCCACTTCACCACATATACCTGTTCTGAAATACATGGTTTACATATAATCCCCAAAAGTGAATACATTTTTAATAGATCTGTGTTCTGGCTTACAATTAGTATGCCAAAAAAAGAAAGAAATATGTTGCTCTTGGAAAAAACATGTCATTTAGAATACCTGGAGTGAATTGATATATACAAACACTATATGGAACATTAATGTCAATTTAATATTATGTGCTTAAAGTCAATAAATTTTTATAATTATACTTAATGATAAATTTATTAAATCTTCATTAGATTAAAAAGCATAGATTTACTTTATGGGGATATTTTTTATGGTATAAAAGGCGCCGTGGGGGGCACAAGAAAAATATGGCATAATTGGAAGCACTGATCAATGAGTTGGTTGTGGAAGTGGCTAAGATTAAAGAGGTTAATTAAAAGGTGAAGGACAAGCTCAAGAAAGTGGTGCTAGAAGGTGAAAAATTGAACAAACTTACAGTGAAGGCACTAAAAAAAGATACCAAATACATCAGAAAAAATTGTAGCCAGGCTCCTAAACGTTCAGAAAGATGTTCTCATAGACTTGCAGTTCAAGCCACAGGGGTTTGCAATAGCAGAGGCGTGGGCAAAGGATCCCAAGATGTTTGAGCAACTAAAAATAAAAAGAAACAGAAATAAACAGAAGACCAACAACCAACTAGTGACAAATCTGGTGAAGCAGCTCTTGTCAAGGGGGCAACAGGTAAAGATATAGAAGAAGGTAAAAAATAAAAAGATCAAATAAATAAAAGGATCTTACTAACTTTTTTATTTATAGAAGAAACTGAAGGAGTAGTCTGCTAGTACCTGAAACCCTACATATTACAAACATTTTACAGCAACTATGTCCCCCACATAGGGCAGCAGCTGGTACTGAAGCCAGCTGCTGCCTCCAAGATGATTAAAAAAATACTCTATGAAACAAGAATAACTTACAGCACTCCAAATAAAGCAAGACAACTTCAAATGGTGGTCTTGGCTTTGGCCATGGCCCCCAACCTGCACCTCAATCAGTACTTTCCATATATTAGCTTCTACAAGCTCTTTGTCATGCTTGTCTGGAATTTCTTCTGAGCTATGCCATACCAAAACCTACCCAAGATGGAAAGAGGACAAGAAGAAGTCTGTTTCTGTTTTCTGGATGAGCCTGCAATATCTCATATCCTAACAAATTTTAAAGAAAAAATAACAAACCTTGGCTATAGTTCTGCCATTGTTGTGCCAGCTGTTGTAGGTGTCCTTGAAGACTTTGGGGCCTCCTGGTGCTCCAACAAGACTGGAATACCAAAAACATTGTAAAACCCCTTTGCCACTACATCTTTTAAGAATAAAATTAGTACCCTATACAGTAGTTTTAAAAGCTATGGCGACAACCAAAAATACTTCAGATTTAAACAAAATGATTTCAGATTTGAACTAAATCCAAGTCACACAAGATTCAGGATTCAATTAATTTATAAAATTTCAGTTAATAAATGAACTGTCAAACAAAAACAAACTTTCACTAGCCCATTATACAAATTATATTAAACATCAAGAGGTGTAGTTCAAACCACAAATAAAATGAACTGACACAACAAGTGAAATGAATGGATGATGTTCCAGAGTATATTATAATCCAATCAGGATTCATATGAGGCACCAACAGAAAAACTAAAATGAAACAAAATTTGAGCAATCTAGAAGCAATATTACACAAGCACAAAACAAAATGAACTCACACAAGATGTGTAGTATGAGCAGCCTAAAATAGAAAAATAACAGTTTAACAGCCAGTCAACAGCTATCCAATTTAGGTACAGAGGCATTTTTTTCATTTTCATGGATCTTTATTTGTATGGAATGGTTTTGAGAACCTTTCAAATATGGACTCAAGATTACAATAAAAATAAATCATTAAATTTTAAAATTTCTACTTTTAGTGATTTTATCCTAGGTTTTTTCAATATGGTTTTCAACAGCAACATCTTCAACGGCGTCAGCAGCCAAGCCAGCAGCAGCCAAGTCAGCTTCAATGGAGGTGAGGCTCAGGGCAAGGAGGCACCCGTTTATACCCAAGCCTTTGAGGCGGGTAACAAGGAAGATGACTTGTTACTGACCCCCAACCCATATGGCTTTGACTTGTTTGAGAGTCACTTAGCGTCTAGCTCTTCCCCTGCTCCTGTACCCACACCCACACAAGCTGCCTGTCAACCAACCAATCAGGATGGTAACCTTGATTTGGAACAACTTCCTACTGCTAGCCAACCTTCTCCCCCTACAGCCAATCAGGCTTCAGCTCCCCTGGCCCAGCACCCCAAGCAACAAATCATCACCGCCCAAATTCTCCAGGAAATTGTGGCACTAAACCTACAGGGTCTGTCATGGGACCAGATTGCCGCCCAGTTGCAATTCACCCAAGCCTTAGTAATGCGGGAATTTAATAACTTAATGAATAAGGGGAATCTGATTGGAACAGCCAAGAAGCTAAAGAAGACCCCCAAGTCCCAAATCAATGAAGCATACCCAATAATGCTTGACCTCCTCCAGTGGGACCCCAAGCTTTCCCTAACCCAGGTCCTCAAACAGCTTGTGCACCATAACATATGGGTCTCCAAGCGCATGGTGCAGCTCTGGATGCACGGAAAGGTGACTTCCATACAGGTTCTTACCAATTTTGCTGGCAACCAATGGGATGGCGCTGAGGATTCCCTGTATGATCTAGACATTGAATCAACCCTGGTCAACACTTGACTAGTCTATCAGATGAAGTCATTTTTATCTCATACTACAAGTTATCAATTGTGTTTGACAATTTCAGTGAGCAAGGAAAAGCCACCGCCAAGAATAGAAGGAAGAAGGTCAAGAAAGGGACATTTATTGGTGCATTTCTGGCTGTTTCAGCCAAGGGTTTTGTCTACTATTGAACAAACCCAGATTTTATCAATGGCTACTTGTACAGCCACATCCTTAGTGGATTACTTGACTCCTGGGATGGCTCAAATTTAAAGCATTGGGTTTTCTTGAGCCACCAGATGGAGGGTAGCTCCACCGCCCTTGAGGCCATCCAGGAACACAGAACCAGGCCTCTGTGTACCCAGCTGGTCACGCTGACATCCATCTGGCTGATGTTGTGTTCTTTAATATTAGATATACACTCCAGGAGCGCCACCCTCAGGCTTTCAACAACCTCTATCTTGGGGTCCTTGACCACAATTTTTTCTTTGGCTGCCAAATGGTGGCTGACTTGTTTGCCCAAATTGTCTTCCATGTGAACATGGGCAACCAATCATGGAAGGACAAGTGCCTACCATCTTGTGCCACTGCCACCTACCAGCCCATCCAGCCAATGACAGACAAGGAATATAACAAGCGTTTAAATGGCAGCCATCACATGCAATCCTCCTATCCCTACCCCCGCCACCACCACCCCCCACCTTCCAGCCCCACCCACCCAATCCCAAACCCCCAGGCCAGCACTTCCTCAAGGTTTTCCTTCCCGCGCTATTCTGCCTACTAGGCATCACTCTTCCCTACCCCAATAAACCCCATGTTGCTAAACATTTTCTATTTATATTATCTTTATTTTGAATTTCAATTGTTCATGTTCTCTTTGTTTATAGTTGGTTTTATTTGTTATGTTCAGCTTATTTCTATAAAATCATATATTTACTATGCCATGTATCTAGATCCAGAACACAGTTATTTTTAGTACCCAAACACAGCCCCTTGTAAAAATATTAATAACAATTTGGTGATCAGCTAAATTTGAATTAGAAAATTATGTGTTAACTGTTTTTAGATAAAGTTGTTACTGATCTGAATTCAAACCCTTTGATAAGGAGCGCCTTTTGGGGAAGCTTCAAATATGGAATTAAGAAAGAAGAGAAGTATATTTTATTGGATAATACTTTAGACTTATATAGACTTGACTGTGGCAGGGATTTAGTTGGATTAAACCTAGGGGTTGGTCATGTGCAAGATGGGTTCAAGCCACTGGATACTTGGATAGTCATGTGATATTGCTTGGTTACCATTCTTGGTATGTTGAACGGTATATTGGAAGAGCACCAAATCAGGCAATGGCTGGATGTTAACTAACTTGGCGGTAGCCAGAATGCCTGTACATCCAGACCCTTGACACCTAAATGATAAACTTTAAGCCAATCAGGAGCCAAGTGATAAAGTAATTGTTGTGACACAAAGGGTCATTCAATAATTTTTTGATGCATGTGCACTAATTAATATGATTGGCTGGATCTTTTGCTATTATACACCATTACTGCTGTGGCAAGTTGTTGGTGGACTAGTGCCCAATCAGCTGCTGGGTTAGCACTAGTCCACCAACAACTTGCCACAGCGGCAATGGCGTACAATAGCAAAAGATACAGCCAATCATATTATTTAGCGCACATGCATCAAAAAATTATTGAATGACCCTTTATGTCACAACAATCAATTTATCACTTGGCTCCTGATTGGCTTAAAGTTTAACATTAAGGTTTTGAATTTGGATCAGTAACAACTTTATCTAAAAACAGTTAACACATAATTTTCTAATTCAAATTTAGCTGATCACCAAATTGTTGTTAATATTTTCACAAGGGGCTGTGCAAAGCGCCAAAAATAATATGGTAATTAGGAAACAATGCAAACACAAAGCAAACAACACATATTGAGTTGAGCATAAAACATATACACAATGGGTAAAAAGATGGGATAATGTAGTAAGTGAGAAAACAAAAAGGAATAAACAAAGAGGCAACAGTATCAAAATAATACAGAATTTATTGGGGTGAAAGCTATAAAAACATATGAAAAAGCTTAGGAAAAAATCAATGAGAGAATTAGAAAAGCTTTTGAAGGATCTCAACTCAGAAATTGCTGAAATTAAAGAGATTGACTGCAAGGTCAAAGCAAGAGTTATGTCTGCTGTCCTTGAAGGGGACAAAATTGAAAAGGTGTCCGCCAAGGCACTCATGGCCAAGATGCCAGATACCCCCAAAACAATAATTGAACAGCTTTTAAATGTCCAGAAGCATGTTGTGAAAGGCCTTCAATTCAAGTCCTTTGCCCTCTCTGTGCCGTCCATCTGGGTTGACAACCCTGAGATGTATGAACATCTCAAACCTGCAAAGCATGCAAGAACCATGGACACTGAATTGCCAGCACAATTACTTGCGCCGAGAATGACAAAGCCTGCTGAAGCTGCTGGCAAGGAGGAAACCTGTGAAGGTAATCTAAAAAAAATTATAACAACTTCAAAATACTTACCTTTTTTAGAGAACATTGATGGTGAACTCCGTGTGGGTCCTGGTTCCTTTTGTCCTTCCCACCTTCTATTCAAATTTTGCCACTCACGTGGCAAAACAACTCTATATGTCCCCTGTCTTGCAGGAGCTTAAAAACAGGGTCCACAGGTCCTTTCCAATGTTGCAGGAGGTGTTGGGTGAACTTACGCATGCTGAGGGGGCATCCAAGTGGGCAGTTACTGCCTACAAGGATGCCCAATTGATCTGCATTGACCCAGTGGTTCTCAGTGGAGTTTACTGTGTAAACTCCATTGAGCTTGTTTGGGACGCCCTGGAGATGCTCTCATTCAAGAATGTACCGGAGATGGGCAGGCTCATGTGGCTGCCTGCTTCTGCTACCCCTTGGAGCACACAATTTCTTACCTGCTGGATAACTTTGGGTGTGCGGTGGGAAAATTGGCTGTTGCAGACGCAACAGCTGTCAAGAAAACAAAAATCCTCTTGACAGACTTTGGGCTGGCATGGAGTGCCAACAAGACAGGGGTCCCTGTAGCCATGGAGCTGACCTTTGCAAAGACCAAGCATGAAAAGAATATCAGTGCAGTCTTCAATAAATTGTGTGAGTTTACGGAAGCCTTTGCTGGGCAAAGGCTTCATCTGGTGGTTTACCTGGGGTATCTCTTCTACTTTGGAATGGGCGTCAGCGTGGAGGATCTTGACAGGGTCCTCCTAGGAATTAAAAAGGCCAGGCTCTTCCTGGATGGGAAGAAGGTCCCCCTGGTATGACTTGGTGGATCACGCCATCCAGGACGCTCTGGTCCTGGCCAGTATCTACGGGCTTGCAGCCCCGCCAGGGAAGCTGCTCCTCCATTTGCACCTGACCCTACTCCCTTTCACAAGCAGGCAGGAGTATTTTAACCAGGGTGTATCCACTGTCCACAGTGTGGCGGTGGAGGTTGTGCGCCACCTCCATTGCAGGTGGGTACATACAGAAGAACTTACTACAGGCTCTCTTAATAAATTCTCTCTTCCAATAAATTTCATAACAATTCATAAATTTTTATTATAATAAAATTTTCAAATTCTTATTTTAGCAAACAAGATTTGTAAAATATATCCCAGAGAAGGTCTTAATAAAAGCATAATAATATATGTCAATAAAATCTACTTCTAATTTGTACACTTTACATTTAACTTTTTTAATTTGATTTTTATATTTATTTGCCAAAAGTGATATTAATGCGTTTGCGTAATCCAGTTTCAAGGGTTTGGGATACCCTTAGATGACACAATAAAAAATGATTATAATAAGTAAATAAATTACTAACCTTCATTGATTGTCCTGCTGAATGTGATTGCGGGCTTTGAAACATCTAAATATAAAATGATAATTAATAAATCTTGAATAGTAAATTAGAGAATATAAAAAAGTTGGACAAGCTAAGCCTTTAATTGATTGGCTGTTTGGCAAGGCAAGCAGGGATGAACAAATCAGTGTGGCCATAGAATTTGGCCACGGTCTCAGCTGGGAGGATGTGGATCCCGGCCTGCAGTAAATTAAGCAGGTCTTTAGTCCCAGTTGGGGTTCCTCACTTGACAACTTGCGTGAGCCACTCAAAGACTTCCTTGATGGGATTTAGGAAGGGAAAATAGGCTGGGAGGAAGAGAAGGTGCAAATTTGCAGTGGCCAATTGCTGGGGGCCCACATCAATGCTGGTGTTGATCATTGGTAATTCCTTGAGAATGTCAGCCACTTTGTGGAGACCAACATTGTCCAACACAATGACGTTGGTGAAGCCAGGGCTTGTGCGCCTCAGTTGCTCCTTAACCAAACAGAGAAATGATAGGAAGGTCCAGCTATTGTGAGATCCCAAAATCATTTGGTATAGCTCAACCCCCTTTGGATTGAGGAGAGCCACCATTGAATAGGCTGTGGCGCAGACTGCAGCACGCCAAGCCATCCTGTCATTGGAGCCTTTGGGGACATAGCCATATGCATTATGCATAGACAAGACAAATGTCAATTTGTCAATATAGTAAAATTTGACCGTCTCCTTGGCTTTGAGGACAGTGTACACCTCTGCGTAGTTTTTCCGGGTCTCAATGTTGGTTGGGCTATTCCAATTGTTCAGAGATACCCCGAGTTTTTTCCAGGAAAAGTACATCTTCTTCAGCAGATGGTAGTAAAAGGAAATGGAAGCCTCAACCCCAAAAGTGGACTTGATCATTGCCTGTATATTTGCCAGTTCAAGATGGCAGTCCCAGGTAATCCACTGGTGGATTGCCCATTTGTGCTCCTTGGTGAGCATGTGAAAACGTGCATGGATTTCTCCATGGTAAGGACTTGACCCGTGTTGATGAACTTGTTGAAGGTCTTACTGGTGTACTTGGGATCCACCCCAACAAGGGCCACAGCTGCCTTGTAATTACCTGATTCACACATTAGCTTAAGCAGGATGATGCATTTGATGTTGGGGATGTGCTTCTGGGCGGGCTTTTTAGCAATGGGGATTGGCTTGTTGGCATTGGGCACAACACAGGGCATGGGTACCTTGTTGTAGAAGCCTGCAAACTTTTTGAGCACTAGCTGTTCCTCATCAGTTTGGTAGAACTCAGGCTCCTTTTCCTCTTCCTGGTCATCATCACTGACATAGGGCTTGTAGCTAGTATCAAGTACAGGCTTCACCTTCTCCAGAATGGCTGATGGGACCAACTCTTGCCGGTACACAACGTCAAACACATAAAAAGTAAGTTCTACCTCCTTGTTTCTAACTGTTTTTGTTGTGGTAACCTTGGTGGGCTTCTGGGTCAGCTTGGGGACCCAAGGGTTTATGCTCTGCACCCTAGCAGCTTGTGCTCCTTGAACCAGCTGTTTCAGTGCAGCATCACTATGGAACTCTCCTCTCCTGTCTCCTCCTTGAGTAGGCACTTGGGTTGCACTAACTCTGTTCTTTGACCTGCGGGGGCAACCACAACTGCAGTGCACAACAGGTGCATTGGTACTCTGTTATTGTGTTTTTTCCATTTTAAAATTTAATAAAACATTAAATAAAACTTAATTAAGTTAGTCCCTAATTTTATTTTTGCTTTTTATCTGAATATGGATATTTGATTAATATTTTTCCCACCAAATATCCCAATTATAGATTTTTTATTTCTTAATTAGTTGTTTTTGGTTTTACAACGCCCATTTTAGAATACCTGAAATAATTTCCACCCTTTTTCCCAGATTTTACTTCCAAATTCAAACACCCAACACAATATTTTTAAAACTTATGTTTTAGATCTTGTGTCTTATTTTAGATACCTTGGTATCATTCATGATTACAATCCATTGCACACACTGAGTGAGTGATTTTGTTTATATAGTGAGTTGCTATTATGTTTTGTTTTTGATTTGAGTTTTGACTCACCTTGCTTGGGTGTATTTTATCACCAATTCACATAGTAAACATATGTACACCAAAAGTCAACTCACGCCATTTTGTTTGTGAATCAATGTATTTTGGATTGTATTTTGAATAGTTTTGCTTTACGCATGAGCCCTTTGTTGCTGTGTTGACTCATTTTGACCATTAACGCCAATAACCCCTGTTAACAGAATTCATATTTTTACCTGAAAGTTGGATTTTGCTTAAATCTGAAATTATTTTGTTTAAATCTGAAGTATTTTTGGTTGCCGCCATAGCTTTTAAAACTACTGTATAATAGATTTTGTGAGTTCTCTGCTCTGTTCTCAGGGCAGATACTTACTTGATTGTTTATCTAGGTCTTGTTGTAATGATGGGAATCAAATCAGAAGCATGCAATCTGTCTGATGTAATAATAAAGCTAGATAACATTTGTCATTTATTAGATGGGGAAAAAATTCCCCCTGGATACAGCTCAATAGAGCATGTTATTCAGGATGCAGTTATTCTTGCTGCCACATATGGGATGACAGCTCCACCAGAAAATCCTGCTGTCCAATTTTATCACAGTGCTCCTGTATTCTACCTGCTGCAATTTATTTAATACAGGTACAATGTCAACATATGTGTTGTCAATAGAAATTACTAGTCTATTTCAACACAATGCCCTGGAATTCCGCCGCTCCCACCCCCAATAAAAGTCTACACCCAAATAGTATTTTTAAATTTTTTATATATTTTTTTCTATATTATAATCTAAGCAACTCATCTATATTCAACAAATAAATACATAATAAAAAATATTTTTGTATATTCATTCATCATCTTTCTTGTTTTTTTAATTTTAATACACATGTGGGTATATAATTGGAATAATATTTAGAATGTGAAATAAACTAACCCAAATAAAATCATAATAATAAAAATATATATATTTTTGTGTGATATTTTTCCATTCATTCATTCATTTAATTGGCTTTGCTTTGTTAATTTTTATTATACCTGACAGTATACATGCAGAATCACAGAACTAAAGTTAAAATAAATTAAACTAAATAAAAATGCAAAAAACATTTGGAATAGCAAAGCCTTTAATTTATTGGCTTTTTGGAGAGGCACACAGGGAGAAAAAAATCCGTGTGACCATGGAATTTGACCACGGTTTCAGCTGGGAGGGTATGAACACCAACATGCAGCAAATTAAACAAGTCCTTGGGCCCAGGTGGCGCCCCTTTTTTGACTACTTGTTTTAGCCACCCAAAGACCTCCTTGATTGGGTTGAGGAATAGCAAATAGGAGGGGAGGAAGAGAAGGAAAAATTGGAAGTTGCTAATTGTTGGGAGGCAATTTCCACACCAGGCTCAATCACTGGGAATTCTGCAAGAACTTCTGGTACCTTGTGGAGACCAACGTTATCTAGTTCAATAACATTAGAAAACCCCAAACTGGTCACTCTGAGGCGCTCCCAAACCAATTGGAGAAATTCCAGGAAAGTCCCACTATTGTGAGAACCCTTGATCATCTGGTAGAGCTCTATGCCAAGAGGATCAAGAAGTTCTGCCATTGAGTAGGCAACAGACCAGACAGCCTCACACTGGGACATACTGTTATTTTCATCTTTTGGGACATACCCATACTTGTTGCGCATTGATGACGCAAAGGAGGACTTTTCAATGTAAAATAACTTTACTGTTCCCTTTTCCTTGAGAGCAGTAACTGTCTTGGCGTATTTCTGGTGGTAGACAACGTTATCTGGGCTATTCTGATTGTACAGAGATACCCTAAGTTTCTTCCAGGAGAATCTTATTTTCTTGATCACGTGGTAGTAAGTGGAAACCAAAGCCTGGATTCCAAAAGCAGACTCAACCATTGACTGAATGTTTTCCTGTTCAATATGGCAGTTCCATCCAATCCACTGTTAGATGGCCCACAGGTGTTCCTTAACCAATAGAACTGGTTTGAATTTGGATTTCTCCAAAAGTAGAACAGTACCTATTTTCAGATAGGTTTTGCAGAGCCTGTGGGCAGATTTTCTGAGATCCTGACAATGGCTGTGGCCTTCTTGTAGTCTGGTCTCTCCTCCATGAGCCTGATGAAGGTCCTGCAGGTGGCTTCAGGGATGATGTGGTACTTTGCCTTTTGGCAGTAGATATCAACTCCATGGGATTGGGCACAACACAGGGCATGGGCAATTGGCTGTAGAATGCAGCAACTTTTTTCAGCACCTTCTGCCCTTTAGCTGTTTGAAAATACTGGGGCAGCTTGTTCTTTTCACCCCCTTTGAAATCACTGATGTAGGGCTCATATGATGTGTCTAGCACAGGATTAACCTTCTCCAGAAGGGTTGCTGAAACACCATCACAGCGGTATACAAGTTCATACACCAAGGACACCCTCTCAGTGGTGACGTTGTTTACTGTTTTGGTGGTGATGACCTTGGTTAATTTTTGGGACAGCTTCTGGACCCTGGGATTTATGCTCTGTGCCCTTGTACTCTGTTCCCTTTGATCTGGTTGTGTCAGTGCAACCTCACTATTGATCTCTCCTCTGTCTCCTTTCTGAGTAGGCACTTGTGTTGCACTAACTCTGTTCTTTGACCTGTGGGGGGCAACTGCAACTGTGGCGCACAACAGGTCCATTGTCACTCTGTTGTTGTGAAGCTTCCATTTTGGTATAACAGTAAAATAAAATCAGAACAGTTTATCTATATAATTTATTTGTTATAATTTTTATCTCTCCATATAAAGTAGCATGAAAGCTAGTACTCACTATCATTTATTTCAAATTAGATTTTTAGATTTCTATATTAACTATTTTTGGTTGTAAATGTGCACTGTTAATCATGAGTTTGGATAAATTTGATGTTTTTATTGATTCTAATCCCAAAACAGATATTCAGAATATTCATTTCCTTTTTATATTCTAAATTGCTTTCTTAATTAGGATGATCTGGTAACATTATTATAGATTCATTCATGTGTTTTGATATTTGATATTTACGTTGTCAGTTTCAGTTGCTATTGAGGCTTATTGTTGGATCAACTTTGTAACTTTTGTGACTGATTTTTGTGTGTTCACAAAAAATATAGTAAACATAGTAGATGTGTTCTGTGACTGAAACTCATGTGTTCTAGTGTTTGGTACACTTGTTGTTGAATCTTTATACATTTGTCCCCAGTTTGAGTAGCTTGTTATATAACTGGACATTTTTTCCAAATAGCACTCATTTTCTGTAGAATTTTCTTCTATTTAGATCTATCAAGTTGAAATTTGTTTTGTGACTGAACCTATGCGTTCTAAACTCACTAGTATATGTTTATCTCAACAGGTTTGAAAACTAATGTACAATCAATTAAAAAGTAAAGAAAAAATTGAAATTCTGGATAAAAATAATATAGTAGTTTTCAAACCTGTTGAGATAAATGTATATTATTCAGTTCAGAACGCATAAACTCAGTCTAAAAACAAAATCAAAGTGGATCCAAATCTATTATAATTTAATATAAATTCCTTTATTTTTGATTTCATTTTTAGACTGAGATCATGCATTCTAAACTGAATAATATATGTTTATCTCAACAGGTTTGAAAACTGCTGTATAAATACAAAATGTTTGGTGGCAAGGAGTTCATGTAGGAGGGGAAGAGTGATTCCTATTAGGCAGAATAGTGCAGGAAGGAAGGCATAGAGCCAGTGCTGGTCTGGGGAGTCTGTGATTGAGTGGGTGGGGCTGGCAGGTGGGGGGTGGTGGTGGCAGGGGTGGAGGCAGGAGGATTGACTGTGATGGCCGCCATATACTGCTCATTGTACTCCTCATTGATCATTGCCATGATTGGCTGGTAGGTGGCTATGCCATGGGGTGGGAGGTGCTTGTTCTTCTGTAATTGGTTGCCCATATTCACATGGAAGACCATTTGAGCAAACAAGTCAGCCATCATTTGGCAACCAAAGAGAGACTTGTGGTTGAGGACACCAAGATAAAGGTCATTGAACGCCTGGAGGTGGCGCTGCTGGACTGTGTCTCCAATATTGAAGAACCCAACATTGGCTAGATAAATGTCTGTGTGGCTGGCTGGGTAGACTGAGGCCTGATGCCTGCGTCCTTGGACTGACTTGAGGGTGGTGGAGCTACCCTCCATCTGGTGGCTCAAGAAAGACTCATAGGAGGAATTTGATATATCCTAGGAGTCCAGCAATTCACTGAGGATATGGATATACACATAGCCATTGGTGTAATCAGAGTTTGTCTAATAATAGACAAAACCCTTAGCCAAAACAGCCAGGAATGAGACAAGGAATGTCCCCTGCTTGACCTTCTTACTTCCATTTTTCTTGGTGGATTTTACTTGCTTGCCAAAATTTTCAAAAGCAATGGACAATTTAGTAATACACTATGAACATGATGACATTGGATAAACTTGTCAGGCATTTGACCAGAGTGGATTAAATGATATGATTGTATGGGGAATCCTCACTGCCATCTCATTGGTCCCTGTCAGGATTTCTGGATATTGACTAATTAACGGATTCAACCAAATAACGCAGGCCAGCAGTTAATCATTCTTAGGAATGGTTTCAACAAATTAATGTGGACCGCGGTTTTGTGGAATCAATGGATTCAAATGATCAAATCATATCCTGGCAATTGCAAAATCCCTATTCCTAATTAATAGTGAAACATGCAGATATTGTGCAATTAATAAGTCCACCTCAACAACCACCTCAAACATGCTTCCCATATATAATTACTATTCTAAACTTTAATTACATTCTAGAACAAGGGTCATCATCTGAAACACTTCTAGAAGAGCCTAAAATAGGCCGGGCCATCATCTGAAACACTTCTAGAAGAGCCCAAAGTAGACTGGGCCGTCAGGCCAAACACTCTAAGATAAAAGGCTGTGAGCCTATTGTATTAGAGCAGCTCTGATTAAGTGAAGAATCATCTCCATCAACTAGTAGCCAGCCAGGCTAGCTAGCTACTTGGAAAGTGGTCCAAGTTCACAGCTACTCTGCTCAGATTGAGGGATAGTTGTACAGCTTCAGAAAGGATACTGAGCTGTGGAAGTTATCAAGCAAGCTTCTGTCACAAACTGCACACCCTCAAGGTTGGGCCAGAGTTAACTCAGATAAACGCAGGCAGCCGGGCCAGCCTCAATATCATTCTTCTAATAAAGAGTTGATATTTCAAATCCTTTCCCCAGTTTGATTCTAATTAAGTGGAGAGAAAAAGATCATACTGTTGCCATACAGTATTAAACCCTATAGTAAAATATAGAGGCAGCAACTTATGAACCTATATCCCGAAGTAGGAAGAACCGTCCCAAATCCTTTGGGCCTTGGGCCCTGTCAGACTTTCTACTTCTGATGACAATAAAATATTCTGGGCCAAAGGTTACGCCAAAGTCACAGGTTCTCTGTACTTTCCTAATGTTAGAAGACTTAGGATATCATCAGGCTGACAATAAAATACAATGGTCTGCAATTTTCTGACATTCCCCATTGCAGTTGGTCAACACCCTGATTGAAGCCACCTTTCTGTGCATTCAGAGCTGCACCATGCGCTCAGACACCCAAATGCCATGGTGCGCAAGTTGCTTCTGGACCTGGATCAAGGGAAGCTTAGGGTCCTGCTGCATGATATCAAGTGTAATTGGATATGCCTTGTTGATCTGGGACTCTTGGGCCTTCTTTAGCTTCTTGGCTGTCCCAATAAGGTTCCTCTTGTTTACAGGTTATTGAATTCCTTCATGATGGTAGCTTGGGTAAATTGTAATTAGCTAGCAATCTGATCTCAAGTCAGGCCCCACTGATTGAGGGCCTAAATTTCTGGAGAATTTGGGCAGTAATAATTTGGCGCTTGATGTGCTGGGCCACAGGATCTGTAGCCTTATTGGCTGTAGGGGGTATGTTGGCTGGCAGCAGGCAGTTGTTTCAAACCAGGGTTGCCATTCTGATTGGCTTGTTGGTTGACAGCTTATGCAGGGGTGGGTAAGGGGGTGGGTCAGAGCTAGACACTAAGTGACTCTCAAACAATTCAAACCCATAGGGGTTGGGGGTCAGGTATAGGTCAGCTTCCTTGTTACCCACATCAAAAATCTGAGTGTAAACAGGGGCCTCTGTGTTCTGAGCCTCATCTCCATTGAAGCTGTCTTGGCTGCTGCTGGCTTGCTCTTTAGCGCCGTCAAAACTGTTGCTAGTAAAAACCATTGTAAAATAAAACTTAGGGAAAAATCACTAAAAGTAGAAGTTTAAAAAAATTGATTTTATTTTTTATTGTAATCTTGAGTCATATTAGGAAAGTTCTTAAACCATTTAAACAAATCAGGAGCCATGAAAATGAATAAAATGCCTCTGTTCCTAAATTTGATAGCTGTTGATTAGTTGTATAACTGTTAATTTTCTATTTTAGGCTGCATATACTACACATATTGTGTGACTTCATTTTGTTTTGTGTTTGTAAAATATTGCTTCTAGGTTTCTCTATTTATGTTTCATTGTAGTCCTTCTGTTGGTGGCTCATATGAATCCTGACCAGATTATAATATATTCTGGAACAGCATCCATCCATTTCACTTGATGTACCAGTTCATTTTGTTTATGGTTTGAACTACGCCATTCAATGTTTGATATACTTTTGTATTATGTGTTGGCAATATATTGTTTACTGTTTATCATTCTGCCAATTTACTGAAAATACTTAGATTATTTGATTCCTGAATCTCGCCTGACTTGGGGTTTGCTTAAAGCTGAGTTCATTTAATTTAAATCTGAAGTATTTTCACTTATTGTCATAGATTTTAAAACTACTGTACCTGATGGTATATTATGCAGAATTATTAAAGTATGTTGATAAATTTACTATTAAAAAACATATATTAAAAATAAAATTAATGCAAAAATAAAGATAAGCCATGTATTTGTTTAATTTTTTGCTTTACAAGGCACACAGGGATAAACAAATAAGAGTGAGCATAGAATTTAGCAACTGTCCCTTCTGGAAGAATATGGACCCTGACCTGTTGCAAATTAAATAAGCCATCAGGCCCAGATGGTGTCCCCCACTTGAAAACTCACTTGAGTCACCCAAAGACCTCCTTGATTGGATTCAGGAATGAAGAATAGGTGGGAAGAAATAATATGCACATATGCAATGTGGCCAATTTCTGAAAGCCAATTTCTTTGCCTGTCTCAATAATTGGGAAATCATTGAGAATACTAGCCATCTTGTGGAGCCCAACATTATCCAACACAATAAATATTGGTGAAACACAAGCTAGTGATTCTGAGGTGCTCCTGAACCAAGTAAAGAAATTCAATGAAGGTATCACTATTGTGCAAAACCTTGATCATCTGGTAAAATTCAATGCCAAGGGGGCCAAGAAGGGCTACTGTTGAGTAGGGCATAGCACAAACAGCAAAATGTGGGGATACATCATCCTTGGCACCTTTGGGCAAATAGTTGTAGGCATTGTGCATGTACAACGTAAAAGAAAATACATTGATGTAGTATAATTTGATTATATCTTTCTTCTTTGGTGCAGTGAACATCCTGGTGTATTTCCAACAGTACTTGATGTTGATTGGGTTATTCTGGTTGTACAGAGATACTCTGATTTTTTTCATGAGAATCCCAATCCTTTTACCATGTGTTAGCAAAACAGAATTAAGGCCTCAATTCCAAAAACAGATTTGACCTTGGCCTTTATATTTGCCAGTTCAAGATATCAATTTTGTTAATACACTGCTTTATTGCCCAAATGTGCTCCTTTTTGAGTTGGTTGACTTGTGCTTGGATTTCTCTACAAGGAGAACTTTGCTGGTTTTCAGGGACATAGTATACAGTCTATGTGCTAATTTTTCTAATACACCAACAGTTTCTGCAGCCTTCTTGTAGTTCTGAGTTTTCTTTGTAAGTCTAATAAGGGTTTCACAGGTGGAGTTTTGGATCACTGTGCTCTTGGGTTTTGTGATGGTAGGGATCAACTCTGTGGGGTCTAGCAAGACACAGGGAATAGGCACCTGGCTATAAAAAGGCAGTAATCTTTTTGAGCTCCTTCTTCCCATTTACAGTTTGATAATACTGTAGCTCTTTATTTTTGTCTTGCCCTTTGCCATCACTCATATAAGGCTTGTATGTGGTATCTATAATAGGCTTTATGGTATCTATGATGCTGTCAGTAATACCATCTTTGAAGTACACATGATTATACACTAAGGAAACTCTCTCAGTATTGATGCCATTCACTGTTCTAGTGATGATGACTTTTGTTGCAACTGAACCAATTAGAGTTCAGTATTTGATTGAGGAAGGCAACAGTCTAATATAAAGGACATAAATTAATAGAATAAAGTGTTGTTTATTGTAGAATATCATGATTAATATACTATATGGGGAAAGCCACAAGGCCACAGGAGGTGGTATGGTGATGTGTTCCATGTAAGGTTTGAAGCCAAGGAATAACTTGTGCAGGGATCAGCAAGTCAAATTGGTAGCACTTTTAATTAGGAGAAAGTACCTGCATTTCAATGTTGCCATCATATTGGTCCACGCCATTAGATACGTCAAGGGGCAACTAATTGAGCGTCCCCTGTGTATTGTAAGATACATTAGCAGGCAAGGAGGGAAAATTGGTTGCAGCATCCCCCTTGCCCCCTGCTTGTCTTCAGACACCAGGATTGGAGTCTGTGGAAGATCTGGGAAGGTCTGCACAAACAGTCTTTGTGTGGGGATGACATGGCAGGGGCGCAAGCAATTGTGGTGAAGTTTCTTGGTGTTTCTTTGGGCATCTTCAAGTTGATAGGTTGGTTTTCATAGACTGCAGCTGTCTTGAAGGCCCTCAGGTGGTTGGGTTCTAACTTGGCTGAATTGGGGTTGAGGGCATAGACATGGTCACCTACAGCATATCTGGCCTCCAGGTGTTTTGTCCCCCCCTCAATTTGCTTATGTTCAATGTCTTGGGCTTTGGCGCGCCACTGGCTCAGGGTAGAGGTAGACAACAAGGGGGTTTCACAGGAACTGTGGATTGTAATTTCCCTTGTTTCACCCCCATCAAGCTGCCAGGTGTTCCAAAGGCTAAAGTTCTGGGGCTGAACCTGGTGCCTCTGTTGATCCTTGCTCACAAGATAAGCAGTGCAGTGGGCAGGTGTTCAGTCCACAGTGCTAGGGTGCTTCTGTGAGAGCTTGGCAAGTAGTTGGACCAGTGAACCATTTAGACACTCTACACGTCCATTGGCTTGAGGATGGTAGGGAGTTGTAACTATTCTTTGGAGGGCATTTTTGGCGTAGTACACCTTTATGATGTGCCCCACAAGTTTGGGCCCACCATCCGTAATAAGACATTTGGGTTGCCCAAAACAGGCCACAATTTCTCTTCCAATAAAGCGGGTGATAGTGGTGGCAGTGTTATTAGTGGTTGCCCATACTACTGATCAATGGGTGAAGTAATCAATGGCCATAATGATGTACTTCTTGCCTAGCCTATCTTTGGGGGGGGTCTAACAATGTCAAGGGCCCACTGTTCAAAGGGTTCCATGGCTTTGATGGGCAGAACAGAATTGGGAGGCGTAGACTTTGATGTGTTCTTTTTGCACAGCACACATTTTTTGAGGAGTTCCAAGATGTCTTGGCACATACACGGCCACTAAACCTTACGCTTCATGATTTCAAAGAGATTAAATCCTCTGATAAGACCTAAGGTGTGGTGGTAGTGCAGTATTATTCCCCCTTGCTGGGTGGCAGGAATATACAGCATCTTCTCACTGGTCTCTGCCTGCCAACAGACGTTGCTGGCATCAGTGGTAAACTGGCTCTTGTTGTCCTTTAACTTATAGATAGTTGCAGAATTGAGGCCTTTATATCAGGTTGCTTCAGGACGTAGGTATAGCATTGGACAGTCCTGATCTAGGCCGTTGTCTACTGTGATGAACACTACATATAGCCGGGAGAGGGTGTCAGCTATGACAAGTTCCTTTCCAGGCTTGTATTTGATGCATAATTGGTAGGGAGACAGGCGTTTGACCCAGCCTGCCTGACATCATGTCAAATGGGACTGTGTATTAAAGCACTGGAGCAACTTGTGGTCTGTCAGGACGCAGGGTGGAAAAGTGGCCCTTCCAGGTAACAGCGCCATTTCTTGATGCAGTGCACAATTGCTGCTAACTCTTTGTTATGTATGGGGTAGTGTTGCTCTGAGTCAGTGAGCTTTCTGGATTTATAGGCCACAGGGAGGAAGACACATTTGTCAGTTTTCACTTGTAGCACACATCCTATGGCTCTTTCAGAGGCATCAGTCTCAAGTTTGTACTGGCAGTTCCAATTGGGGAATTATAATACAGGTGCAGTTGTAAGTCTTTTCTTCAACGTCTCAAAGGCTTGATCTCTGACAGGGGTCCAATGCAAGCGCTGTTTTGTATTTAAGAGCTCAGTGAGAGGTGCAAATAGTTCTCTGCAGTTGGGAATAGACTTGCGCACATAGGCAACCATGCCTAAGAATGTATGTACCTGGCCCACATTGGTGAGAGGTGGCATACTGGTGATTGCCTTAATTTTGGCAGGGTTGGGCTTTATCCCCTGGGCAGAGATGGTGTGCCCAAAGAATAGGAGCTCTGACCTGAGGAATTTGCATTTGAAAGGCTTGGCCTTCAGCTGGTTTTTACAAAGAGTGTTGAGGACAGCATGGAGGTGTTGGAGATGCGTGGTTTGATCTTGACTGAAGACAATAATGTTGTCAAGGTACACAATGACACATTCCCCAATCAATTCCTCAAATGCTTTGTTCATCAATATGGCAAAGGTGGAAGGAGCGTTGGTGATTCCAAAGTTCATGACTCAGCACTCAAAAGACCTGTAGTGTGTGCAGAAGGCAGTTTTTGCCTCATCCCCTGGTGCAATGCGGACCTGGTTGTACCCTGCAGTGAGATTGATCTTAATGAAGACCTCTGCAGCCACAAGTGTGTTAAACAGGTCATTGATTAACCGTAAGGGGATTTGTTTTTGACAGTCATCTTGTTCAGGGCGCAGTAGTCAGTCACCAATCAAAGGAACCCATCCTTTTTGGCTACAAAGAAGTCTACATCCCTGTATGGCTAGAGGGAGGGGCAGATGAAGCCCTTGTTGAGTGCGTCCACAAGGTGTTTACAGAGAGTCTTGTCTTCCTTGGGTGTCAAACAATAGAGGGGATGTGCCTTGGAAAGTGACCCTTGTAGTTGTACAGCATGTTGTATCTCCCGGGGAGGAAGTAGTTGGTCCAGTGTCTCACTGAAAACGTCTTTATACTCCTTGAGGAGTGCAACAAGTGCTTGTGGAGGTGAGGTGGTCAAGGGAGGGGCCATAAGTGGTTTGGCATAGATAAATTTGACTGAACATTTATCAAAGTCTAGTTTCCCCCCTTGAAATCATATATACCTGTCTCTGTGATTCTAAAAAAACACAGTATTGTGGAGTAACTTGCTCATTTTGACAGGATAGATCTGGAAACCCACCTCATTTCTGTTAAGGGTGATTACAGATGTATCACAATCAATATAGGGACAGTTGTGCTGCAGCCAGTCAAAACAAGCAATGACATTGTGGCTGAATCCTGCCATGATTGGCTCAGAGAGCTTGACCTGGATGTTCCCCATTCTCACAGAGAAGGGGACTGTCTTGTGAGTAATTGCCACTCTGTGGGAGTCAGCTACTTGTACTTCCTTGAATTGACTGGGCACTTGGTTTAGTTGTTGGAAATCAGCAAATGCCTGGTCAACCATAGTGTGATTGGCCCCAGTGTCTACCAAATGTTTGTGGGTATTCCCACAGAAACAGAAGGGTTAGGCAAGAGGGTTACTTTATTTGAATAATGGCTTGCTTAGAGAACGGGTTTGTTGCTATGGACCTGGAATACATCAAGAGTTTTAACATCATGAACATTGTAATCACAGGGGTTCTTTGCAAGGAGGGATTGAGAGTGAGGGTCAAGTGGGGTTGTAGAACCTCTCTTATCTACAATCCCCAGGCTTTTACTGGGTCCTCAATTTGCGCCAATTGGAGTTCCCCCTTGCAGGGACGTTTGACCCCGTTTTCTTGTTGGTGGGACTGGCAGCAGCCCATCTGATTGTGGGCACTGCCAGGTGCAGGACAAGATTGGGGTGACCCGTTATTAGACCTACAGAAGCCCATTGAAGCCTGGTTATTGGCCTCCACAATGGCCTTGTAGCAGTTGTCAATAGAGGTACAGCGCCCCACAGAAACCCACTTCCAGATATTGGGGTTAAGCCCATTGACTATTAGGGTAAGGAGCATGGCATTCCCATTGGTGACAGCTTCTGGGGCGGCAGCAAGGGATTGTTGCCAAGCTGCAAGGTATTCAGGGACAGACCCGGTCTTTTTAATGGCCAGGAGGGTAGTTCCCACCACAATAGGTGAAACATTTTCACTGTAGAGGGACTTTGTGGTGTCCCTGAACAACGCCCAAGTGACATATATCTCTTGGCTGGCACAGTTGGTAAACCACACTAAAGCAGGCCCCGTAAGGGGCCCAGAAGCAGTGGCAATTCACATGGGCTCAGGCAATTGACAGATACAAAGGCATGTATCAGTAGAATGGAGCCAACTGACAATGTCAGCTCCTTCAACACCACCTGCAAAAGACTCAAGTTGGAGATTCAGAATGTGTTGAGAAAGGTCCAACTGGGGCAGGGTGACACTTGTGTTGTGCTGCCCAAGGCAGAGTCAATTGTACACGCTTGTGAGCACCAGCTGGTCTTGGTATATAACATACCCCTTGTGGATATCTCCCTTGGGGATTGGAAGGAAAGTTTCTTGATGGGGAGTAGCCATGGGGCCCATACTCTGTCCTTTCTTGGGGGATATGTTTCTTTTAGATAGGTTGTGAACCTACCTCTTCTACCACTGTTGCAACTGAACCAATTAGAGTTCAGTATTTGATTGGAGAAGACAACAGTCCAATAGAAAGGACAGAAATGAATAGAATAAGGTGTTGTTTAATATAGAATATCATGATTAATATACTATATGGGGAAAGCCACAAGGCCACAGGGGGTGGCATGGTGGTGTGTTCAATGTAAGGTTTGAAGCCAAGGAATAACTTGTGCGGGATCAGCAGGTTGAATTGATAGTGCTCCTAATTAGGAGAAAGTGCCTGCAGTTTGATATTGACATCAGATTGGTCCATGCTGTTATATACATCAAGGGGCAACTCATTGAGCGCCCCCTGTGTATTGTAAGATACATTAGCAGGCAAGGAGGGAAACTTGGTTGCAACACTTTGGTGGCCTTCCTGGACAGCTTTGGAACTCTGGGGTTAATACTACCTGTTCTTCCAGTCAGGGTGACCTGGGCTTGTTGCTGCATCTGTGTGGCTTGGGTTTCATTCCCTGACTCAGAGCTACTCCCACATTCTGCTCCTAGACTCCAGTCAATCTGCTCTTTGACCCATGAGGGTTTTCATGTCTGTGGTGTATTCCTTTAGTTTTGCTGCTCTGTTATTGTGATGCACCAATTTTGGTTTAAAAATTAAAACCAAATGACTTTATATATATTTTTTATTTTATTTAGCTTTATTTGTATGTATATAGTATCAAAAAATTACACTCTTATGCATTTAGTTTGCTTTACCTGAGTGAAATCATTATCTGTGATTAGGAGCAACTTCTGAGGAAGCTTGAACAATAGGTTTTAGAGAAGAAGATTAATTTTATTGGATAAATATTTTAGGCTTATATAATGTGTTGGGTGTGGCAGGGACTTAAGTCAGATCAAAGATAGGAGGTCAGGTGTGAGTTGGATTAGAATAGCTGAATACCTGGATGAGTCATGGGATATTAGTTGGCTGCCAATTAGGGAGTTTCAAACCTTTTATTGGATTGGCACCAAACCAGGCAATGACAGGATGTTATTTGTGTTGACAGCAGCCAGAATACTTGTACATCCAGATCCTTGACACCAGCCTGAAAGATGAACCCCTTTTAACCCGCTGGCCTGCCAAACTACACTAAAGATAACAATATAAGAAACCTTTGATATATTGCAATTAGGATTAATTGATTTCAGAAGCCCTCAATGCAATAGGCCTTGACTAATGGACAGCCAAGCAATTAGGAACATACAAGGTCATATATTGAGTCAAATCTTGATTGGTTATAGTTATCCCAAAATACTTCAGTACCCTGCCAGGTTAGTAGTAAAATAGGGTTAATATTGAAGCACATGGTGATCTATGAGATTATCTGATTATAATGATATTTGGTAATAATTTGCACTGGCAGCCCACCAGTGCCACTGCAAATATTCAAGCATGGAAGGTGCCTAACTTTGTGGAATTTATGCACTAAAAATAGAACAACTGATTAGTGCTATCACTGCCAGGGTGATAATGGATTACACATAGCTATGAGATAAATAGTACTCTGTGCTTTGTACTATGAAATTGAATCCCATACAGATGGGTCATTATTTTAGGGATTAGGCCATTTTCTAATGCACATGCTGCTCAAGTCGCAGCATAACAGTTCGATTTTGAAAAAGTAACTAATTACATATTTTATATTTAAAACATTAATAACTCAATGAAAAATTAATATTTTTTCACACTGTAAACTATCAAAATGAAGCTAATAATCTTATCTTTCTATTGGTGGAAAGATTTTAATGTGTATAATATGCTCAATATTAAAGCAAAAGTAATTTAAAAGAGTTTAATCCAGATTTTATTATATGATTATATCTAATGATATAAAGTAGATCACTTCAAAGCTAATAAATACTCTTTTTTAATATACAACAGCTTTTTTATTTAGAGAAATTAAAGATAAGATTGAGAGCTTTATTTTTGCATTTTATTTTATTTAAAAAGCTCAATTATTTAGGATTTTATGATAGTTTGAAGTTAGGGTGTTTTTATCACTGTTTAGATTGATTTTAAGGTTCAAGTGAGCTTCAAACCTCAAACTAAGCATTCTTTAAATGGAATTCTTTAATATTTTATCATTTTAAAAATATGCAGAAGAGTTACAGTTAACTGAATACATCATTTTAATTGATTTGCATTGATTACAAAGAGGATATGATGTAATAATAATGTTTAGCTGTTTCACATGTATCACTTGTGCATGAAAACTGGGTATTTAATCAATTCTGCAAACATAAATTCAAGTTCAAACTATAATAAAAGCTATCACACTATTTCTTTCAGAATAGTGTCATTTAGCTTGGTATATAAGAGCTAAAGCACCACAAAGCTTCTAATCCAAAAGACCCCATTCAAAGGCCACATTCTGATAATAACTACTCCAACATTAAGGTGCATTTCAGAGATCTGACCTAATTACAGATTCAAAATACTACCATGTCCCCAGTTAAATTTACTTCTGCCATGCTACCCTTTTTTTCCTTGGGAGCTTCAACAAAAAGAGAGAGAATTGCAATGATAAAAAAGGCATTCCTCTTTATTGCTGGTGATGATCTTGATAATTTCATCAAGCACTTCCTTACTCAAACTGAATTTGGGAAAGCTCAGTTCCTGCCAACTATTTGAATTCAAAAAGACAATGAGTTCATTGAAAACTTAAAGGATCTCATGAAATCTTCTCCCCAAAAACATCTCCCAGCCTTGCGATCTCTGGTTACTTCCAGTTACTCTTTAAAAGAGCTTAATGATATGGGTTTTAATATAACCAAAAGTGAGTTTGAATACTCAAGAAAAATAAATAAAAATAAAAATGTAAGTTTAAACAAAAAAAAGCCAAAAAAATAATAACTATTCATTAAAAAAAGAATTAACTAAAAAATAATTAAAAAATTGCTGGAAAATTCTTTTGAAACAAGCCAGTTTATAAAAAAAGTGCCTGAAAAAATTTATAAAGATATAGAAAAAGAGATGAGTAATTACTCAACTGAAATTAAATACTCTCTACTTAAAACAAAAAAATAAATATATGAAAATATGAAATAAAAAATGAAATTTCGGTTTCAATTTCTACTTAATATAAATTAATCCCTAAAAATATAATAAAAAGTAAAAAACAAACTGATATGTGCAATATTTGTAATTTAAAAAATTCACTAGAAAAAAAGAAGGAAGAATGTGAAAGTAAAAACTTGCCATTACCAGAATCTATAGACAATGACTTAAAGGCTATTAATCAGCACCAAGACTTTTATGTTCATCAAAATTGTGAATATAAAAAAGATATTAATGAATTAGATGATGAGTCTTGTGTTGTAGTTATATATTATAAAGAAAACTTAAAGGTTGGAGGTGGTCCAATTGAGACCAATAATTGTTTTTATTCAAAAAAACCAATCTCATTATTAGGGTTTGCATTAGTTTTTAAGAAAAACAATAAAATTAAATATGAATATCATGATTTTTTGTCTCAAATATTATCACATGATTCTTTATTTTCAGGTGAGTGTTTTATAAAAATTCTTAAATTAGATAGATTTAAAAAAATAAAAAAATAGAAGTATGGACTGATAATGGAAATCATTTTAGATCATATGAATTTTTATATTGCTTATTTAAAGAGGCACCTAAATATATTAAGGGTTCTATAAAATATAATCGTTTTGTGAAATGTCATGGAAAAAGCATTGTTGATGGTCACTTTGGTGTAATATCAAAAACATTAAAAGAAAAAGAAAATCATTTTTATATTAAGAATATAAATGATATTAAAAATATTTTTGAGCAAGAAGAAAAAAGAAAAGAGTTATATAAATCAACGCTATCAGGCTCAAATATTTCTCAAAAGTCATTCTTTTATATTTATGAGAGAAAAGTTAGGCCTATAAGGAAAGAGCTCGAAGTTAAAAATCTGCGCATTAATCTTTCATATTTGATGAAAAATGGGAAGTTGTATACTTCACCTTTAACATTTGAAAGTTTCTCAGAATATTCTGAGATAACTTATCACTTGAAATCACGTGATTATACCAGAGAAACAAAAATATCAGAAGATGCTAGTGGTGCACTAGGGCAAGTTCATGAAGTAGGGCAGCTTACTAGAGGGTGTATTTTAAATAGAGTTATCAGTCTTTCAAAAACAACAACATTTTTTTCTGAAACAAACTAAGAATATTTATGATGAGCCAAAGATAGGGTAATAGCATTTATAGCTTTGGGGCTGCTATTACTCTCCCATGCAACTCATCATAAATATTTTTGGTTTGTAGTTTGTAGTAGCACTTAAGATATTTTCAGTAATACTATAAGTTGCAATTTTCAATTCTAAAATTGATGATTAATTTTTAAAAAAAATCATCTAGGCCCAAGATCAATTAAAGTTTTGGAATTTGTTGATTGTATTTTAAGCTTTCTGAATAATTTGAATATGAATAATGCAATTAAGTTATAAAAGAATAAATCTGGCGCCTAGGCATAACAAGAAAAATAATGACCCAGATAATTGAATGGATGCCTGACTCTGGGAGTTGATACCATCAGTCTGGGGATGAAAAGGCAGCCCAAGCAAGATTTAGGAGCACCAGATGAATATCCTAGCAAGAGGACACCAGTTGAATAAAAGACCTTTCATTGGGATGATTAAAGACATATAAATCTTATCTATTCTACTGTAGAAGTTTTTTGTTGTAGAACTAATATCCAGTTTTGAAGACCTTTTTTCTGTACTCTGGGATATCTTCAAGCCGTGCTAGAAGTTCAATTAAACAACTTAAACCTCCAAAGTATGTTGCCTCCTTTGGTTGTTGCCCTGCTGCCACTGAACCAAGGACCCTTAAGGACATCACAGTGTCAAGTGTATACTTCTTAGAAGTATAATAAACAAGATAAAGGGGAAAACTGAGAAGAGAATAATACTTTATTGGATATTTATATAGGATAATATATAGTATCATGAGAAGCCACATACTGTCCATGTACATCATGGCAGTCATGGGGCTTATCTAAGTGATTTTCTCTCCTAAGTCACAAGGCTTGTCCAAGTTGTGTTCTGTTTAGGATTTGAAATGTTTGATCCCTGTAATAGATGGTCAAATGATAGCAGTACCAATGACTTAATGATTAGTCAGAAAATCATTCAGTGAGTCATTTGGGGAATTAATTCCCCAAGAGGGAGTAATTGTAGATGTTGCGGCAACAGTAACAGCTTGTTGTCACACAAGCAACCCAGTTATATAAGTGACCAAGACTAAAATAGCTTCTAATAAATCAAACAACTATTGGGCTGCCAGTTCTGATAGCAGAACTAAAAATTCTGATATACAGTGGCCCCACAGATTTTAGTCCCTACTTTCTATTTCACATGAGGTTATAAAATTCATATATTTATTATTTTTGGCCATAAATGTGCACTTTTAGCCAGATGAATTGATATATTTGATTCATTTAATCATTTTTATTCAAATACATATATTTATAATATTACATTTTCATCTATAGCTTGTATATCTTAATTAGGATGTACTGATAACAGTGTGAGAGCTTTACTGATTTGTTTTGATATTTGATGTTTTTGTTGTCTGCCTCAGTTTTCATGAGGGATTTGTTGTTAGATCAAGTTTTTAACTTCAGTGACTGAGCTCATTTTGTTCTTAAAGACCATATTAAACATTGTAGCTTTGTTTTGTGACTGAAATCAATTTATTTTAGTGATTGTGACTGTTGTTATTAAATCATAATTATTTTTTCTTGGTTTGTATCTTTTGTTGTGTGTCTGGACATTTGTGCCAATCAGCACACATTTATGTGGAAATAGCTCCTATTACAATCAAAAAAGTTAAATTTTGTGACAGAACCAATTTTGTTTATTTCAATAGTTTGTAAACCTAATGTATCCTAATTTTCTAAATAAAATATACTGCATTATCTGTAGATATTTCACTTTCCTTTTTTGAGTTTTTATTCAAAACGAAGTGAAAATTAACATTGTTTGTTTGGTTTTGTTTGCTGTATGCACAACTTTTTGGGCTTTCTTTTT
This sequence comes from Entomophthora muscae, assembly GCA_014839935.2. Taxonomy (NCBI): domain Eukaryota; kingdom Fungi; phylum Entomophthoromycota; class Entomophthoromycetes; order Entomophthorales; family Entomophthoraceae; genus Entomophthora; species Entomophthora muscae. The sequence goes on along the minus strand of QTSX02005686.1, from coordinate 161,005 downwards.
GATAATTTGTACCATTAGCATGCCTTTTCTGCATGAATAATATAGATCTGAGTGCCTTTGAGAATCTAGAACATCCATGCACAAGTTTGATTTTTTCAGTTGTGTATCATTGACCTCAAGTGTGGTTATGTTTTTCATTGCCATTTCATGTGTCCCATTAGAATTATTAACAGCTTTTGTCCCCATGTTGTCATCAGAAAAAACTTGTACTTGTCATGTTTTGTTGTGTGACTTTAGTTCGCTCTAATTAGGGATGCTTCGGCTCAGCCGCGGCTAGCCTCCGGCTCTGGCCGTTAGAGCCAGAACGGAATAACTATATTTTTAAACATTATAAAATAAATCTTTGGATAGAGCACCCTAGAGCCAAAAACTGGCCGCGGCTGCCCGGGGCTTGCCGAAGCAGCCTTAGCTCTAGCCTGACTTTGGTTTGTCTATCTCAACAGCTCTGAAAAGTACAGTAATAGTATTATTATTGAATCTATTATTATGGCAAATAAGGTATTGGCCATATTTTAATATTTGGGTTTGGGTTTAAAATTAGAGTGCACTATAGCTTCACAATGAGCTATTGAACCTCAAAGTTGTTTCAGCATTTACAGAGATATGGTGGTTTTAATTTTTGAAGTGTGAAGTTGATTTGATTGCGTTGAGTTGTGATCTTCAATCTTGTGAATTTTGTTACAATCCTTTATTTCGCTTCTCAGCATCTAGAAAAACTAAGATGATCTATTTCAGTATTATTGTGGCCAGAATCTTTTAAAACATCTATCTAGGCAATCATGATTTAAAGAAATAAATTTATTACTTCTCCTTTTTTATTTTGGTTTCATTCTCTAAGGTTTTAATTTGAATGATGTAATTTTACATAATATAACCTGATTAGTTGTATATTTAGCTGATACACCCACCTTAATAAACAATCATTGCGAGCCAACTAAGCAATTGAAATCTGCCATTTAACTATCTTTAAATAAAACTAGCATTTATACTTCTATTTAGATCGGATATAAATTAAACGGGCTTGAATCATAAAATGAGCCCGAATTCGATTTAACTTATAGCTTTTGAAACACCACAACTCGAATATAACAAAGCTTGATAGGGTCTGCCTCTGTCGATTGTAATCAGTACTTACCTGCCAGGGTCATGGCCTGATCATTCAGGGGTCATGGCTACGAGAGCATCAAAACATTGCACCTCAGTTAGGGGCCTCGTATGATCAGCTTCGGCTGACTCAACTGGACAATCTTTGGTAGTGGGGTTGACGCGTTCGCGCGGAGACCCTTATTTCTTATATACATTTACAACAAGGTTCTAATTTCTCTTTATGATTGATTTTATTCTATATTTCTTTCTAGTAAAATTATTCTTATATGTGGAAAAATATTTATGGTTAAATCTAAAGATGAATAAAGTCAAAAAGATACATAAATACTCTGGATAAAGACAGCATTTATGCACAATGAATTTAATGTTTATTGATATTTATCTTGTACTTAGAGATTCACAAAAGTATATTTTACGAAGGGAATAATTAAAGATAATTTTGTATTCTAGAGTATTGTATAACTTAACTTATAATTACCCTTATTCAAGAAGTAGATCTATAATATGATACTAGATTTAATTATATGTTTTATTTAATTAGTCTGGTTTTATTAACATTTATTTAATTTTATCAGCAATAGTATAACGAGTGTTGTAAGCTCGAACGACCTGGCTTGAAGAAATCATGGAGATCATAACCGCCAGTTGCATCATTATGTAAAAGAAATATCTTTACAGGTAAAGAATTTCCTACTGTCTGGATACTTAATCAAATGTTTCTTTGTTGGTTTTATATCATAGTCAAAACTTTTCTTTGATTCAAATGGTGGTAATAATTTGACCCTTTTTAGGAGGCATTTGTTTTATTTGCAGTTAAGTCCAGCCCCAAACTTTATTTCGTCTCTTTCAAACAGAATCAACAGTTTCAAAATGGTTTGTTTCACACACAACAATCCACCTCTGTTAATCAGAAGATTCACAGCAAAGCTGTATCTCTGGATATAAATCAAACTAGGTTAAATAAGCTTGTGGATGTGAGATACAATGCACTATCTCTAAATACGCCATCTTAATTTTCGCTAACTCAAAATGCAATAGTAGATATGGCATCTCAATTTACGGCATTGCAGCTAAGAGAAACACTGTCTCAAAAGGTGTTTATATTTTAAGCCCAAAAAGCATAAAAAACATACAATTTAAAAAAAATCAAAGCTAGACTAAAAAAGGGCCCAGTATTCCAAATCTCCAATAAAAAAGGTCAATAAGTAGCAACAAGACTGCATAAAGCCCCAAAGCCAAGACATTCAAAACAGCCCTTTTAATATATAGTATATATGAGACATACTTTATACTATACATATTTTAATAACTAAATACAAAAAGTAAAAACATAAGAAAAGAAAAGAAAATAAGAGAAAAGAAAAATAAGAGTTTATTGAGAAAATGGCTCAAACATCAGTTAAAAGTGTAACTGAGATAGCTTGGAGATGCTCAAGTTTTTATCTTTAGGATAGTGGGCAAGGACCGCCTTACAGATTTCATTGTACTTTTTCACCACCTTTTTTTAAGGGAATCATCTTTATTCTATATGCTAGTCTTAAATAGGCAGGCAGAGATTGCTGGCTGGGTCTTGAGGTGCATCATTATCTTATTAAACTTGGGCTTCTTAACCTGGACCCTAGTTGCAACTTGTGCCAAGGCCTAAGATGTCCCTGACACCCCAATGACACACATAGCCATGGAACCCCAACATACATGAAAACCTTTGAATAATGATCTCCCAGGTGCAAAACTGACTACAACAACCTCAAATAGCTGGGGATTTGTGAGGCTCACATTGTGAGAGAGGGGAGCTAAACTAACTAAGTTTGGCACCCATTCTGGTGGGATTAACTACCAAGACACCAACCAGTGCAAGACTGGTATGACCACTAAAATGGGTGTCAATATGGAGGGTGCAGGAGATAGCTGTGCAAAATAAGCATTCAAGCCCATTAACATCATCCCACTAAGAAACCAGGAGGTATGTTTGGGGATGGGCTCAGGAAACACAGACATGTCTGGGAGTGGGCAGGGACTCCTTCCCTGGGGGCAAGAAGACTGGGGAATCCATTCAGGCAAGTGCTTCTAGGTCAGATTTGGGAGAGCTCAAGTCAATGTTGTTGCAGGTGAGACTCTTTACCAAGTTCTCCCCTATAACCAGGAGATCTTGAGCCCTACCAGGCAGATCATCAAGAAGGTGAAGGAGCTTAATGGGACTCCTACCTACATGATAGGCAGAGGAAGAGATCATAGCCAATACAAGAGCCATTGTAAAAATAACAAACTTGAACAGAGGGAGCAACATTTCTGTAGCCACCAGCAAATTTGAGATATCTTGGAGTGGCAGGAGGGAGAGAAACTAGTGGTTGCCAGAAACCCAGGGGTGCTTTTTGATACTTTTGGTAGGAGTAAAGGACCTGAAAACTTGATTCTGCCTACTGTACACAAAAGCAGAGCGTAATTTAAAGTGTATAGATGATTGAAACTGTCATGGATAAAGACATCTTGGCAGGCATTGTTTTCCCCAAGAAAACTAAACAGAAAGGAGCTATCAGCAAGAAAATGCCAATAAAAGCCTACACAGACCTGAATCAAGCTATTGGCAGGAAGTGAGTGGTGGCCAAGCAAGTGCATCTCCAAACAGGGCCTAAAAACCTGCCATTTAAGGCCCAAAAAACCCAAAACTCAGGTAATTTGGTGTTTTTTGGCCCAAAAATCAATTTATGACACCATAAAATTTTGGTCACTTCTGAAGGGTTGGTTGTCAGAATTCACCCTGCTGATGTCAACATTCTCATCCCACCTATATGAGCTGGGTTATAGATCAAAACTACCTTAGTAGTTGAATAAAACCCATATAATATCCCAAGTTACCAATTTTATTTATTTATGGCAAGTAAAACCCATGGAATTTGAATCTCTGTGTGTAAATCCCCAAGTGCACCATTGCAACATGCGGCTTTGATTTAGCGCTGTCTTCAGCAACTGTGCTGTTGTTTGCAGCTTACCCACTCAAAATTGAGGAGTATGTTGAGCCAATTTGCCAATTCATCCATTTTCAAAATCTGGTTTCAATTTCTCAATCATTAGTTTGTATAATTTTTGTTCCCATTTTTACAGCTTGCATTTGCTTGTACCTTTGCTTGGAGTTTACCACTTACAAATTTTGACATTGAGAATTCTTTTGCTACTCAATTGTTCAGCATTTGGGTTTGCATTCCCCATTTTCTCAATCTTTCAGAATTTTAAAGCCACTCCACCATTACAGAAACCAAACCAGAGCAAAAGCAAGAGGTTTTTGAACTCCAAGTAGGTAATTATAATATATAAGATACTAAATTTTAAGTTCAAACTAGAGTTTTTAGAGCAGGCAATGTAAGCAACAACATTTTCACTAATGTTAACTCTAGGGGACCTGGGTAGAAGGTAGCAGACCAGGGAAAATAAACCAAGGCAAGAAATTAATAAAATTTCTACTAACACTTTTTAGATCAGGGAGTCAAGAAAGGCCCCAAAATAAATTGTTAATTTTTGAAAGTTGAAAAACTTTATTAAATTGAGAATAGACAAGCAGGATCCAAAAGGGCCTGCTTGTATTTTAAATGAGGGCAATTCAGCCAACAGGGCCACCAGGAGCAGGGGAGGCTCCTGGTTGGCTGGGAGATAAAATTTGCTGCCCTGGAGCATGAGGGCTGAAAGGGTTTGTGTTAATTTCCAGGGTGTAATTTGATTGGCTGGGACCCCTGGAGTGAGTTTGGGGGAGTTACTTAAAAACTATTGATTCACTGGATTCAATTTGGCCTGTTTTGATTGGCTACCATGTATATTTTTAAATAATGGACAACACCAAGCCAAAAGGTAGTCCAATTCAACTAGTGTTTCTTCTGTTGACAAACAGGTGGGGAAAGGAAAAGTAGGGGAGACTTGGGAGGGGTACACAAGAACAAATATCCCATCCACTGTATCAACTAATTCCTCTAAGGAAGTCAGGGGCTTAGCTGGGGTTTGGACATCTTTTGGTTTGACACAGGAATATTGCTTGATTCAGGGCCAAAGGGGGAGTAACTTTACACACATGCTGAAAAACCTGGATTCTAGTCTTGGGGGAAAATGAGTATATCAAAACCATTGGGAAATGGTTGATAGTGAAAGCAATCACACACTCTCACAATTGCTCAATTTTTTAGTTGTAGGATTTGATAACTGATGTGGCAACATGGCAAACAAGAGCCTTACATACCACAGTGTAGCTGCAATCAATATACTGCCCCTACACACTCAAACACACAGGATTCCAAACAAAAAATAATTCACTGAAGATAATACCACCAACTAACTGGTGGCATGGGAATTAGATAACCCTTATTAAGTATAAAGATATTGAAGGGAAATCTTCCCCATTGTTGACATCTTCTTAATAAATTCATATGCAACAAGAACATTTATTATTTGCAGGAATTTACTATTTTTTTTAAAAAATTTATACCTTTTATTTGCATCACTGAGAGGATCCCACCAACAATATTCCTTGCTTCACCAACTACCATCAGAACTCTCATCACATCTGCTGATTGCTCTTGCTCACATTACTGACAAAAATCTCCCCCCTCACCATGTTGCAACCAAGATTCTATCCTTGCCTGCCAAAATATCTCAAGATACACAGGGGCGCTCAATGAGCTACCCCGTGAAGTGTCTAACGGTATGGATCAATCTGATGGCAATGTAAAATTATGGGCAATATTTCCCAATTAGAAGTGCTTCCAATTTGAAACACTGATCCCCACACAAGTTATTCCATGGTCCCAAACCTTATATGGAACCTGCCACTGTGTCACCCCCTGGTGGCCCTGTGGAATTTCCCCATATGGTATATTAGTCACAGTAACAATTAGTAAACATGATCTTATTATTCTTATTCTTGTCCTTTATATTGAACTATTATCTTTCCCAATAAAATACTGAACTATCATTAGTTCAGTTGCAACAACCACTTGGATCTTTCTCCCTTGGGCTACTTTTCTGATGCCCCAAGAGGCCAGCATTTACACCCAATGAAGAAGATCCCAACAGTTCTAATCACACCAGAAGCCCTTTCTACCCATGAATTCAGCAAACTGGGGTTCATCTATATCACAGTGCTGGGGTTAGCCAATCAGGTTGTACCTCACACTGGGACTTTGCATCCCTGGGCCACTTCTGTAAATTATCTGGTACAGACTGCTCCTATTGTTTACATGGGCTTTCAGGACCAGCCAGCTTCTCTAATAAATGAACAGCCAGAAACTAGTATGGGCTATGACAGTATGTCAACCATAACTAATATAATAACCCTGGGCATCTATTATTATTTGATTATAGGGAATTGTGTATGCTCTTATTTTTAGCTACATCTTACTACCTCCAACAGTGTCTTACCAAGAAACAAGATAAGAAGAAAGTCAATTAGAATTCATTAAAAACTTTACCAAGTTCAGAATGTGAGCATCTCCACTTCCAACCAGAATGCTACTGCCCCTACAAACCTCCCAGATTTGGCAAAAATAGATTTAGCAGGCTCCAGAAAAGGAATGATTATGATAAAGGCCTGCTTGATCCCATCCTAAAAAATTCAGAGATAACACTCAGAAGGTGATGATGGTGACTGCTCAGCTAAAAGACAACACCAGAGAGACTTTCTTGCTAGTTTAGAAGAGGACCCAGATCTCATCATCTCTTACAACTAATTCATGTTAAGAATGAACTCAGCTACAACCCCTTCTGGGTCCAAGATCCAAGCTTACACATAACTCATTTAACTGAGCAAATAAAAATGTGACCTGGATACTTATATACAAAGATTCCCTTTCCTGGAAGTAGCAACTGAGATCCCAGATGAAATATCTGGGCTGTATTCAAGAAATGGGTTGAATCATCACCATACTAAACTCATGAGACACCACTGCTACAAACTTCCCAAAGATGAACTCCTGGTAATTGCTAGAGGCATTTATTTTATCCAGAACCAAGGATATGTAAATAGACATCTCAGAAACAACTAATCCCCTAGGACAAACCGACTCCACCTGAACACGGCTTCTGAAGAATAGCAATACCATGTGTCAAGATTTTGGGATATTGACTAATAAAAGTATTCAACCAATTATTGTGGGCCAGCTATCAATTGCTCTTAGGAATAGTTTCAACAAAATAATGTGGGCCACAGAATCAATGGATCAACAACCAACTCATACCCTGGTATCAACAAATTCATACATTTTAATTAATGAATAGAACAAGAAATTACTACTCATTAAATAGTCACCTTTTGCAAGCATCTCAATATGCACCATATAATAATTGCTATTATAAACTTTTATTATATCCTAGAACAGGAGAGCCATCATATGTACTATTATCTTCATTACATCTAAAAGAGTTCATCATGGACTGGGCCACCAGGCCAAACACTCTAATATAAAAGGCTCTGTGTCAGGGATCCAACCTTGGGTGGCCGGCCTGTTGTTTTCTGGGAACACACAGGCCACAGGTTTTGCAGGCAGGGCCCACCACAGGATGGGGCTAACTTAATAAGGTAAGACATTGACTTCCCCACCCAGGGCCATGGACTGGCGGCCGGGATTATAGTGTCAATCACCCCAGTAAAGGTGATTTACACAATCCCAAATAGCTTGTTGGTATGGTCCAAGGGGAGGTTGGATGCAGTTGAAGGCATATGTTTAGAGGTCACTGGCAGTTCCATGTCTAACTGATATGCGGGCAGTATAAGGTCTTGCCCATAATGGTGCAAGGTTATAGACTAGAGTGTGCAAAGCATTAGGATTCAAATTTAAAAGATATAAGAATGTAGGAACTTTCTGTAAGATAATCTTACAGAAACCTGCTAAAAACCTATATTGTGTCACAAATGAAGTAATAGAATGTAAGAAACCTAAGCAAAGAAGATAAAATTAAGTGTTCAATAGTGAACAATTCATAACTAAGGGAATATCAATATTAGGATGTTCTCCATTGATAAATTGATACAAATAACTATTGAAAGATTCCTTAAGGGAAAAAAATGGATACAACAAGCCTAAGGCTTGTTGTTTTACAAGTTCCATTGGATTTAGGGAAAGAGAAAGCTAAACTAAAAAATGAATTAAAAAAACAAAATTCTTAAAATTACAAATCTGAAGTTAAAAATTGTAAAAGTTTGAAGGGAAGAAATCACTTAGAATTTTGGCTTAAAGCCTACTCTTCAAAAGTTCTTTATTTATAGAGAAAAAAGCCTTTTTGGTTGGAGACTGATAGCCAGGAGGAAGCAGCCAAGAAGAGGAGCAACTGGAGAAGTTGGAAAAACCAGAACCAGAAAAGGGGACACAGAAGCCAGTACTATATGCAGATCAGCAACGTAACTGGGGGAGCAGCAACAATGCAAGCAGGAGTCTTGAAAGGTAAAATAATAGTGAAAATATTCTAACTTTAAAGTAGAAATATATATAAAAGTAATAGAGGCAGACAGAGCAAACAGCAACAACAACAATTTGAACGCAAATAGCATCAAAAACAAAGGTAATAAACTTAAAATACTTAAATATTAACTTTAAATTTAAAATTCCAAATATTTAAAATACTGGAAAATAAAACCAAGCAAAAATAATAAATATGAAAAATTCAAAGAGCCTGCCCTTTGGGGCAGGGCATGACATTACCTCCTCCAGATCCAAGCTCAGGATGTGCTTGGATATAAGACTTGATGACATTGGGACAGTTTTCAAGATTAGACAATGGCTCCCAAGAACTCTCCTCAACAGAATGTCCCTTCCAAAGAACCAAGTATTGAAGTTTACCATAGTGGTAACAATGGTTGATAATGGAGTCAACCTCATATTCAGGGGTCCCTTGGACCATGTGAGGAGGAAATGCTTGGTTGTTCTGATGAGAAGGAGGAGGAGAAGTCTGGAGTTTGAGGAGGGACACATAGAAGATATCATGAATGTGATACCCCAGGGGAAGTTGGATACAATATGCAACCTTCCCAACTCTTTCTGTTACAAGAAAAGGCCCTATGAACTGAGGGCCAAGTTTACGGGAAGGCCATCTGATAGGAAGATTCTTTGTATTTAGATAAAAAAGGTTGTTGACCTGGATGCCTTTTCACTCCTGACAATGACGGTTGGCCTGGACCTTGTAAACCTTGATAGCCTTAGAGAGATTATCTTTTAAGGATTTCTGGATGAGTTTTAGCTGGACAAGAAACTCCTTGGCTAACAGGGAACGGACAGAGAAGGTGACAGAAGGGACAAAGGCAGGAGTGTAGCCTAAATTAGCCATGAACAGAGTCATCTTGATAGAGGAATGGGGAGTAGAATTGTAGGAATACTGGGCCAAAGGGAGGTGAGAAGCTCAATTGTCTTGTTGTTTGTTGGAAAAAAAGCAAAGGAAACATTCTAGTCTCTGATTTGCACGTTTGGTTTGCCCATCAGACTGTGGATGATAAGAGGTGATAAGAGAAAGGTGAACACCTAGCTGAGTCATAAAAAGGAATTGTGGTCCACGGTCAGAGACAATATCTCTTGGAGTATCATGGTTGATGAAGACGCTCTTAACAAAGAGGGAAGCAGTCTGCTTTGCAGTAATCTTATAATTGCAGGGAGCAAAAATAGCCTGCTTTGAGAATCTGTCTACAATGACCAGTATGGCGTCAAACCTTTGGACTGAGGAAGCTGGACAATATAACCCAAAGAGACAGACTGCCAAGGACCTTCAGGGACCGGAAGGGGACAGAAGACCCACAGGTTTCTGGGTGGAGTATTTGCTTCTCTGGCAAACTAGGCAACTACTTACATATGACTTGACAAAGGTGGACATCTTTGGCCACCAGAAGTGATTGCAGAGTTTAGAAAGGGTTTTATTATATCCAGTGTGGCCTGCAGCAAGGGAGTCATGGAACGTGATGGTTAGAAGCTGTTGAAGGTCTGGAGAAGGAACTAACAAAAGGTTGTTGAAGTATAACACATCATCTAGCAGGGAGGAAGAAGGATTTGTGACTGTCTTATTGTTTGTAAGAGCTTCAATGATCTGAGACAAGGCTTTATCAGAAAGCTGGGATTTGTGGATTTGCTTCAGTATATCAGTGGTTGTAGTACTGATAACATTAAGTTTCAGAAAGCTCTCAGGTGGAAGGACCATCTTGGTGTTAAGGAGTTTGTAGTATTTGTCAACATCAGATAATGAAGGATGACAACTAAGCGCATCAGGTAGGGTATTAAGTACACCTTTCTTGTACAAAAGCTTGAAGCAGAAATTTGATAGCTCCAGTACCCATCTAGAGTGTCTTTAGGAAATGCGGCATGAATCAGTGAAGTAAAGCAAGTTCTTATGGTCAGTGTAAATGAGGAAAGGATTGTTGAGTCCCTCAAGGTAGCAACACCAATGCTTGAGTGTTTTAATGATGGCAAGAAGTTCCTTGTTGTGTACAGGGTAGTTTTGTTCAGCTGGAAGGTGTTTTTGAGAGAGGTATGCAACAGGGTGTTGTATCTCATCCCCCCAAGATGAAGAAGAACACTGCCAACAACATAGTTGCTGGCATCAGTCTCAAATGAGAAGGGTTTGAAAGGATCAGGCATCAGGAGGACAGGTGTGGAGACAAATACAGCCTTTGTAGCCTCAAACGCGAGCTGGGCCTCAGGTGTCCAGACAAAAGGAACAGAAGGAGAAGTGAGGGTAGTGAGGGGCAAAACTAGAGAAGAAGAATTTTCCACAAACTTACGGCAATAGTTTGCCAATCCAAGGAAACCACAAAGTTGTGAGCAAGTCTTGGGAAAAGGCCAGCTTTGGATAGCATCCACCTTGCTAGGGGAGACAGCAAAACCATTTTGAGTGACAACGTAGCCAAGGAAATCAACCTCGGTGCAGAAGAATGAGCACTTAGAAGATTTTGTAAACAAATTGTAGTCTTGAAGTCTCTGGAGTACTTGGCAGACATGGGAAACATGGTTGTCAATGGAAGAGGAGTATATGAGGATATCATCAAGATAGACAATGACAAACTTGTTAAAGAAGGGCAGAAGTGCCTCATTCATTAAGGCCTGGAAGGTTGAAGGAGCGTTACATAATCTAAAGGGTATTGCATTGTACTTGTATAACCCAAATGGGGTATGGAACATAGTCTTCCATTTGTGGCCAGGAGAGACTCTGATCTGGTTGAAAGCACTTCAGAGATCAATCTTGGTGTATACAGAACTACCAGAAAGGCAATTGGTCAAAGCCTCAGCAGAACAAATAGGGCGTCTATCCTTGATTGTGATCTCATTGAGAGCTCTATAGTCTACACAAGGGCGCTTAGAGTCATCAGATTTACTGACAAAGAAGATGGGGGAAGAACATGGAGACGTAGATTGTGAGATGAAACCCTTGGAGAGTTCCTCATTTATGTAGTTCTTTAGTAGAGTGTTGTCTGAGTCAGAGAGAGGAATAAGCCTTCCCCAGGGGGGAGTGGTGCCTGGCTTAAGGTTTATCTGAATATTGTAGGGCCTATGAGGAGGTAGCAGGTTACATTTCTCCTCACTAAAACAATCCTTGAAGTCAGAGTAACAATAAGGTAATCCATCTTTGTCCTTGGTGGAAAGAGTATCTGGGATTGTACTAGAGATAGCAGTCAGGTTTGGTTTGGAGGGAGTTGAGCCAAGAGTACCAGGTACAAGGGATAACAATTTGATAATGTCATTGCATGTAAATGATATCTTGTTGTTTGGTTGATCAAAGTTAAGCAAAGAATCTCTCAACCACAGGAATCCAAGGATGAACAGGAAGGATGAGTTAGGAGAAGAGTTACATGTGACACAAAATGGAGAGCCCTCCAAGTCAATGGTGACGGGTTGGAGGATAGGTGTGGTGTCAATGAGAGTGCTGATTCCCACCTTAACATCAAGAGATCCAAAAGCAGGGAGTCCAAGTAGTTTAACAAGTTTCTCCTCAATGAAGTTGGCATTGGCGCCAATGTCAAGAAGAGCGAGCACCTTGATCTTTCCCAAAGGTCCATGAAAGGTCACTAGGACGGTTGGTGACTTGGAAGCGTTGTTAAGGGAAAGAAAAGTGAGAGTGGAGGTCTTTTGAAAAAGGGGGAAAGTTTGGAGAGAGGGCAGGCTGGTAGAAGATGATCCTTTGATCCACAGTAAGAGAAGAGGTTATTGTTTGTTCTTCTAAGGACTTCCTTGGCAGTAAGGCAAAAACCTCCCCCAGACTTTGGCTTGGTGCCAGGTGGAGGGGTTGAAGAGAACAGGGACTTGTCTGGAACAAACAACCAGGCTGCAGGGGATATGTTAGAAGGAGGGTGTGTTTTTGAGGAAAGGTATTTCCTGTTCCACTTAACCACTTCTATGATAAGAGGTTCTAGTTTGTCTGGGAGGATGTAGTGGACCGAAAATTCCTGGAGCAATCTGTTGAGGCCTATTTTTTAGAAACTACAAGCCTCAGCATCAGAGGCTTGTAGTCTTGACTGAAGAGAGCAAAACTTCCAGTTGTATTTGCCAAGTGGGAGCAAACCTTGTGTGAGACCTGCAAAACGAGAAGCAGAGGGAGTGGATGACTCTTTGTCTTCTCCAGAGAAGGATAGGAGTGAACTGACAAAAAGGCTGTAGTTCTGGAGGATACCTGGGTTGTGTATTGAGTGAGAGCTAAACCAATCTTTGTAGTGATTGGTGAGCTTCTCTGCAAGATAGAGGACCTTCTGGGAGTTGGTGGAGAACTCAGACCCATAAGCAGTAAAGTGGGCCAGTGCATAAGCTAAAGTGTTAAAAATACTAGGGGGTGGTGAAATATGAGCTAAGGTATTGAGAACTACTGTTTGGTTGGTGTAGGTAGTGGGGGTATGCTCCTCCTTATTATGAAAAACCTTATAATATAGCCAACCAAGTAAAAAAACTACTAGAGATAACAAATTTATAATAATAATAGAGAGAAACAAGGCTAAAAAGATGATAGAAGAGATGGAAAAAGTATTGCCTGGGTTAATCCCATGGGAAGCCAAAATAAAGTAAGGTCTTTCCCATAATAGTGCAAGATTATAGACTAGAGCGTGCAAGGCAATATGATTCAAATTAAAAAGATATAAGAACATAGGAACTGTCTGTAAGATAATCTTACAGAAAACTGCTAAAAACCTATATTGTGTCACAAATGGAGTAATAGAGTGTAAGAACCCTAAGCAAAGAAGATAAAATAAAGTGTTCAATAGTGAACAATTTTTAACTAAGGGAATATCAATATTATGATATTCTCCATTGGCAAATTGATACAAATAACTATTGAAAGATTCCTTAAAGGAAAAAATGGATACAACAAGCCTAAGGCTTGTTGTTTTATAAGTTCCATTGGATTTAAGGAAAGAGAAAGCTAAACTAAAAAAATGAATTAAAAAACAAAATTCTTAAAATTACAAATCTGAAGTTAAAAATTGTAAAAGTTTGAAGGTTAGAAATCACTCAAAATTTTGGCTTAAAGCCTACTCTTCAAAAGCTCTTTATTTTTAGAGAAAACAGCCTTTTTGGTTGGAGACTGATAGCTAAGAGGAAGCAGCCAAGAAGAGGAGCAACTGGAGAAGTTGGAAAAACCAGAACCAGAAAAGGGGACACAGAAGCCAGTACTGTATGCAGATCAGCAAGCTAACTGGGGGAGCGGCAACAACGCAAGCATGAGTTTTGAAAGGTAAAATAATAGTGAAAATATTCTAACTTTAAAGTAGATATATATAAAAAGTAATAGAGTCAGACAGAGCAAACAGCAACAACAACAATTTGAACGCAAATAGCATCAAAAACAAAGGTAATAAACTTAAAATACTTAAATATTAACTTTAAATTTAAAATTCCAAATATTTAAAATACTGGAAATCAAAAAAGAGCAAAAATAATAAAAATGAAAAATTTAAAGAGCCTGTCCTTTGGGGCATGGCAGGCAGGAAATTGTATTTGTCTCTGAACAACTTAAGTTCAGTCACATGCCAAGGACCTTGTCTATTATATCTGGCTGCTGATTTTATGTGAGCCAGGGGGTCTTGTTCCAGGATTTTCTCAAGTGTGTACTCCTTGTATTCAGGCTTCAGCAGGTACTCTGTAAAGTAGACAGGATCAAATGAGACACCTGGTGGACGTTAAACTGCAGGCAGAGGGGCAGGCAGGCCAGGAGATCTTGTGCTGAGCTGGTAAATTGCAAAAATAAAAGTTAATAATTGGGAAAGTCAATGTCTCATAAGCTTTTATTTAAAAATTGTAATACAGTCTTAGCGCGGGGTCTATGGGTCTATATAGAACCCCATCACCAAACTTTTACATTTTCCAAATGGGTTCATCATAGGGTCAAGAAATATTAGATTGGGTGTCCAGGACGCCTGGGTTCAAAAAGGCAAAATTGCACCTTGGCTGGGCATTCTCTCATTGGTCAGAATCCCCAAATTGGTTACCTGATTCTCTTGTTCTTGGGTTGTGGTCACAGGGTCAGGCCTGAAGCCTGCATTTTCCTCTTTTAATTGAACTTGATTGGTTACCAGTGAAGACTTCAAGTTCATGAAGTTCACAGTGGGACTTTTCTTGCCTCCATTTGGAAATTTTTTTGATCTTTCAATTTGTGTTCAGCTTCCAATGTTTGACTGGTATTGACATCTAGGGACTCATGCTTGGCCTTAGCTTAAGAGTGCTTGATCTCAAGAAAATACAGGTGTCTGGCTATTGTTCCATGGGGTTGGCAGCCTACAGGAAATCAGGGCCAGGGTTTCAAGGGGAAGAAAATTATCAATCCTGACACCATCCCCTTCTTTCCCATAAAAACCTTTCTTTGGATCCTTCTTGTCCAAGTATTGTTGAATGGCTTGATTGGCATTGGCAAGGTCAGTCAGGAGTTCCCATGTGCTTTCTTCTATTGAATAGCCTCTCCACTTAATTTAGTACTGGGGTTTTTGATAATGGGTTCTGTCATCATGCACATACTCAACCTCATATTCCTTAGAGCGGCCTGTTTGGATGGGAGGGGAGCCTGTCTTGAGTTATTGATGAGGGGGGGATGTTCCGTCTTTTTTGAACAACAGGGAGCAATGTAAAACATTATGGATGTGACCGTACAACAGTCACTGTTGAGTATTTAGCCAAATAAATACTCCAAAATGTAAACTTGCTCTGTTTTTGCTGTTTATTTTATGAAGATGAGTTTGGTGGGAATTCTTCATATAAAGATACCTGAAAATTAGTATCTATATTAAATGAAAGAACAGAAGGCAAGATTGACCAAATCAATCTTGGAGACTGGGAGTCTCAAAAATGATTTAATTGACTGGGAAGGTTAGTTCATAAATACATTGAAATATAACTAACGGGGATTTAATTATATTGGTTAATTGCCTTGGCTGGGTCAAGAAGTATGGTTGAGATTAACCATAGGTAAACCCCCAAATTTGGGTTTAAAAACACTGTGGTGGTGTCTTGTTTGGGTGTCAAAGAGTTTTAACGGATTTTTGAAACACAAGAACACCATTAAATGTAACGTTAACTAAGTAAGGGCAAGGATGCTATGCATTCAGGATTGATCAGCTAGCTCCCAGTTGGAACATTGATAGCTGAGTTTTGGAATGGGTATATTCCACAAGGGTTTGGCGCCAGGAGCTGGGAAGCTTCATGCTGAATTGATGCATTGGGATGAATGGAGTCAGGTGACTTCTTCCCATTGTAGGTCAGCTCTCATAGGTTGAGAATTGTTGGTGATCTTTTAGGTAAAAATCTAGGTTTAGATAACTCAAATTTCATAGACCACGTGATATGGATCATAGGTTGATTCAAGAACCAGAGGGGTTTCAGCCAAATATGCCCCAAATGGTATATAAGCAAAAACAGCTAAGTTCTAAATAAAGATATATTGTTGATTTTGACGCTTTCCCCTCAACTACTTTTTAATTATCATGTCTTCTTTGCTATCATTTGAAAGAGCTAAATTTGGAGTGCTTTGTGTAGAAACCGCTTCTGCTAGGAAAAAAGTTCCTACCAGTGTGCTTGAGGAGGTTTGGGTGAGTTTGGAGGTCTCTAAGATAGCACCTGAGGAATCTTTGGTAGAAGTGAAAGCAGCTTTTGAAGAACTATATTCCAACTTTTTTGTCAAAGAGAGAGCCCTTGCATAATGAAATCAAGTTTATGTATGGAATTCCTGGAACTTGTTGTTAGGGTTTGATGAAATTTTAAAACAGGTGAAAGACAGAGCCAATTGTGAAGTTGAGGCGCTAAGAAATAGGGAGGAAAAGAGTGTCAAAATTATGGCTTGTTGGCAAGATGACAATAAATTGTTGCCTTGAAAAATTGTCTCCTTAGAGGCAAAGCTCCTCAAAGCTTTGTCACAGGAAGGTAATGGTAATAAGAGTCAAGGGCAAGATAACAGCAAGTTTGACTGGTTGGACATGGATCTGTCACAATGGATTTTCCAGCTGGGGGTAGGTCTAGTTTTAAGGCCACCTCTCTGGCTGATTTGGTGATTCTTTTGGGGGTGCTTTTTCTGTGGGCCAATTTCCTACAGGGTACATGGAGGGGAACATTCTGCAAGTCCAGGTAGACTTTTTCACCAACCTGTAGAAGTTAATCAGGGGTTTGCTTTCAATCAGAAAAGGATTTGCATGTCTGTACTACACGGTTAAGGTTAGACAGGCAGGTGGATTGTGTGTTATGGATCTGTTTGATCCAAGTGCATCTTGTAGAGTTGGTTTCTTTCTTGCCAATCTTAGGATCCCAGGTGAGGTCAAAGCCATATTTTTCTTTGAATGTGGACACCCCAGTAGAGGCATGGTCCTTGCTGTTGTAGGCAAACTGGGCCATGGGAAGCATCTTTGCCTATTTGTATTGGTCAGTGTTGGCATAGCATTGGAGATATTGCTCAAGGATTTGGTTAACTCTCTTGGTTTGGCCATTGGTCTGTGGGTGATAGGAGGTGGATACACAACAACTGATTCCTAAATCTTTCATCACTTGGGTCCAATGGTTAGAAGTAAATTAGGGCCCTATATCAGTGATGATCTCTTTGGGAGTTCTGCACTGGATGAAGATTTTATTGTGGAAGTGCTGCGCTGTTTATGCAGTTGTGCAATGAGTGGTGGTTGGTACAAAATAGGCCATTTTTGTGAATTGGTCTACCATGACTAGTATCACATTAAAGGAGAGGGATGGGGGCAGTTCTACAATGTAATACACAGAAGCAGATATCCAAGTCCCATTAGGTATATCCAGGGATCTTAGCAGTTCTTTGGGTTTGTTTCTGTGAGTTTTGGTCTGTTTACAGGTTTTGCATCTTTTTAGGTACATGCTTACTTATTGGTCAATCTTTGGCCATGTAAAGTTTATTTTGATGCTCTGAAGGGTCTTGAGTCTCCCTGGGTGTCCAGCCATTTTGGAATTGTGGTAGTATCTCAAACATTGGTTCTGATGTCTCCTTTGGCTACGTAAATTCTGTTGTGGAGCATCAGCATCATGCCTTTCAACAAGTAACCTTTCCTGTAGTGAGCGCTATCCAGGGATTTGGAGAGGTCAGTGATCATGGACTTAGTGAATTCATTGAGGGATCAAGCTCTCAGCACTTCTGGTTTTCTGTCCCTAATCTTCAGGTAGTTCAGGTAAATGCCCATGCCAACTGGGTCCAAAAAGGTTTGTGTGCTGTGATTGTGGGTTTCAGTGTGGGTTGGTACCAGGTTGGCTCTTCTACTTAGCACGTTGGGGACCAAATTGACCTTCCTGGGTTTATAATCAATAGTGAGGATGTAATATGCTAATTATAGGACCCATCTGACCTATCTATGGTTCAGCTGTCTAGGCTTGAAAAAGTAGACCAGGTTATTACAATCTATCATATCCTTGACTGGGAATTTAGCTCTGCACAGGTATCTTCTCCAATGTTTTAGTGTGTTAATAATAGCCAACATCTCTTTGTTGTAGATTGGGTAATTCCCTTTTGCAGGGATCATCTTTTTGTAGTAATATGCTACAGGATGTAGCATACTATCCCCCTTCTTCCTGAAGAAGGACCTCTCCCACCGCAAAGTCTGAGGTGTTGGTATCTAGGATGAATGGTTTGGCAGGGTTGGGTATGGCCAGGACAGGTGCAGAGGTGAGAACAAGTTTCAGGGCTTTGAATACTGATGTGCATTCAGGGGACCAAACAAACAGGACTTTCTCAGAGCAGAGGAAAGTCAGAGGCAGGGTGGTCAGAAAATTCTTTTGGATGAAATCCCTGCAGTAGTTGGCTAACCCCAGGAAGCTCTAGCATCTTTTCAGCATGTGGGTATCAGCCAGCTGGTTACTGCATCCAATTTATCTCTAAACCATTTTAAAGACATCAGTTAACCACACAGCCCAGAAACTCCACTTCAGGTTAGAATAAACCACAATCTTTGAGCTTAGCATGGAGGTTGGCTTGGGACAGGTTTCCAAGGATCAGTTACAGGTGGCGCAAGTGTTTCTCATGGGGTTTTCTATAAATCAGGATGTTGTTAAGGTATGCAACACAGAACCAATCAAGGTACTCATCCAGTACAGTATTGATCATCTTTTGGAAGGTGCTTGGAGTGTTGCATAGCCCAAACAGTATTGTCAGGTATTTGTAAAGACCATATCTGTTCTTAAGGACTGATTTGTAATCATCTCCTTCATTGGTGTGTATTTGGTTGAAGGCATTGCAGAGGTCAATTTTTTAATAGACTTGGGCACCTGTAAGTATATTACATAGGTTGTTGGCATTTGGGATAGGGTATTGGTTTTTCACAGTGATATTGTTCAACTTATGATAGTTCACGCAGGGTTGCATGCCTCTGTCTTTTTTCCTACAAAGAGCATTGGTGACAAGCAGGGCAATTTAGATACTCTGATGAATTCCTTGGCAGTCATTTATTTGAGGTAAGATTTAAGAGATTTCTTTTCCCTATGGTTACAGCTGTAGATTGTTCTGTGGCTGGGTTGTGTGTTTTTCAAAAGTTTAATGTGACAGATCCAGAAAATTCATGCTTGCTTCTTCATTACCCAGTCACACTCTTTTACAAGTTGTTGGGGAATTCTTTATGTAAGCTTTGATGAGCTTGGATTCTGGGCAAGCAATCTTGGCGTTAAACTTGTTGCCATCTGGTGATTACTTCCACGTTTTTTTTTGCTTCCCATAGTCTTAACTGCAGACCATCTCTCTCATTACATGGTTGTCTTATTTCAGTTAAAAGACAAAAACACAAAGCATAAAAAGATTGAGGGGAAAGTGACCATTGTAACACATAAGTATCATTTTTTTATTAATTATTATCATGTTACCATTATATACCAATCAGGGTACATTTGGCTGAAAACCCCTCCAGTTCCAGAATCACACCTGGATTCCCATCACGTGGTTTATGACATAACAGCGTCATCTAATCCAGATCTTTACCAAAAAGATCTTCACACGCTTGATCTATAAGAATGTGCCCTAATACGTTCCAGAATCACCTGATTCTTTCTGTGTAAATGTATTTCTTTGGCTTGAAGCATTCCTGGCTTCTGGCGCCAAACCCCTGTGGAATATACATATTCCTGATCCAAGCTATTCTTTTTCCAACTGGGAAGCAGCTGATCAATCCTGAATGCATAGACACCATTGTATAAATTTAGCTGTTTTTTTGCATTCACTGATTTTTTGCATTAAAAATCCATTAAACCACTTAGAAACTTGAGCCAGGTGCCACCACAGTGCCCAGGGACTTTCCCAGGAGGCACCCTAGGGCCTAAAACATTCCCTGGGCAGCGCCTTGGCGCTTTAAAAATCAATTAGGCAGTGCGGCGGCGCACTAACCTAATAAATTTACCAAAACAGTGCATTTAAACCACAATTTGGGGGTTTACTTCTGGTTAACCTTAACCAACCTTATTGATGCAGTCAAAAACAATTAAACACTATAATTAAATCCTCATAAAATATATTCCCAGCATATATTAATTAACCTTCCCAGTTAATTAATCTGTTTGAAGACAACAAGACTTTACTTGACATAGCCAAGTCCATTTTGACCCTATGATTAAATCCTCATTAATCATATTCAAGGGTATCAATTAATTAACCTTCCCAGTTAATTAATTGGTTTGAGACACCTAGTATCATAATCTGAACTGTTCAGATTATTCATTATGGCTCTCAATTAGTACAGCCTAATTAATTCCTGGGTATCAATTAACCTCCATGGTTAATTAGATGGTTTGAGACACCTAGTCTCATAATCTGAATTGTTCAGATATTCATTTTGGCCCTCAATTAGTACAGCCTAATTGATTCCTGGGTAATATATTACTATGCTGGAAAGTCTCTCCAAGGTCAATCATATTATTTTGAATTTAAACCTATGAAATTCATCACAATTCAACCTCTTTGCAAAACCAAAGCCCAACTTGACTGTAGTACGGTCACAGTTAGTGGCATGATAATAGATAAAAAGTTCAGGGAGTTTGGTCTCAGCATCCTCATTAAATACATGATCCCATTTTTATAAAGATGTGGGGAAGATCCCACACCTGGGATCTATCTGAATGATCATGAGCTTGTGGGTGGGCAACTCTTCTGGGTTGGAGCAAAAGGGTGCAGTATTGTGATTCCCTGTATCTCCCAAGATGTCAGTATGTTCTCAGTTTTTAAGGATAAGACCATGCTTGTCTGATCAGGAGTCTCCAAGGATTAGGGAATGTGGTAGTCCTTTCAGCAGGATGAGAGACAAAGGGTATATTTTGCCCCAATAACTAGGGGTAACTCTTGTTTGAATTTGTATTCTTGATCACTGGTGCTATTTCCCATTATGATATGTAGGCAGTTCTTTAAGGCAGAAATACCTAACTCTTATGCAAGGTCTGAATCAAGGAAACTCTTGTTGGCCCCAGTGTCTATGAAAGCCTTTAGTTTCCAAAGAGTTCCATTAATGTTGACTGATACAAGTATAAATTTTTAAAACTGGGAGGGAGCATTTATCTGTGCCATAAATAAGTGGAGAGTTCTTCTTTGGGCAGGCTCTGATCAAGTGGCCTACTTTGTGGCTATGGAAACAGAGTCCTTCACGGTAGTGTCTTTGGAGTTTGTTGGGAATAAACCCAGTTCTGCTGGGGGTGAGGGTTTGACTAGGACATAATTGGGTGGAGCCAGTATTTTCCTGATTCATGTTGAGACCCTTGCACAATGGGATAGGTTCATCAAGACTGAGGAAAGGTAGGTGGTGTTTCAATAGGTCTTTCATGGTCAGGTTGACTCTCTTTTGGAATATGATTGCTGCCAGTTTGTCCTCAAGTTGGGTGAAGGTATTTAGTTTGAGAAATTCTCCAAATTAGGTTTGAATGGGCGGTTTTCTTGTCAGATTTCCAACAGGGAGTTTAGCACATAGTATCTAGTGCCACAGTCTATTCCAGTGGCCATCAGCTCAACCTCAAACTTGAAGTAGTTGAGGCAGAATTCTACGTCTTCTGAGGTGGCCTTGCCAAACCAGTTGAGAACATTGCAAGAGAGCATGGCGGCTATCCCCAAGATTTTCTCAGTGTTGCTGGAATAGGATGGCACATTAACTTGAAAGTGTAGGCATAAAACAGGCATAGCACAACAAGCTTCCTCAAGTGTGAGTTTGCCCATCTGAGGCATTTCCACCTTGGTGATGGATGGGTGTTGTGAATGCTGCTATTCACAATGATTTGATTTTCCTTCAATTGGTTATTTTGAGGACAAATAGCTCTCTTTTGCTTTTGCCCTTTGAAATGAGTCTGTTTCTGAATTGGGAAATTCAATTGTTTGGTTTCCTGATTCTGCACAACTCACTTGCCCCACTCATGCTTGCGGTAAGTGATCCTACTTTCCTGGTACTGTTTTGTGGTATCACTAACCACTAGATATTCCATTTCATGTTCACCAATAAAAATTAAATTCTATTCAAATTTTTGTCTTTGTGTCTCTAAGTACTTCAGTGCCTCTCTCTAGCCACAACTAGCAGAGATATATCATTCAGTGCCACAAGGTAATCCAATAATCTTTCCTGCAACTAACCAATACTTATTACAAATACAATCCCAAGGTTAGGATTCCCTGGTGTATATCTGTGCCGCACCTCAGAACACAACAAAAATGGTGCTCACTACAGGGGCTGTAAGCCCCTTAGGTATCTCTTTTGCCATCACATTTGAAGGTCCTTTGCTTCCTTATATACAAGAGCTATCTTCACATGAAATCACCAGTCTGCATATTGAAGAAGACATCTCAGACCCGCCTATTGTCTTCACTGTATTGAACCTTGGAAATGGTCCTTGTCTAGTAGCATATCCCACGGGAACCCCTGGCCTAGAACAATTCATGATCATTGCCCTTGGTATAGCCCACAATAGAGCCATCCTTTTCCTTCAGTTACAGTTCAATAAAGCAGAATACTTTAAATTGATTGTGGCTCCACAACTTCCACAGCATCTCCTCTCAGTGGCTGGCTCTGCTAAACACCTATTGTCATACTTTGTATAACCTGCCTTAGCCCACTATCAAATGGTGTTAGGGCTCCACGTTCAGGAGATTTTGTCCCTACAAGCAGCCATCACAAACCACTTGGATCAATTTTCTGCCTATCAAAAATAGATCCACTCCCTGTTTTTCTTGGTGTCAGACAATCAGCGTGACTCTGTCACTTCTCAAACCTGCTTGGTCAATTCTATTGAGTGAATGCGCCAGTCTATCCCTGAATATGTCAGGGAGTGTCTACATGAGTTTCACCAGTTGAAACAGCCCTGGCAAACCCAAGTAGATTCCACCTTGAATGCCTATCTCACTGATTTTGAACAACTTGTACAGCGGCTTAATGTGTTCAGTGCTTACTCCTTTGAGCAACTGCAACAAGTATCAGATCTTGCTGCTAAAGGCATTCATGGGCTCAGTGAAGAATTTGATCAAGAAAGGGGTGTCAATGTTGCTGCTATTGCCAAGCTCCAGACTTAAGTGAATGAATTATCTACTCCCAAGCCAGATGCTCTTCCCTCTCCTCCATCTGACAATTTGGTGGATTGAGAGCAGAGACTATGGGATGCCATTCAAGAGCTACAAGCGTCTACCCATAGTCAAGGTCACCCTACTGAAGCGCCTCAGCCTGATCCTCAGGTGCTTGCTCTGACAACCCAAGTTATTGAGCTATAGCAAGAGCTTGCTGCCATATGAAAAATGGTGGCAACTGCTGCTAGCCCAGTTGAGATTTTCAACAGAGATAGCTGCTGCCCTGGACTGCTAGGGAATCCCCAAATCCAATGTGCTAGAGAGTTGATTGCTCTAGTCAATGAGGTGGACCACTTGAAGTGAGATCACTATAGTTTTGACAAGGATGTTCAAGAATTGAGTGAGTTAATTGACTCAGTAAACAACAGGTTTTTCCCTTGCCTCTCAGTAGGGCCTTCTCTGATCTCCCAGTTGGCTGATCTTTCTACTGTGGTAACTATTCATGGTCAACACTTAGATGTTACCAAATAACAGACTGACCTGGCCAACAATATGGGTGTCCGCACCTCTGAGACTTTGACTATGCTTGAAAAGAGTGTAGGTAGTTGTGGGCACAAAATCCCTCTTCAGAATCTGAAGCTGAATCCTCCCTGCGTATAATGTGCTCAATAGCAACAATGATAGCCTTACCCCCAAAGCACACTTCAAACCTACCTTCAAACAAGTCTTCAACCCTAAAACATCCACCATTGTAGCATTATTGACCATCTACAAAACAGTCATGAAAATGGCATCTGATGAGGTTAAGAAAGAGTACATTCTAAGCTTCTTGCACCCAACCTGTTGGAAACTGTGGTAAGTTTGACTCCCTGGTACTTGGCACTTTGTCAAGTACCAGGGAGTTGAGTGCTGCATATGTGAATCTATTAGTATTTTTGGCTTAACCAATTTAAGCTAATTTTTACTGTAATATAGGGGCTCAAAACCAAAAACCAAGGTTAAATTTACTTGAACTTGACTCTTTTTAATAATTTGGGCAGCAAAAATACAAATTTAAGGGGCAATTTATAAGTAAATTTACTAATAGAAATAAAAAACCTGTGTTTGACACTCTAAACCAAAAAGTGACCAGTTCAACACTTTTTAAGCCAAATTTCAATTTTATTAATAAAATACATATGCACTTATATAAAATTTTATTATTTACTATTATATTTTTATTATTAGTGTCCATAGTTGTTGATTAGGCTCCAAAGCACCACTATACTGGATTTAGTGGCATAGACATTAATCAAATACCCCACTTGTTTTACTTTATGTCATTCCTGGTTTTTTGGTTTAAGTGGTGCCACATAAATTAAGCCCAATTTATTAAGAGATTTCATATGTAATTTATAAAAAACTGAAACTTGTCATTTTTTTTTGTTTGACTCTATCCACTTGACACCCAATTGGTTTTGGATTTAACTAATCAAAGGCTTGGAATTAAGGCTAAATTAATATGTGACGCACTATGAACGCCACTTGACACTTTAACTTGGGGATTAGTACAGAGAGCTTCTTAACGTTTTTACCAACACTATGGTAAATAAGTCACTCCCAGCATCTTACAGCACATTATTATCACTAATAAACACATTTCCACTCATTTACTTTTTTAACTTATGTTGTATTTTTTTTAATTTTTGAGCATATGAAACTGCCTTGCTTTTGGGTTAACTTTTGAACCTGTTCTAAATTTAAGCAAGCTTTATGTAAAAAACATAGTAAATATGATGTTTCTGCTCAACTCTGGCATAATTGACAGTGAGAATTCAGCTTTTCCCAGCTGATTGACAGTGCCAAACTTGACACTTTACTATGTTTTGATTTTTCAACTCCCAATAAAAAATTCCATATAATAATTTTTTTATTTTTTTGCAATTATAATCTACTAATTTTTCTGTTGCTCTCCATATAGTTTTCACATTTTTATTTTTTATTGTACTTCTACATTGATTTAGCACTAAGATGTTATGATAAACCTAACATCTTTGATGCTTAATAATAAATTGACTTATTTTCTATGTTTTAACCTTTATATTTATACTTTGAGTTTCTATTTTGCTGCTATTTACTTTTTTATGTTTTTTTCTTGATAAATAAAACTTTATTTGTATAATTTTCATTTAAGTTTTACTTTGCTTTACCTCTGTGTTTCATATATTTCACACTTTTTTATTTACAAAACTAAACTTTTCTTTAGACAAAATCAAACAAGAACAGCCAACAGCCAACAGCCCAAGCGCCAAGCCTCCATGGGCTCCAAAGAGACTGCCTCCACTCCCAAGTGTGCCAGGAAGTCTCCAATCCCATCTCCTCCCACCCCATCTCCTCCTACTTCTCCCCCCTCCACCCTCATCTTCCATATCCTCTCCACCTTCCCCAAAAAATTCCTCCCCCAATAAATCTGATGGTGATCTTACTGACCACTCACTTTACCACTCAGAGGCCAACTCTGAGCCCACCAAGGAGCAACATACCAAGAAGTCAAAGGCTGCCAAGGAGCCCACCTCTTCTTCTGGTAAGAAAAAGGAGGCATTCAAGCAGGCCTTGAAGAACCCTTCCCTTCCCCCTCCTGATGGCTCTTCCCCCTCCCCCATCCAATCCCCAAGATGAGCCTGAGGAGTACTCCAAGAAGTTCAAAGCTTCTGGTCATGTGGCTTGGGATCTACTGGCTATCCACAATATCTGTAATGTGGACGGAGAGTTTAAAGTCCCCAAGCGCTTCCCCTGGTACTTGCCAATTATGTCTATTGTGAATACCGCTATTCACCATGTTTCAATTTTGCCTTTGGTGGGCCATTTTGAAGACAAATCTCTTGCTTTTGCTTTCACCTCTTGAAATGAGTTGATGACTGTATCAGCAAGTACTTTGTTTGGTTTCTTGATCCTGTACAATTCACTTGCCCCACTCATGCTGGTGGTGAGTGATCCTACCATCCTTGTAGTGTTTTGTGGTATTCCTAACCACTATATATTCCATTTCATATTTGCCAATAAAAATTAAGTTCTATTCACATTTTTGTCTTTGTGTCTTCTGTGCTGCCGCGCCTCTCTCTAGCCACAACTAGTAGAGATTATTCTTCCATGGCCACAAGGTAAACACATAGCCTTCCCTGTCATCTAACCAGGACTTAGTACAAATCCAATCCTAAGGTTAGGATTTCCCGTTATGCATCTGTACTGCGCCTCAGAACACAACAATGTCCGTAAAGGGAAGCCCTGGCTACGTAGCTAATAACTACATTTTTAATTGTAACAATCAAAAGCACAAAATCAAGAGCAAGCACTTTGTCTGTGAGGATAAGACTTGCGGGGGCTGGCTAAACACTGAGGGTTGGGAGCAAGTAACTGCAGAAAAGGGGTAGCACTCTTGTGAGCCCCCCAATCATCTTATAATCCAGATGTTAAAATGGTACCTGGTCCGGGTGATCCCAACATCATCTCACCTCCAAGCATCTTATCTGGCTATTAAAGCCCTGCATCACTTAAAACCCAACAATCTCAAGTTGGTGCCAATTCAAGAGCAGTTGGTTAAGTTCATAAGCAATAAGTGTATTGCCGCCAATCCCCCTCCCCCTAAGGCTTTGGACGTCCTCTCAGAGCTTACGCTCACCCACAAGCTCAAGCAGCTTCCAAGTGGGGAGCGCTTCCTCCTCTATAACAACGGGCCTGCCACCAAAGACCGCATAATCTGCTACTCAACTTAGCAGAACCTGATGGAGTTGAAAAGGGCTTTAACCTGGCTAGTTGATGGTACCTTTGCTACTTGCCTCTGGATGTTCAAGCAGCTCTGGATGATCCATGCCCAGATTGACATCCAGGTGATTCCACTTGCGTTCTTTCTTCTTCCTGGGGCCATCAAGGCCATTTATACCCGTGCTTTTACCATCCTCTGCCAAGCACTTTCCCTCCTTCCTGACAACAACAATGCCAAGAAGACCCCCCCTACACCTGTGCCAATCCTCCTGCCTCTGACAAAGACCAGGCTACCCTGGACTTGGAGGAAAAGGTAAGGCTGAGAGCTCTTGGGCCTATCATGTGCATTATGGACTTTGAGCCTGCTCAGTTCAATGCATTTGAGCAGCTGTTCAGCAGGGAGGTGCAGGGGTGCCACTTCCACTACTGCCAAGCAGTTGCTTGGAATGTGCAGGCCCATGCTGAGCTAAGTAGGTTGAGCTGGAGGGATACTTTGAACACCTGCAAATTTATGCTAGCAAAATTCAGTACCTTGGCTTTTTTAAAGCCAGAGCACACTGCACAGGGGATCAAGGTTCTCTCAAAGGATCCTTACGTAGTTAAGCACTTGGAGTTTAAGCCTTTCCTTGAGTACTTTGAGCCCCAGTGGATTGGGAAGGTTGTCACACAGAGGCAAGGCAAGGCCTGTGCCAAGGCCAGCTGGAATGTGTACTGGGTGGCAGTGAATGGTGAGCTCAAGACCAACTCAGCGCTAGAGGCTTATCACAAACACCTCAAGGCCAACTTTGGGCTCCACCCAAAATTCAATAAGTTTTTCTCCCTTCTGCAGCACAAGCAGGAGAAAACCATCTCCAAGCTGCGTGACTTGGCAAACTGCGTCCCCCCATCAAGCCCATAACCTGCTCCACCCTATTAACCAAGGCCATTCAAAATGCAGCCAAGCATAAATAAAAGGCCTCAGAGATCAAGAAGCAGCTTGAGCTCATTGCAACTGCCCTCCAATAAGGGGCTAAAATGAAGAAGGGGAAGAATGGGGAGGAATAAACTTGCTGTCTTGCTTCTATGGTTTTAATTTTTTTTAGTTTTAATCAATTTGTTTTTTTTAGTTTTTCTATTTTTTATTTAATTAGATAGTACTGATTATTTTATGTATACATGGTAAGTTTAAGATGAATAGTTGTAGTTGAAAGTGAATGAAATATCTTAACTTTTGTTAATTTCTTAATAAAACAAAAGAAATTCACATTTATACTTATATGAACTATATTGAAAAAATATTAGATTTCTTCATATTTTGCATAACTTCTATTTTTGTGTTTGTGTTTATTTTTTTCTTATTGGAATTTTAATTTTTATGGTAATCAAAAATATTTTTATAATGAAAAGTGTAAATTACATAGTGAAATGAAAAATAGTTGCTTATTTCTCCTTATTCTCATTAATTAAAGTACACTTTTTATTGTATTTTTGTGCTCTCTGGGGTTACTTTAGTATACCATAGCTGTAAGGCTTAATTTTTTATATTAAAAGTTTTCAGTACATCAAGATCTGTTAATTAAAAAAGTATTGATTTCCAGTTATCAATCAGGGAAAAAGCTGAATTCTCATTTTACTATAATGTCAACTACCAGGGAGTCAATCACCAGGGAGTTGAACTTACCACAGTTGCCAACCTTTCAAGAGGTAGTGGTTCCAGATATACCCACAATTGAGACTTGGAAAGAGATGAAACAGCTTTTGATTGATGAGTTTGATGGAAATCTTAGTTTGGAAGTGAAGAAGGATGCTTTTATGCACATCACCTTCAACCCCAAAGAAATACTGACTGAATTTGCGGATAGGTTCTACATGGAAGGACAGCAGTTGATAAATAGTAGACAGTTGACAGCCCATGAAGCTTATATGGCTTGCACTCAAGCTCTCAAAGTTAATCAGCTTCTATGCCTCCATTTCAAAGCTCACAAGGCCATGCTCTCCTCTATGAAGAGCATAAAGACGTTGCTACAGGATATGCACTTGACCCACTCTGGAGCTGCCATACGTGAGAATCAAGCTGCCTCTAACTCTGGTTCTTTGACCTATGGCCCACACATACTCACTATAAACTCTCAGAGCCCTCCTAGACGTCAAGGTTGCCATAACAGCGGTCAGATAGGTCATCACTCTTGAGTCTGTATCAATCCTTGTGTTGAAGGTGCCAATTCCAAGGAGCAGGTGGGAAAAGAGCAGTCAACATAGAGGTGGAGACACTCTTGGTTGACAATCCTTCCCTCTCTCCTCCAATTCCCCCTTCTGTAGCAGACTCTGAGCCTGCTGACACAAAAGCCCCTCACAATCTGCTACTATTCCACAACATCTCTGATGACTCCAAAATGAAAAATTCTGATATGGAAGATCCCAATGTCTATGGTTATTCAGTCCTGGCTTTCCCTGAAACTATTGCAGTCCCTTATAAGCTAAGTTCTGGGAAAGCTACAGCAACTGCCAAGCCTCTGCCTGAAGCCAAGGAGGTTGTCTCTTGCCCTTACCTCACTCAAGCCAAGAAGTCTCCTGTGCTTGTCAAATTTTCCAAAAAAGCTGCTTAGATTGCTGACGCTGTTTTCAAGAATGTTTCAGTCTCACTTACTCTTAAGACTTTATATAAGGAGTTTCCAAGCTTGAGATGAATGATTGTGAAGTGAAACAAGGAGCTAGCAAAAGCCCAATATATCCTGGCCGTCCTCCCACCCTTTGGTTGTACTACTACTTGTGTAGAGATATACATCCAAAAGGTGAAGATCAAGGCTGTATTAGACACTGGATCTCCTGTTAATGTTGTCTCTTTGAAGCTTGTCAATAAGCATAAACTTTCCCCCATCCTTAATTACCATCAGTCTTATGATACAGCTGGGTTGTTTATGAATTGTGCTATAGGGACATACTCTGCTCTCCCTATGCAGCTTGGCAATCTACTATTAGCTGCGCCTGCTGCAGTCCTGGAGAATGAGAGTTACAATCTTCTAGTTGGTACACAATTCCTTAGGGAATACAATGGGATCATCAACTTAAAAGAAGACTATCTCTCCATTTTAGGATATGAAGTTCCCTTAATCTGTGAGGAGCCTGTCAAAGTTCCTGGAAAGCGCCTCAAGATGTGTGCCTTAGAGTACCCCACTGGTGTCTTCACGCTAAAGTACCATATCCACTCATCTAACATGAAGTGTCCTCCTATGGACTGCCCAATGTCTGAAGGGATTCCTCTCTTGGCCACTTCTGCTGTGACTATTCCTCCTGGGTCTCAGGCTATCCTAGACTCCCAAACAATGTATGAGCTGCCTGAGTGTACATTCCTAGAGTTGTACTCTCCTCCCTTGCTAGGATGCAACAAAACCCTATATCTTCCCAGGAATCTTGGATGTCTCTCATAAAGACCCTGTTCAACTGTTGGTAGCCAACTTAACCACTCTCCCCATAAATGTGTCTAGAGACCAGGTTTTTGGCTATGGTAAGTTACTAAATACTCCTGATGTGCTATCCCTACATCCCCTTGGTACCTTCTAGGACTTCAACCTAACTGAAGATGAGCCACAAGTCCTATCTCTGTTCACCGCTCAAGACTTCCTGCAACTATCCCCAGTCCAACAGAAAGAGGTGCTTGACCTGCTGGATCATTTTTCAGATATTTTTCTAAAGACAGCTCTTATTATGGCCTAGCTAAAGGAGTTATTCATCAAATTAATACTGGGGATGCTCCCCCTTCCAAGCTAAACCTTATTACCATAGTTGAGGGGAAGACACTCAGGTGTCTAAAAAGCTCAAACAACTTCTAGACGCTGGACTGCTTGCTCCTTTCCAAAGTCCATGGGCCTCTCCCTTGCTCATACTTAAAAAGAAGAATGGAGGACATTGTATTGTGATGGACTACCAACGCCTAAATTCCTTAACCAAAAAGGATTCCTACCCCTTAACACGCATTGATGATGCTCTCTGCCGCCTTGGAGGCTCTAAGTTTTTTCCACAATGTATCTGGCATCAGGATACTGGCAAGTTGACCTTTTTCCCAAGGACCTCCAAAAGGCCGCTCTCATTACATCTGAAGGGCTGTTTGAGCCTACCTGTATGTTGCAGGGACTCTGCAATGCCCCGGCCACCTTCCAACAAGCCATGAACTCCATCCTCTGTGACTTGAAACTTTCATGTGTCCAAGTATACTTAGATGATATAACAGTTTTCAGCACTACCTTTTCTGATCACATGGCCCACCTCAAAAAATTGTTCCTAAAAATTTGAAAAGCTGACCTCAAACCAAAACCATCAAAGTGTTTTTTCTTCAAGAAATGTCTTGAATTCTTGGGCCATGAGGTGACCCAGACTTGGATTTGTCTTATGACCAAGAAAGTTGAAGCCATTGACAAAATGCTTCCACCCACTAACTTGCGCAAAGTACAAGTCTTTCTGGGTATGATGGGTTAATAAAGACATTTTATCCCTGACTTTGCTAACACTAGTGAGCCTCTGGTTCAAGTTTTACATAATTTCCCTTTAAAATGGACTGCTAGTCAGCAAAAAGCCTTTAAGGCTCTCAAACAGAAGCTGAAAGAGGCCCCTATTCTTGTATACCCTGAGTACAACAAGATGTTAATTCTGTATACTGATACTAGCAACATTACTATTGGGGCCATCCTGGCTCAACTAGATGATGAGGGAATGAATCACCCTGTAGTGTATACTTCTTGTGTCCTCAACAAACATGAGAACAACTATAGTGTCACAGAAAAAATGCCTTGCCATACTGCATGCAGTCAAACAATTATGCCATTATGTTTATGGCACCTATTTCACTGTAGTCACTGACCATGGCTTACTCAAGTGGCTGCAGCAGCTCAAAGAACTGGAAGGAGAGCTAGCTAGATGGGCCCTTTGCTTACAGGGCTATGACTTCACAGTACTACACTGTCCTAGAATCAAACACCAAAACACTGATGGATTGTCCAGGAATGCCTATCCTTGCTCTACACCCTGCTAAAGCTGATCAATTATATGAACTAATTGTGTATCCTTCTTCTTGGGAAAACAAGACTGAAGAGATTTGGACTTCCCTGTCTAAGATATCTGATAACACTTTCATTTGTGACAGCAAGCTCTTCAAAAATGTGCATGATCAATACCTGTCCTATGTGCACCCTAGCCTTTGCCTCTTGTTGGTGCTTAAAGCTCATAAGAAGACTGTACATGGAGGGATTACCAAGACCTACTACTGTCTCCAGAAGAATTAATTTTGGGAGAACCTCTGTCTGCTGATTCCAGACGTCATTGCCAGTTGTCAGGACTATCAGCTCCAACAACCTTGAGCTGCCTCTCACAATTTCAAAGTAGTCCCTCCGTAGCATGCCTTCCACACAGTCAGTATTGATACTGTAGGGTCTCTACCTTGCTCTTGCTCAGGTTGTTGCTCCATCCTTATTGCTATTGATTATTTCAGTAAATGGGTAAAAGCTTGCCCTACTAAGGATATCACTGCTAAGACAACTACGGCCTTCATTCTATAAGATTTATTCTATTGCCATGGATATCCTCAAGTGTTGTTGTCAGACAATGGAAATAATTTCAATGCTAAGCTGGTGACTTGCATTTTCAAGGCTCAAGGGTCTCATCATTTCTTCTCTGCCCCTATAACCCTTCTACTAACAGGGATGTAGAGCGTGCTAACTTGACCTTGGCTTTCATCATGAGAAAGCTCACTTACTCTGATGCTGCCAACTGGGATCTGTACTTATCCACTGCTCTCTTTGCCTATTGCCTCAGCAGACACTGTGTAACTGGGTATTCCCCCTTTTATATGCTTTATGGGCGCAAGGCCACTACTCTGTTGCTCCTGGGGCCCCCCTACTCTCCTCTGATAAGGCCATAAACCCTGACACCCACGTCAAAGACTTAGTTAATTGCATAATTGAAATACAGGCTGCTGTGTATACTTCTGTGTATAAGACCAAGATTTTTGAGCTCTCTCCTGAAAATACTGGATGTTCTCTCTTGCCTGAGTTTAACATTGGGGATCATGTTCTCTATTATAGGCATAGAGTAGGAGGACACACTCACAAGCTAGATATGTTGTGGGTTGGCCCTTTAGAAGTAACCTTCAAAAAAGGGTCAGAGTACACCATGAAACTCCTCTCTAGTGGTCATCTGTTTGCCTGAGTGCATGCCAAATTTCTCTGCAAGTACTACCCCCTAAGGCCAATCTAGAAGGGGACAATGTTGTGAATGCTGCTATTCACAATGTTTTGATTTTGCCTTTGATGGGTTATTTTGAGGATAAATTGCTCTCTTTTGCTTTTGCCCTTTGAAATGAGTCTTTTTCCAAATTGGGAAATTCAATTGTTTGGTTTCCTGATTCTGCTCAACTCACTTGCCCCACTCATGCTTGTGGCAAGTGATCCTACCGTCCTGGTACTGTTTTGTGGTATCACCAACCACTATATATTCCATTTCATGTTCACCAATAAAAATTAAGTTCTATCCACATTTTTTTCTTTGTGTCTCCAAGTAATTTGGCTCCTCTCTCTAGCCACAACTAGTAGAGATTTATCATTCAGGGCCACAAGATAATCCAATAACCTTCCCTGAAACTAACCAAGACTTAGTACAAATCCAATCCTAAGGTTAAAATTCCCTGTTGTGTATCTGTGCTATGCCTCAGAACACAATAACTGGTTGACTATTACATTCTGCACTTGGTAGGAGGACCTTTTAGGCGGGTCAGTGGTGTCATTGGGTTTCTTTGAGTTGTCTAGGTTCAAGTTTTCCACACAGAAAAAATCACATTCTTGGTCATCTTAAAGGTGTAATAAGTGATTATCATTACAAAAAATATACAAGAGGCCCCTAAGAATAATTAACATCTTTGGGGCTCAGGTTACTGAGTTTAAAGTAAATTGCCATAATGTCAGGGATTCAACCTTGAGTGGTTGGCCTGTTGTTTTCTGGGAACACACAGGCCACAGGGTTTGCAGGCAGGGCTCACCACAGGATTGGGGCTAACTTAATAAGGTAAGACATTGACTTCCCCACCCAGGAACAGCGGCTGGGGTTATAGTGTCAATCACCCCAGTAAGGGTGATGTACACAATCCCAAATAGTTTGTTGATATGGTTCAAGGGGAGGTTGGATGCGGTTGCAGGCATAGGTTTAGAGCTCACTGACAGCTCTATGTCCAACTGATATGCAGGCAGGAATTTTATTTGTCTCTGAACAACTTAAGTTCAGTCACATGCCAAGGACCTTGTCTATTATATCTGGCTACTGATTTTATGCAAGCCAGGGGGTCTTGTTCCAGGATTCTCTCAAGGATGTACTCCTTGTATTCAGGCTTCAGCAGGTACTCTGTAAAATAGACATGATCAAATGAGACACCTGGTGGATGTTAAACTGCAGGAAGAGGGGCAGGCAGGCCAAGAGATCTTGTGCTGAGCTGGTAAATTGCAAAAATTAAAAGGAAATAATTAAGAAAATCAATGTCTTATAAGCTTTTATTTAAAAATTGTAATATAGTCTTAGCGCGGGGTCTATGGGTCTATATAGTACCCCATCACCAAACTTTTACATTTTCCAAATGGGTTCATCATAGGGTCAGGAAATATTAGATTGGCTGGCCAGGACGCCCAAGTTTAGGAGTGGTAAAATGGCCCTGTTGCTGGGCATTTGCTTATTGGCCAAAGCCTCAGAATAGGATGTTCAATTATTCTGTTTCTGAGTTGTGGTCATGGTAGCGGACTTCAGGCCTGCTTTTTTCTTCCAGTGATGGCTCTTAATTAGCCACTAGTGTAGACTTCAAACTCATTAAGGTAATGGTAGGAATTTCTTAGCCTACATTAGGCAATTTTTTGATCTTTTAATTTGAGTTGTAATTTCCAAAGTTTGACTGGTATTATCATCTAGGTACTTGTGCTCAGCCTCAATTTGAGGGTGCTTGATCTCAATAAAACGCAGACAGCTGGCACATTGATCCTTAGGGCTGGCGGCCTGCAGGGAATCAGGGCCAGATTTTCAAGGGGAAAAAATTATCAATCCTTATACTATGAGCCTATCTTATTAGATTAGATATAATTAGATATAGTATAGTGTAACAATTACCTCAATTATAAGAGCCCAGAATTCCCTATACAATCAGCTAGCCTTCCTGGATATAGCACAACCTACTGCATGGAAAGCATTGTCAACTGCCTTAATAGAAGGAAAAAACCCTTTCTGACTGCAAATGGTCAGGGGGTTTCAAGGCGCACATGCCGCAAACACTGGAACCAAAATTAAACACAAAATTGGGTCCCTTTGCTATCAGGAAACATTAAAATGAGAAAACAATCTTTCATTTGTTTTGTCAGGCACTCAAATGCTTGTGAGTTTTAATAATAGTTGTGGCACCTTAGCATTCTGAAGCCAACCCCATGATCATGAAGAAACCGCCAATGCCCTTCCCTCACCAGATCCCAGTGCACAATTTTCAATCCATTTTTCAAGTATCACTAAAATGATGCCACCAGGCCTCTGGTGGCACAAAAAGCTAAGTATTCCTCAGTAAGTGTCACAGCCCATACCAGAGTCTGGCTGGACTCTCAAGGGAGAGGCAGACCGGGCCTGGAAGGCTATCTACACAATAGGTGCAATTCTGACCAGGTAGTTGACTGCAGTAGCTAGGGAACACCAACTCCCTGTATGGGGAACAACCTGTTTGGCCAGCCCCAATACTGTGATATAGACAAACCCCAACTTACTGAAGTCCTGAGCAGGAGGCGCATTGGGCCGGGGGGAGAGTAGTAGGAATCTTCTTCATAGCAGGCGGGATGATCTCTTTAGCACAACCAGGAGGGAGATCCAGATGATGGGTATGGAAATACTCCAAGTCAAGAGCGCGGGTTGTATTAACTGAGGTAGCAGGAGTATAGTCAGGAGGGTACAGATAGGCAAGTTTATATTGAGTAGAGGATTCAAAAATAGATGCAAACAGAATAATTAAATTTGAGCAAAAATAGATAATTTCCTACAAGAAGATATTGATTTCTGGGCATAAACTTGCTTTATTAAGATGTCAACAGTGAGGAGGGCTTCTTCTCCTCACTACTTATACTTACTGGTAGTTTTGTGGCCTTTTGTGCCACCAGGGAACTGATGGCATCAAATTCAGTTGAACTTACAATTTTCACTGGAATTTACGTACTTGGGCCAGGGGGTGGGTGCTCATTGGTTGGTATATCATGAACTTTTCTTGAACTGCAGCATGCCAAGGTGCCACAGTTATTTATAGATTCTGCAAGAGATCAAGCACCTGATTGCAAAATAAAACAATTTTGCTACCAATGTATCATTTACTGATAACTAAGAGGGTCAAAATTGTTAATATAATCAAAGCCATGGATTCAAGGCTTGTGTATCTCTCAAATACCGGGGTTATTCATTAATTGAAGGGGGGATTTTCTTGCTCTGGGGGACAATTAGTGAAGGTTTCCAGGCTGCAGGTAGTTTGGCCTTTAAAAAGGCCATCTGGTTGTCCAGGGCATTCTGGGCCCTGCAGTAAGTATAATTAGTGAGGAGGAGAAGCCTTCTTCATTGTTGATATAATAAAATAAACACTTTTATTCCCAGGAACCATTATTTTCTTGCAGTAATTATCTATTTTTGCACCAATATAATTATTATGTTTGCATCTATTTGCAAATCCACTACACAATACAACGGTACCTATTGGTCTCCTCCTGGTTCTGTTCCTGTCTATTTGGTTAAGTCACCTTGCACCATTGACTTGGAGTTCTTCCACCCTCACCACCTGGATCTTCCTCCTGGCTATTATAGAGAACCAATTATGGCCATCATGAAGGAGAGCCCTTCCACTCCCCCTTTCCTGATGTCAGGCACTCACCCTCTAGGAAGTAATCTTCCTAGGTGGTGAATGATGACATAGGGATTTAATCCAGTTACCAAGGATCTTACAGGTAAGGACACCATCCTTAGATGGAATAATTCTCCAAATACATGATATCTTCCTAGCAGCGGGTTGAAACGTCCCAAGAATAAGTACACCCCCAAGTAACACAGGAGGAATTCAGAAGCCAAAGGACAAAAGACTTGGGGTTCAGGAATCTGGGAGACAGACTGGTAGTTCTTGGTCTCTTCTCTGCAAGGTGGGTTATGTGATAAAGGTGTAGCAGTATACCATACTCCTGGTATCACCTGGCGCCAAGAGCTGTCTAGAAATTGCACCTCAGGGGATGTACCAGAATCTGCGCATGAACCCATCAAAATGCTGGCCATTACAGCCATCAGCAAGATCATCTAATACACACATTTATACCCAAGAGACTCCATAACAGGAGTCTTTGATAATCTCATGGTTTAGGATTTTAAGGCTTAAGTCAAGTTAAAAAGGTAGGCAAATGATTCACTTTGGGTGAATGTAGACTTTATTGATTGATCAAGTCAGAGATAATGAATTACCAGCATTATATAGCATGGAAGATAAATGATAATCTGGAGATAAAATAAAGGAGATCAAATCTCTTGGGGATGGAATTGGGGAAATTTGGAGGGAATCTGGAGATCATAGGCAGTTAAACTTAAAACTGGGATTATTTGCAATACTGGAGTAAGTTAACCTGACCTCAGCAATGCAAAAATAATAATTGTTATGAAAAATTAACTTGCACTTCAGGAAGGACACAGGGAAAAACAAGCTATTCCCCAGCTAAAACTGGGGAAGGGGAAACAGAACCAGCAATAGAACCCAAAGCCAACGGGCAAGCCAAGGCAAGAACAAGGTTGAAACTGTCGCTTTTGTCATCAAAGTGCTTAAAAAAATCCATTAATTTGATTGCTGTAACTTCTGATTGGATGGAAAAAAGCTTGAAAGGTGACAATTTGTTTTTTAAAATGTTACTAATTGTTTCCTTAGGTTGAAAAGCGTCTAGGGACAAAGAAGACCTGGGTTTGAATCCCGTCAACAATAATACTGGCTCAGGAAACAATTCTGGGTCAAAGTCAACAGTTAATAAAGGACAGATACTGCATATTAACCCATTAATTTTAGGATCTCCAAAAGAAGCTGAAGGAGAGAACAAATCTCCCCCTTTGCTTAGGAATAAATTGCTGTCAGTAATGTCTGAAAAGGCATTCCTGACACCTGATGTGCCTCCTGCCAAAGACTTCAGTAAGTAGGGGTTCATCTACATTACAGTATTGGGGCTGGCCAATCAGGTCATGCCTCATACTAGAATTTGGCATCCCCTGGCTACTGCAGTGAACTATATTTTAAGGATAACACTAATTGTGTACATGGCCTTTCAGGCCTGGCTTGCCCCCCTGTGGGAGTACAGCCAGACTCTGGTATGGACCGTGACATCTGTCAACTAGTAGCCAATCAGTCTAGCTAGCCCTGGAATGTAGCCCAAGTATACAACTACTCTTCTTGGACTGAGGATGTGAGAGAGGGGGGCTAAACTAACTAAGTTCAGCTCCCATCCTGGTGAGACAAACCACCAGGATGCCGCCCAGTGAGTCACTGGGACAGCCGCTCTAAGAGAAGACCAGAGGGAAGACACCAGGGACAGTTGAAGGAAGTAGGAGTTTAATCCCATCAACACAAGACCAGTGATCAACCAAGGGGAACAAGAGGGAGCAAGAGGCAGGACCTCTGTCTCCAGAAGGGGAACAGATCAGTATCACCCTAAAGCAGAGGGGGAGGGGGAGGAGGCTCCTTGGTGCTGGGGGTGGGTAAGATGGACTCAGCATAGTGAAAATCCAAGTCATCACAAGTCAGACTCTTGACTATAGCCTCCCTGGAAGTGAGGAGATCACTTGGGAAAAGCAAAAGTCTAGAGGGGTCATCACTCACAAGGCAGGCTGAAGAGGAGAGGCACAACCACAAATTGGGGGAAGTAGGCCAGAGAAGCAACAAAAAAGGGAGCCAAAGTAAACATGCAAATTTAATGACTGGGATGATCATTATGCTATTCTCTGAGAATTTTGGAGTCCATTGGTGTGATTTTGAGGCCACAAAGTATTAAAATTGACTGAAATTGAGGTACCAGCAAGCAGGTAAAACAAACCAGAACTTAAGGATTGGAGTATGGCTTTAACTTGGTCTCAGAAGCCTTGTGTTTTAGAGTCAAATCAAAGACAGACTCAAAATCAAACAGAACCACAGAAAAATATAGATAAAAGTAAGTATTTATATATAGAATTAACTTGGATTTCAAGATCAAATTGTTTTTGTTTTGAAAGAAAGTGTAAGTATGATAATAGCTATACACTAACACTTCTTCTAGAGGCTCCAAAAAGAAAACTGGGTTTGAACTGAACCAAAGGAAGGTAAAATAAAAGAGGAAGACTACTAACACTTTCTTAGAAAATATGGATACCCCAAAACAGAGTTCCCAACCAAATTAAAAGAAATATAGGCAAGAGGGTTACAACTTTTTAATTGAATTATAGGATTAACAAGCAGGGGACTGAAATTCCCCTTGCTTTGTGAAAAGGAGGGAGGGTTGCAACAATGAGATCACATGATCATCTGGCCTGAATTCAATTGGCCAGAAGAGAAATTTTGCTGACTCAAGCCAGGGGGGTTGGCAAATTCCATACTAATTTCCAGAGCATCATTTGATTGGCTGGAGTTTGCTCCAAACAACTGTGAATCATTTAAATTTGTGGCTGTTGATGTCACGTCCCTTGATTGGTTGCTTTTAAGGCTCTTCAATAATGGTTGACACCAGGCCAGCAAATAGTCCAAATTCATCAGGGTTTCTTCCAAGAGAAGTGCGGTGAAGGCTGGAGCATCCACAGGGTATGCCACTACAAATCTTTCATCAACAGTGTGGGCTAAATCTTTGAACAAGTTGAGTGGTTTAGCTGGGCTTTGAGTGGATTTCTTTGTACAACAGGGGGAAACATTCCTATCCAAGGCCAAAGGGGGCAGTGAATTTAAGAGGGATAGTTATACAGAGTCATAAAGAATACTGAGCTGTGGAAGTCATCAAGAGAGCTTTCATCCAAACTGCTCTAAAAAAGATGCCCCCTGCCATGCTGCCCTAATGCTACTTCATTCTCTACTTAGCGCCATAAGCTGACTTGGAAAAGTGCAGGAAGGTGGGCCACCCTAAAGCCAGTCTGTTAGAATAAAAGACTGATGATTCTGTACTGACTTGATGATTGATCCAGGCCATATTTCCTTAATGACATCCTCTATTGGGCTTTATTAGTAGAGCAAAAGATGATACTGTTGTCATACAGTACAATTATCTATGGTAATGTCAAAACAGCAAACTCAACCTGCCAGCAAGGTTCCAAGCAAGCAGGTTTGTGCCCCGCAATCCAATTACCTGGCCACTCAAAGCCAGACTAGGAAGTCAACTTGAATTGCCAAATCCAAAAACATGAACAAATGATGATCCCTTATGGTGGATACCTTGTTTTGGCACTTGACCCATTGCCAGGATCAAGTCACCCCCTTCACCATCCAACCATGTGATCAACACAATCATGTTCCTGTTATCCAAGATTCACAAAGTTTATATAATACTTATCTCTCAATAAAGAATATTATCTAGTTTCTAAATATTTTTCCCCTTGTAACTCTTCCAAAACAGCACAGTTACAACATTGGTAACAGAAGTAGGGTTTCTATCCTACTTTATCCCTCAAATTCTGCCTGTTGTCTGTACTTGCTGTGGTCAACAAATCTTTGATAGAATCATGTCTGGCCTCCCAATGGACTGGGCGCCATACACACCTGGTACCAAAATACCTGACAGGTTTGTGCTGTATCAGAACATGGTGATACTGCTCTCCACCTTCAACGCTTTGTCAGCACAAGGTTCTTCCAAACACCTGCTGCTGTCCCTCAAGCAACATATGAAAGCATTATGCCAGCTCACATATCTCAGACTTTAAAGTGCTGCCTTGGAACCATTTGCTGGAGCCAATGACAACAACACCACAGCACAGATTCAATCTGCCCAGAGTAAACTGGCACAAATGGAATGCTCACAACGCTTCTGGATTTCAGATATCTCCATCCAACTTACACACAACATGGGCACCTAGTGCAACAAGTGGCACAAGGATCATATTGAGAAGGGTGGGACAACTTTAAGCAGGACTTCTTAGCAAGGTTTGTGCTGTAGGACACCACACTTGTGATCATATGCCAAGTAAAGAATCCCACCCAAACAGGAACAGTAAAGGATCTCACTTGAGCATACAAAGAACTCTGTCTACGTGCCCCTCAGACATGGCCTTTGACACCCCAGCTGCCCATATAATGTACTATGAAGTACACAAGTTGCATGTGATGAGACACGTCAACCTGGATCAGGTGAACAACTTGAAGA
Organism: Entomophthora muscae; assembly: GCA_014839935.2. Taxonomy (NCBI): domain Eukaryota; kingdom Fungi; phylum Entomophthoromycota; class Entomophthoromycetes; order Entomophthorales; family Entomophthoraceae; genus Entomophthora; species Entomophthora muscae. The sequence continues at coordinate 119,861 of QTSX02005686.1, read as the reverse complement.
GCCTTTACTGTGAAGCAGAGAAAGCAGAACAAACATCCAATGTGCTTCATAAAGCACAGACTGGAAAAAGAGAGCAACCCAAGGACTCTCATCCAGATGGACTCTCCAACTGCCCTCTGCCTGGGAATAACAATAACAACAATAACAACAATAACTCAAATCATAAACCCTCTGGCTCAAATGACCACGGCAATGGGAACAATAGATAGTCAAATTGTACTCACTTCTGTGTCACCACCACACAAGACAATCAGGACAAGGGAAAAGCCTGGGGAGATTACTAAGCAATCCAAGCTCTCACTGCACAACTCCTGACTTGCCCAACAATGAGTACTAACCCAAGGATGTTGATCAGTGTCCAATGATCCAGGTGCCCTCAGGAGATCCAGTACTTTACATCATTGCCAGACATCCCAATAACTAATGTCATACCCTTTCTGCTTTTGCAGTCTCACTGGCTCAGCGCTCCTGGACTTAGGCGCAGATCAAACACTTGTCAAAAGCAACTTTTTGGACAAGTTCAAATTAACCACTAATTATTTGCGGATTAAGAACATGGTTTTAGCTGATGAACATCAAATTGCTGTGACATAAGAGACTGCCCCTTCTTCATTACACTAGAGAACCTGCACTCCACCATTCAGGGACCTGTTATCAGCTTTTTCATATTCAACATTGTACTTGGACTGGACTTTTTTGCAAAAAAATAACCCTCATGTAGACTGGATGACCACATTATTGATCATCAAGCGTGAAGGGATCAACCACTAGATCTACCCTGGATCAGTGGACAAGCTCCTACGCAACCACATCTTTGTGCACATTACAGAAACCCTTGACAAAAGGAAAACCTCAAGGCAATTGACTGGGACTCCTTCCAGTACAAGATCATACACTTTAAAGATCACCAAGATACCACCAAGCCTCAGGATTGCAAAATTGTAGCCCACTATCCAGAAATCTTCAAATAGGCTCTACCAGGTTTGTCACCAGAGAAGAATATACAGCACTCCATTCAACTTAAGGGAGCTTTACCCAAGGCACAACCTATCTACCCTCTTACCCCAAATGAGGACAATGTGCTATGCACTTATCTTAAAGAGGCATTAGAAAAACTACTTATCCGCCCCTCACAGTCTCCTTTTGGTGCTGCTGTATTTTTTGTGGCAAAGAAATATGGTACTCTTCAACTGGCCATGGATTATCAAACCCTAGACAAAGTTACCATCAAGAATTGTTACCTGCTTCCACTTATTGACAATCTCTTTGATGCCTTGGGCAGGACAACTGTCTTCTCCAAGATTGACCTGACAGCAGGCTGTAACCAGGCTTGTATCAAGTAGGAAGACATACTCAAGACGGCCTTCTGCACCAAGTATGGGTCATACAAGTGTGTTGTGATCAAATTTGGGATGACAAATGCACCATCAACCTTTGTTACCTTTATGAATAAGGTATTTGTCCCCACATTGGCAAGCACGCACTAGTGTACTTAGACAATACCATTGTCTACAGCCCCTTGGTGGAGCAACACCATAAAGATTTGGAGGCATTCTTTGCCACCCTGGTGCAACATAAGCTTCTGGAAAAAACCTCTAAGTTTCACTTCTTCTGCAAACAATTCCCCTTACTAGGACACGTGGTTTTGAAAGATGGCATCAATCCTGACAACCAGAAGATTCAGGTTATCTGCAAGATGCCATCCCCTAAGGATAAAGCAGAGCTCAGGAACTTCTTAGGCATGATAGCATAGGTTTAATGCTTCATACCAGGCTGTGGAATTCTCACAGTTTGGCTGTCTGTCATAACTGGCATCAAAGCTAAGTTTGTATGGACCCCCCAATGTGACCTTTGCTTCAGAAGTCTTAAGGAGAAACTCACCACAGCACCCATCCTACAATATCCCAAAAGTAATGGAGAATATCAAATGGAGACAGACGCCTCTGAAACATCCATTGGGGGAGTATTACAAGCCAAAAACAATGATGGTGACTTTCTACCTGTAGCCTACAAATCACGCAAACTGACAGATGGCAAGTGCTGATACCCTATACATGACAAAGAGTTGTTAGCAATTGTGCACTACCTAATCCAATGCGTTGTTACCTAGAACAACAAGAGGAGTTCACAGCACTGACCAACCACAAGTTGCTTATATAATTCAAAACACAAGAAAACCTATACCATCAATAAGCCTGTTGGATGGAACTCCTGAAGATGTTTAATATGCTCATACAATATAAGCCTGGTCCAGAACTTGCCATGGTGGACACACTCTTGCGCCTGTACTTCAGAGTCACAAGGGGCAAGAATGGGCTTGACACAGAATGGTCTCTCCTGGTGCTCCTGAAAAAGGACAAGGGCTTCTCCCCTGGCACCACATACATAACCAAGGAAACAGTCATTAAGAACAAACTGTTGAGGGTCTGAATGTACAAGTATTCTGGCTATTGCCATCATATCTAACATCCTGTCATTGCCCAATTTGATGCCTTTCCAATATACCATTTGACATACCAAAAATGACACCAAACCAATATCACATGACTTTCCAGGTATCCAGCAACTTGAACCCATCCAGTACATGACCAGCCCCTTGTTTTGATCCAACTAAATCCCCGCCACAGCTAAAGCTATATAAGTCTAAAGTATTATCCAATAAAATATACTTCTTCTTCTCCTCCTACTTTTATATTTGAAGCTTCCCTAAAAGGCGCTCCTTATCACTAGTAGCACTACAGTTTTCAACCACGCCAATGAAAGAGAAAATGACTGAACAGAACCTGCCCACCTTTGCCCACGTACTCAACCAGGCCACATCCCAGGATACCTGGAAAACGTACTTCCGCGCCCACAACATTGATGAAGATATTCCTAGTGGATGCACCGTATTCAAAGGACTAGTCATGCCCAAAGCATGCACCAAGATAATTCAATACAATTGCTCTCTACAACCACAAACAAATGCACAACCACCTATCACAGGTGAAGTTACCAACACCAAGTACATTGGTATCAATAATTTCTTTGGTAAAAACAAAGAAAACGTCATCAACTGGCTAGACCACACAGCCGCCAAACTCTGCGCCAGTTGCATCCCCCACAAAAAATGGATCCAAGAAGCCAGCAAGCGCCTATACAAGGCCGCAGCTAACTGGTTTGCCACCTAGGTTGGCTCACAAACTGACAACCATTTTGACAACTGGGAAGAGTTCAAAGCCAACATCACCCACAATTTCCGCATCACTGAATCTCTCCAAGACATTGTGATACAGCTCAGTGATCTTCCTCAGAAGACCACTATTGCAGCTTACGCCAACAAATTTGAGGAAATACACCGTAAAATTCAAAACCCAGCACAAGCTGACAACGTGCACACCAGAGCCTCATTTATCAATAGAATGAAACCCTCTGTTGCTTCCCTCATCTGTCCAGAGGCTAACACCTCCATGCCTGCGCTCATTGCTGAAGCCAAGCACGCTGAAAAATGCGCCAACATGGAATATGCTGCACGCAATGGCAACTGCTTCTCAACAGCAATGGCAGAGAAAACGCCAATGAAAATAAACACCAAAATACCAATCATAGCAACTGCAACTCCAATTGTAACAATGGCAATTGCAGCCAAAGCGCAAACTGCTCCTGTACCAAGAAAGAGGACACTGCCAAAGTTAACAACGCTGAAGTAGCAACCTGCTACAAATCTGACCCCACATTCTCTGACCTTGAAGGTCTCAAAACAGAGGAACAGGGAAAAGAGGAGGGGGAACGGGCTTAAGTGCCTCTGTCTCCCCCCAACTTGACAAGAAACTGTACCAAGGCACAAACTTTGCTGCTTGCATCCCACATGTCCTGCAATCCTCCATTTTTATGAACGTAAAAATTAAAGATTGCTCACAACTTCTTGTCTACCCATGCACTTAAAAATATCATACACATAAAATTTTATTTGACTCTGGTGCACAACACACTATGGTTAGCAAACCTTTTGTAACCAATTACAAAATACCAGTTGTCAAATCCAACTTCAAATATACTAGAATGGCAGACAAGTCAAAAGTTCTGCTTGAAGGCAAAACAGCGCCCTTCAGAATTGACCTTCAAGGCATAAAAATGTCCATCAAAGGACTTGTCATGAACAACATAAACTACAACATTGTAGCAGGCATGGACTGGTTCACCTGAGTGAATCCCAGTGTATGCTAGAAAACAAAAACCATGACCATCAAATGCAATGGAGTCAATTTCAAGATTCTCAAAGAACCCAACGACCTCATTCTAAGAGACACAATATTTGTTCAAGTCATAAATCAAGATGACTCTGAACACCTAACCAAAGACAGTACCCTCCACATAATGAGTTACTCCAAATTTAATAATATACAAACACAAAAGATCCAATGCTCAGAACTTGTGGCACTCCTAAATAAATACGCTCATGTATTCAAGGAAGAACTCACAGAGTTACCCCCCAAACGAGAGGTCAAACATGGCATCAACTTATACAAAGCCATGCCCAAACCTGCACCCCTCTACAGACTCTCTCCCATGGAGACCCAAACACTTAAAGCCCACATTGAGGTTAATCTAGCCAAAGGATATATCTGTCTGTCTGAATCCCCGTGGGGGGCAGCGGTTTTCTTTGTAAAGAAGAAAGAAGGATCTCTTCGCTTAGTTACTGACTAAAGAGCACTAAATGCAAGTACAGTAAAAAATAAATACCCACTTTCCCTCATAGAAGACCTATTTTCAAGGCTCTCTGGAGCAAAATAATTCTTGAAAATTGACCTCACATCTGGTTATAACCAAGTTGAAGTTAAAGAGAAAGACATACCAAAGACTGTGTTCTGCACGCAATTTGAGTTTTTTGAATGTAAAGTAATGAATTTTGAGATGACAAACGCCCCAGCAACATTTGCCACCATGATGAACCAGGCGCTAAATGGACTCATAAACACATTGTTACCTTGATGACATCATGATATTTAAAAAAAAAGAGGAACACCTCACGCATATCTGAGAGACACTCAATTGACTCACAAAGCACAAGCTATACGCTAAGCCTAGTAAGTGCCAATTTATGGAAAAGGAACTCCTGTTCTTGGGCCACATTGTCTCTGACGGTGGCATCAAAATAGACCCAGATAAAATAAAAGCCATAAATAACATGCAACACCCCACCTCTGTGAAACAAGTAAGATGCTTTCTCAGTATGGTAGCTTACCTAAGGAAATACATCAAAGACTGCAGAAAGCTCACCGCACCAATCAATGACCTAACCAAAGGTAATGCCAAAAAGAAATTCATCTGGACTCCAGAATGCAACAAGAATTTCCAGCTATTAAAACAAGCTTTTATTGAAGCATCAATCTTGCAATACCCTAATAACAATGGATGCTACAAGCTTGAGTCAGACACTAGTGACACCGCCATTGGCGCAGTACTACGCATTTTCCAGCCAGGGCAGCAAGATTTCCTGCCAGTATGTTACAAAAGCAGAAAGCTAACAAACACTGAGAAAAGGTACCCTATACACAATAAAGAATTGCTAGCAATATATCATGCATGCAAGAAATGGAGATGTTATCTTGAAGGACACTTAAACGTCCAAGTGCTAACTGACCACAAATCCTTAATCTATTTCAAAACTCAGAACGCACTTGCACAGCGCCAAGCCAAATGGATGTCCTTGCTGGAGCAGCTTAACCTGGACATCCAATACAAAAAGGGGCAGAGCTGGTCACAGCCAATGCTCTCACTAGGCTATGCAAGCCATGAGAGGATCACCCTGACCACCTGGACCCTGACTGGCCCAACCTATACAACACTGAGTACAAGACAAAAGGAAAGGATCCCTCCACACACCAACTAACCCACAATACGCTAGTAAGGAATGAAAAACATTTCCATGTATCAAATGGCACAGTATAACAAATCATCAAGGATAAACACATTCTATACATTCCACTTGCACAAAGAGTCAACACTATACTATGTCACCACTGTCTGCTAGGACACACAAAGGCCAACAACCTATATCTCACATTAAAAGAGATAATATGGTGGCCCAACCTGAAGCAAGACATAATCAATGTTCTAAAGAAGTGTAAAGTGTGTGAAAAATACGCCAGCACCAAGGCGCCACAGCCAACAATCCACCCAAGACCTGACCCCAAACCATTTAAGGTTTGGGGACTGGACGTAGTGGGACCCTTCCCAGAAACCAAAACAAACCAATGTTTCCTAATTGTAGCCATTGACTTTGCCACACATTGGCTCATCTGCTGGGCAACAAAAGATCACAAGGCGGAAACAATAAATTGGTTCATCAATAAAGCAATCATAGCAGACTAGGGCACTCCAGACTACATCATAACAGATGGAGCAAAAGAGCTATCAGGCCACGTAGTAAACAACAATATAAAAACAAAGAACATCAAACACTCCACAACCTTGCCCTACAGACCACAGGCCAACAGCAGAGTTGAATGCCTGAATGGCATCCTTATCAAAACCCTGGAGAAAATAATGGATGGTAAAGCCAAAGACACATGGCCACACTATGTGAAACATGCATTACTAGTATCCCAGGTCTTCACCAATCAAGGGACAGGCTACTCACTGTTTGAACTAACATACAGGTACAAGCCAGAAATAGTCACCTGCAATAATCAACTGTATGTGAAGATCCCCCCAGGGAAACCTCCCACAGTAGAACAGAAACCAGCTCTACAACACATATGCCTCAAAGCCAAACTGGCAGAAACAAAAAGACTCAGAGCCCAAAAGATAACCTCAACAGAGGACCCACTTCCCATCAACTCCCCTGTCTGGGTCCTAGCTGGGAACAGAAAGAAACTAGACTCAGTACACAGAGGACCAGGAAGAATCATCAGATACCAACCAGACAGGAACACCTACCTGGTTAAGTTCCAGGGTTCCAAAGAGCCCATCACCAAAAACTATCACAGATCTTGCCTCTGCCCTAGCAAAGGGGAACACTTGACCCAGTTGGTGCCCACTAATAAACAACGCCAGGAACATCAGGCAGCAGCCGTCAAGACAAAGCCCCCTCCTGATGTACCTGAGTAACCCCTTAAGGGAGAGGTGTGTCAAGGGTCTGGATGTACAAGTATTCCAGCTATTTCCATCACACCTAACATCCAGTCATTGCCTGATTTGGTGCCTTTCCAATATACCATTTGACATACCAAAAATGACATCAAACCAATATCACATGACTGTCCAGGTATCCAGCAACTTGAACCCATCCAGCACATGACCATCCCCTTGTTTTAATCCAACTAAATCCCCGCCACAGCTAAAGCTATATAAGTCTAAAGTATTATCTGATAAAACGTACTTCTTCTCCTCCTACTTTTATATTTGAAGCTTTCCCAAAAGGCGCTCATTATAAAAACATTTATTTGCAGACGTGTATGGAACCTTGAATCAAAAGATGACTAACATAACCGCCATTCCTTACATTCCTACACATCAGCAAGTAGACACCATCCTATGTTATCACAGAGATCTAGAACACACTAAAAGCCAAAGCCTCTACAAATTCCTCAAATATAAAGCTTGGTGGCTAACCCTATACCAGGATGTCCAGGAAGTCTTAGACCAATGCAAAGTATGTGAGAAATTTGTAAAAAGCAATACCCCACCTAAATCAGTAATGCTTATCTGCTCACAACTACCCTTTAAAGTATGGGCCCTAGAAATTATAGGCCCCATGCCAGGAAAGCACAATGAAAATAAATACATCATCACTGCAATAGACTTCACCACTCAATGGCTGGTGACACAAGCATTAAAAACACACACAGGCAATGATGTGCAGCAGTTCATAGGAAAAGAAAACATCAGCAAGTTTGGAAAGCCAGAGCTCCTGATAGCCAACGGAGTCAAAGAATTGACCTATGAAGATATCAACATATACCTCACTAAGAATGGGGTCCAACACACAGTGACAACACCTTATTATCCCCAGGCCAGTGGACGCATAGAGCGGCTGAATAGTAGCCTCATGCAAGCCCTGGCCAAGCTCACTGCCAGGAGACCTGAGGAATAGTACAAGCAGCTACCAACTGCATTACTTGTATGCCAGACCTGTGTGAACAGATTCACTGGGAAAAGCCCCTTGAGCTAGTTTATGGCACACAGCCCAATATTATTCAAGAACTATCAGGACCCAAGCTGGAAATGCCAAGCAAGGTCCTACTCTGCTCAGATCCCTGGGTCATACAGGCCAATAATGATCAATCAGAAAGAGAAGAAAATTTAACAAAAGACCTTCATCCCCATCCAAAACAGACATGAGGTTAGAAACAAAGTCTGGGTCATGAATACTGACAAGAGTAAACTAAAACCAGAAAAGGTGGGCCCAGCCATCATTCTAAAGGTAAATAAAAACAACACTTACCTTGTGGAAGGACTCAGAAAACGCAAAAAGATAAAGTTCTCCACCATGATTGCCTGAGACCCTGAAAAGCAAGACAGAAACAACGTAAGACTGTCCTACCTGCCATGAAACAACAATTAGTCTAGTATGGCGCCCGGGCTCCTGACAACCTCCCTGACAACTTGCCCTCAGAGGAGGCTGACTCTCAGCCGGGGGGTGTTGAAACAGCAGGCTTGACCTTCCAGCAAGGTTCTGAGCAAGCAGGTTTGTGACCTGCAATCCAATTACCCGGCCACTCAAAGCCAGACTAGTAAGTCAACTCAAATTACCAAATCCAATAACATGAACAGATGATGATCCCTTATGGTGGATATCTTGTTTTGGAACTTGACTCATTACAAGGATCAAGCCACCCCCTTCACTAACCCAGCCTGTGATCAACACTATCATGTTCCTACTATCCACAATTCACAGTGACTATTAATCCATATCTCTCAATAAAGATTATTATCTAGTTTCCAAATCTTTTGCCCTTGTAACTCTGCTAAAACAGCACAGTTACAGAATCAAATAAAAAATCATACTTTCAAAAGGCTTTGCTTTGATCTTTGTGGATTATTTGATCAATAAAAAATTATTGTTCTGTTTCTTACCCCACTAGTTACCTCCCGCTTTCCTTTGGTATGCTGCCTGCCTGTGGTTCTTTATTGTTAGACAAAATTGATCTGGTTTGAAGTTCCTTCTCTAGATCCTGATTTAACTTTGGTACTTGATTTCCCTTGACCTGCTGCACCCTTGGCCCATCAGATTTTGTCAAATTCCTCCTCCCAAATGCTGGCTTCCTTACTGAAATATCTGGTTTTAACACTGGTACCTGTTCTTCTGTTTTTGTGGACCACCTCCCCAGATCTCTGAGGAAGACTTGCCCCGGTAGCGCAGAACTAAGTCACACACCCTGGGTTGCTCTTGGGACCTCTCTAACATCTTATCCATTCTCTGTACATTATGACTATGGCAGATCCAGGTCCAACCAAACAAACTTGCCATTATCTTGCCCTTGACTCTTATTACTGTTACTTTCCTGTGACAAAGCTTTAAGGAGCTTTGCCTCCAGGGAGGCAATTTTATAAGACAACACCTTATTGTCATCCCGCCAACAAGCCATAATTTCAACATTTTTCTCCTCCCTAATTCTTAACCCTCAAGTTCATGATTGTCTCTGTCCTTCACCTGTTGTAAAATTTCATTGAACCCTAACAGCAAGTTCCAGGAGTCTCATGCATAAACTCAATTTCCTTGTGCAGGGATTCCCTCTTTGGCAAAATAGTTAGAATATAGTTGTTCAAAAGCAGCTTTCACTTCTACCAAAGATTCCTCGGGTGCTATCTTAGAGACCTCCAAACTCTCCCAAGCCTCTTTGAGTGAACTGGTAGGGACTTCCTTTCTAGCAGCAGCGGTTTCTACACAAAGCACCCCAACTTTTTCTCTTTCAAATGATAGTAAAGAAGATGTGATAATTAAAAAGTAGTTGAGGGGAAAGCATCAAAATTGACAATATATCTTTATTTAAAATTTAGCTTTTTTGCTTATATATCATTCAGGGCATATTTGGCTGAAACCCCCTCTGGTTCTTGAATCAACCTATGATTCATATCATGTGGTCTATGACATTTAAGTCATCCAAACCTAGATCTTTACCTAAAAGATCTCCTGTAATTCTCAACCTATGAGAATTAACCTACAATGAGAAGGAGTCACTTGACGCCATTCATCTCAATGTATCAATTTGGCATGGAGCTTCCTCAGCGCCTGGCACCAAAAATCAGCTATCAATGTTCCAACTGGAAACCAGCTGATCAAACCTGAACTCCTAGATATCCTTGTCTTTATTTAGTTATCTTTGCATTTAATGGTTTTTTGCCTTAAACCCCATTAAAACACTTCAAAACTTGAACCAGGCGCCACCGCGGTGCCCAGCCATTTTCCCAGGCGGCGCCCCAGAGCCTGAAAATTTCACTGGGCGCGCCTCAGCGCATCTCAAATCAATTAGGCAGCGCGGCGGCGCTTTTAACCCAAAATCTGGGGGGTTACTTTTGATTAACCTTAACCAAACTTCTTGACACAGTCAAGGCAATTAACTAATATAATTAAATCCTCATTAATTATACTCCCATGTATTTATTAATTAATTTTCCCAGTTAATTAAAACATTTTTGAGACACCTAGTCTCCAAGATTGATTTGGCCAATTATGCCTTCTGTTCTTTTATTGAATATAGATACTAAGTTTTCAGGAATCTTTATCTGAAGAATTCCAGCCAAAACTATCTACATAAAACAAACAGAAAAAACAAAGCAACTTTATATATTGGAGTATTTATTTGGCTAAACACTTAACAATGACTGTTATACAGTCACAAGGCCCCTTCCTTCTCTTTGGTGGAATCAGCCTCATCTTCACAGACTTTTATTAGCTCCAAATCCCCTTGGAACATCTTAAGGAATTGAGGATGAACCTGGGACATTCTTCTCCTAGGGCAGCTCCAACTCCTTAAACTAGGTAGTTTGGCTCTGGACTAACCATTATATTCTTCATAGGACCTACCCATTGCTGAAGACCTCTTCTCAGGTGTTTTTCTTGGCTCATTTGATCAAACCATACCAGATCTCTAACATGGAAATGATCACAGGGAAGTACTCCAGGCTTTGAGTTCCACTTGGCGGCATGTCTTTCTCAAACCCGCTCTCCTTTACTCCTAGCCTTGGCAAATAACTTCTGCATCTTGACTGCATGTTCTTCTACTGCGTCTTCATAGGAACTCTTTTCCACAAACTCCCATTGACCAACCTCAGTGCTTGTTGTAGTTTCCCGGACATTCAACATCTGAAACAGAGAAACCCCAGTAGCATCATGGGTCATTGTACGGTATGCCATGACACTCATTGCCAGGTGATCTTTCCAATGGGTTGTGGCTCCATCAGCCAATTTCTCCATGATGTGCTTCAGTGTTCCAATGTTTCTTTTGGCTAAACCATTTGTCTCAGGATGATATGGGGCTGAGTTTAACTTAGAGATGCCCCATTTCAAGCATTCCTTAGTCAATACTGGTCCTATGTAAGGAGTTCCATTGTTGGTGAGAACCTTCTCAGGACAACCATGCTGTGATATTATTTCTTCCTGGAGAAACTTAGCAATTGCAACACTTGTTTCTTTGGTCAGTGCTCAAACTTCTACCCATTTTGTAAAAGAATCAACAGCCACCACAAAGTATTCTTTCCAACCACTTGCTAACATAATATGACCTGTATCCATTGAGACTAACTCAAAAGGATAATGCCACATCACTGATTTGAGCTGCACCTTGGTTTTTCCGCTGAGAATTTAGAGCAAATATCACATTCTTGCAAAATTGGAAGGACTGTAGCTCTCATCTCTGACCACCAGTACTAAGCTTTCACCGCTTGCCATAACTTCTCATATCAAAGGTGACCTCCCTGTTGCACATAGAGATCTCTGACTACTTGTAAACGCTTGTATTTTTTTACATAAATCCTATTCCTTGATAAAGCTTCCTAGGCTTCTTGCATCTTGATTTCTCCACAGGCCAACAGCGCTTGGGACAATAAGTCAGGAATCTGATTTTCTAACCCTGAACGGTAAATGATATCATAATCATATCCAGAGAGCTTCTCTTCATACAATTGCATTTGGCCTTGTAAGTCTTTCTTTATCCAAATTGCTCTCAACACTGTGTGGTCAGTGACAATAATAAACAGCATTCCTAGGATATAAGTCTTAAAATTTCCCACTGCCCATACTATTGCCAATCCTTCACATTCAGTAGTGGAGTATTTCCTTTGAGTTGTCCCCAATGTCTTAGAACCATACACAACAGGATGTCAGGATAACTTTGACTCTCCTTCTTGAGTAAAAACAGCACCAATACCAGTTGAACTTGCATCTGTCTCAATGTAGAACAACTTTGACCAATTGGGGAATCTTAATATGGGGGCCTCAGAGATTTTCTTCTTTAGCTCTAAGAAACTTGACTCTTGCTCTTGTCCCCAAACAAATTGGGTGCTCTTCCTTGTTAACGCAAACAATGGCTTGCCAAGTGCAGAGCAATTAGATATGAATCTCTGGTAGAAATTCACTTGCCCCATAAAGCCCCAAACCTCTCAGACTGAATGTAGCAACCTCATACTTAACAACAGAGTAACACTCTCAGGACTTGGTTTAACCCCTTGAGAATTCATGACATGCCCTAACACCTTGACCTCTTGACAGGCAAGCTTAGTTTTAGATACACTAATCTTCAACTTTGCTTTCTCAATCTGGCAAAATACTTGATCAAGATCCTCTAGATGTTGTTCCCAGGAAGGGCTATATACAGTAATATTGTCTATATATACCAAAACACATCTAGGATGTAGTCCTGTCATTTTCTGGTCCATTACACGCTGAAACACAGCACCTGCTTTCTTCATTCCCAATGGCAAGACTTTTCATTGATACAGACCATCAGGGGTAGAGAACACTGTGACCTCCTTAGACTTCTCATTGATTAACAATTGATGATAACCCTTAGTCAGGTCTAAAGTAGTGAACCATTAAGATCCAGCCATGGTGTCCAGCTGGTCTTCAATCCTATACATTGGGTAGGCATCCTTTACAATATCCTTATTCACCATTTGTAAATCAATACAAATGTGTATATTCCCATCTGGCTTTGGGACACAAAACATCAGAGCAGAGTAAGGACTGATACTTTCCTCAATCAGGTTGGCCCTTTGCATTTTCTCCACCTCTTCTCTAATTGCCGCAACTGCAGCAGGACTACAACAGGGTACATACCCTTTGTACGGCTTCCCAGTCAGCATTTTTATGACATAGGGTGGACCAGTTCTCCCCACATCATATTTGTCCAACAAGAAACAACTACTCTATTTCCACACCAGAGTATACAACAGGGTACCTGGTGCTTCACTTGGACATAGTATACAGGTTAAATTGTTGAAGGGCACTGTTGCGCTGGGAGTATGAGGACAACACATTTCTGTAATAGGGTGCGGAGTACTTGGCTTGAATACTGTCATATGTGAGGATATGATTAGTATTGTGGCAGAAGAACGTATAGGAAGAGGAATCAATAATTACTTTTGAGGATTGGCTTCTGATCACGCAGAAGCACTTTTAATAAGTTGAAAGGTATTTTATTATTATTAGGGGAAAAGTATTTATACCCTCTTGGGGAGCATCTTCCTGAGCTGTTGGAAATATCTTCTAGGACATTCCAACACACTCTTATTTTGGGTAATTAGTGATCTAGGTTTGGCCATTTTGAACACACCAATCAATGAGATTTAATTGCTTCACCCAGCACAGGTGATCCTTGCTGGCGTGGGGGTTTGGTATATTTTGGAGCCATTCATCCTGCTTAATTTTTGTCCCCACATCGACTGCTTAGAAATACAGTCAAATTAGGAAATCTGAGATTATGGGGAATTGAACCCAGCACATTGGCGCTCAATGTAAAATTAAAGCGGCTCTTTGGCGCCTGCAATATTTACCAGGCAGCGCCGTGGCGCTTGCAATAATTTTCAGTTGGTGTGGTGGCGCTTGACGTAAGAGTACTTTGGCGCTTTGGCACCTAATCCAATTACTAGGTGGCGCCGCAGCGCTTGTGTATTTTTAAAGTGCCATAGCGGCAAATCATGTATTATTTAATTGCCGTGGCGGTGTTTATCATTGGCTAGTTTAAAGCTCAGGTCAGAAGACTACTGCTAATCCAATATTCATATAGTTTGTACTACCAATTTATGTAATTTGGTAGCTGCAATTCATATCTGCAAGCTCTGTCATAATTAGCATCATTGCTTGGTCAAAATTCCCAACAGGCACACAAACATAAGAGACGGTAGGTTTATTTGTTGTGACTTCTCCAACTACGGGCATCCAGACTCCAATATGCTGACCTTGCTGAATGTCCACAGAAACTGTGCACGTGTTAAACAACTTCCAGGACTTGAGGAGTTTGCCATTTGTCCCATTCTCAAATATTGCCACATTTGAGGATATATGACGGGGTAATTCTGGGATAATTTGTCCTCCCTGTGTTCCACAATTGAAAACTACCGGCTTCAACCAGGCAATTCCCTTTGGTGGAATTGAGCAATGTTCCTTGGCATAGATGATCACTGACTGAACATCTTCTGGAGCTGGCAGAGTTGTCAGCTTTTGATAAGCGTACTCAACTCCATCATGGACCAAGACATTCTTGACAGCATCCAGGCTCACCTTGGCCTTAATAATCCAAGTCATACCAAGCAGAACATCAAATCCTGCTCCCGGCAAAACTACAGCGGAAGTCTTGACCACGGTATTTTTCCATTTTATTACCACCTCATCAAACACATCTTGTTCAATAGTGGTAACCCCATCCACGGAAGATAAAGTCAGTGTGACCAATCTTTATGGGTCCATCTCATGTTTACGGACAAAGTTCTATGATACTGCTACCCCCGCACAACCTGGATTGTATACTGCCTTTGCTGAGATACCATCAAGAAAAATATCCAGGAGGATAACCCCTTGCAATACCCACACAAAATATTTTGCAATCAATAATGCTGGCATGCTTTGGGCCACCTTCTTACGCCATTCCACTTTTTTGAGCTGATCCATGCTCAACTGGACCCGCACAGGCTGTCAAGTGATTTCCCTGTCTTCCTTTATACCCAAGTGCACATCCAAAATCCACTCATCTGGAGAGGCATCTGGACTTCCTTCAGGAAGAGTTGGATAAGAGACATCAATTTCCTGTACAGGTGGCTCCACTGGTTTACTGGCGCTTTTCTGTACTCCTTCAAGGCCTTTCCAGATTGGAGTCTCATTTTCTCATTATTATTCTCCAAATTACTGAGCTCGGGTTGGGAGACACCTAATCCCACCTTCCTTTTCCCAAATCCTTAAACATCAGGTCTGGGTGTTCCTTGTCAAATTCCACACAATCAGGACATCCCCCAGCAAAATGGCCATCTTTGCTGCAGATCCAGCATCCCTTTGCCATGAGAAACTTACACACCCACTTAAATCTAGACATGCAATCCTTATCTGAGGGACTTCTAGGACGTCTGGTTCTCTCATAAGACCCTTTCCCTGCAGCCATATGAGCTCCTACTCTTGGGCAAGGAGCACTGTGTGGGGGACCACCAAGATTAAATTCCATTTGAATGACCTTTTGAAGGAGTTTTGACCATGACAACTTCTCACGACGCAGCATAGAAGCCTGAGCTCTCAACCTGGGCCACATTCTAGTGAAGAAAGCATCCTCCACCAGATCCTGATTGTGTTTTACATCCACAAAAGCTAGGAACTCTTCCATTCTTGAAATATACATTGACACAGTTTCATGGGCAGCTTGAGTGATGTATTGGGCTTTCTGCAGAGCATCACCAAGTCTGAGGGTTACCGTGTAACTGACTCAAAATTCCTCCAACAATGTGGTCCAATTGTTGCCTTTACGTCTTTCAAACCACTTAAAGCAGGCAGGACCTGCAAGGACTTCCAACCAATGATGTTTCTCCACATCCTCCAGATCAGAGGCTCAAATAAGAAAACCCTCCAGGAAAGTGTTTCCTTCTTTGGACTTCCAGAGAACGGTGACATTTTGACAAGGTTAGACTAGACTCCTTTCATCATGGGTTTTTTCTGCCCCTGTGTTGGGCTCTGTGGTGGATCCAGGTCCAACCAGTCAAACTTGCCATTATCTTGCCCTTGACTCTTATTACTGTTACCTTCCTGTGACAAAATTTTAAGGAGCTTTGCCTCCAGGGAGGCAATTTTATGAGACAACACCTTATTGTCATCCCGTCAACAAGCCATAATTTCAACACTCTTCTCCTCCCTAATTCTTAACACCTCAATTTCATGATTGTCTCTGTCCTTCACCTGTTGTAAAATTTCATTGAACCCTAACAGCAAGTTCCAGGAGTCCCATGCATAAACTCAATTTCCTTGGGCAGGGGTTCCCTCTTTGGCAAAATAGTTGGAATATAGTTCTTCAAAAGCCGCTTTCACTTCTACCAAAGATTCCTCAGGTGCTATCTTAGAGGCCTCCAGACTTGCCCAAGCCTCCTCTAGTGAACTGGTAGGGACTTCCTTTCTAGCAGCAGCGGTTTCTACACAAAGCACCCCAACTTTTTCTCTTTCAAATGATAGTAAAGAAGATGTGATAATTAAAAAGTAGTTGAGGGGAAAGCATTAAAATTGACAATATATCTTTATTTAAAATTTAGCTTTTTTGCTTATATATCATTCAGGGCATATTTGGCTGAAACCCCCTCTGGTTCTTGAATCAACCTATGATTCATATCACGTGGTCTATGACATTTAAGTCATCCAAACCTAGATCTTTACCTAAAAGATCTCCTGTAATTCTCAGCCTATGAGAATTAACCTACAATGAGAAGGAATCACCTGACGCCATTCATCTCAATGTATCAACTTGGCATGGAGCTTCCTCAGCTCCTGGTGCCAAAACCCTGTGGAATATACACATATCAAAACTCAGCTATCAGTGTTCCAACTGGGAACCAGCTGATCAAACCTGAATTCCTAGACATCCTTGCCTTTATTTAGTTATTTTTGCATTTAATGGTTTTTTGTGTTAAAAACTTATTAAAATGCTTCAAAACTTGAGCCAGGTGCCACTGCAGCACCCAGAAACTTTCCCAGGCAGCATCACAGTGCCCCAGCGCCTGAAACATTTACTGGGCGGCGCCTCAGCGCTCTACAAATCAATTAGACAGCACTTCTAACCTAATTAATTTGCCAAAACAGCGCTTTTAACCTAAAATCTGAGGGTTTACTTTTGATTAACCTTAACCAAACTTCTTGACACAGTCAGGGCAATTAACCAATATAATTAAATCCTCATTAATTATGTTCCCATGTATTTATTAATTAATATTCCCGGTTAATTAAATCATTTTTGAGACGCCTAGTCTCCAAGATACATTCGGCCAATCTTGCCTTCTGTTCTTTTATTGAATATAGATACTAAGTTTTCAGGAATCTTTATCTGAAGAATTCCAGCCAAAACTATCCACATAAAACAAACAGCAAAAACAGAGCAACTTTATATCTCTGAGTATTTATTCAGCTAAATACTTAACAGTGACTGTTGTACAGTCACAATGGTCACTTTTGTGGGATGTTTATAGTAGGAATGTCTCCTGAAGACTATTTATCTATTCATAGACAGATGTTAAGGTATTGTTTCCCAGAATACAGGTGAAAAAAGGTCTGTTCTTACATGTAAAGCACACCAGCTCATCACCACTAAAGCCCCTACTTATTTACATTGATTGTTGCCCCGTAAAAGACAGATCTTTATGGCCTTTAATGGGAGCTTTATTCATGGGTTTAAATATTTACTTTCCCCCTTGAGGCCTTTCAGAGCTGCCACCCCAGCCCTGTGTCTGGGTGGCATTCTGATGGACTGTTCTGCCAGGATGGGAGAAGGACTTTGTAAGCCTAGCCCCCCTCTCTCCCAGAGATGGCAAAATTAAGATGCCATATTTTCAAGATGCCTGTCAGGACTGAGAATTTAAGTCTCAACTGACTTTTTTATTTTTTGTTATTTATGACAAGACTCCTGTTTCATTTTTTTCTTCACATTTTCACACTTTAGTTGCCTACATTTCTACAAATACTGAATCATTTCAGCTAAACCAGTCTCAGCCAAAAGCCCTCAAGTCCAGCTTTCAAAATCTTACTTCTGATGATATGATTTGCTTTGAATTTATGATTTACTCTCTCTTAAAAATAATTCTCTTATCATCTACTTTTTTTTATAAAGTTGGGTATAAAGTCTTTCACAGCTCTATTATTTCAAACCATGCAGTCTTCTTATTCTTAGGGTTACCAATAAAAACTATTGTCTCAATCCTAGCTGTATCTTAATCCTTGGGAAATAGTCATTATTGGTGATAGTTAAGCTCAGTCTTTGATCCAACTGCAGCTGTTATCAAAAAGTCTGAATGACAAAAATTAAAGATAAAACAACAAAATGATTAAAATTCACTTACACATTTATGTTATGCATTTCAAGATTTCAAATTTGTACATGCAAAAAACACTATCTCAAAAATAATTCAAGATGGTGTGATATGAGATGCTGGTTTGAGATGGCATAGCACTGGCATATTTAATGCTAAATATCTAGTATTTAGTGAAAAGAAAAAGAGCTTATTTGGAAATGGCAAAATGGCTATCAACTGCAACTTGCAAAGGTTTTCAAGCCAAACTAATGTTTTGAGAATTATTTGCCTTCTGGTGCATATTCAAATCTGACACCACACTACCTTAAACTACAGTAGTTTTCAAAACTGTGGCAATGTTGTAGTGAACAACAAATATTGAATATTCAAAACAAATAAAAAAGGCGATACACAGGTAAACCACAGCAGGAGACAGCAGCATCTGCCTCTGCAGATCAGTTATAACAAGTATCCAAAATTATAGTAAAAGAGATAAAGATGCTTTATTGGGGGTCAAAGAAGTGGGAAAATAGATCAGTTACAAAACTTTAATTTGAGCTGACTGGAATGAATTCTGAATATTTGTAGCCAATTAGAATTTACCACAACAGTGATAAGCGAAATCAACTCATCTCAACAAAATTCCAACTTGGCCTTAGGGGTCCCAGGTTCAATTCATGGGACTTTCACCTAGCCCTGCTTCAATGTAGCTGCTATTTGCTGGACCTTACTCATAGTTGAAATTTACAGCATAGTTCAGATAGACAATCCAATACAAAATAAAAACATTATATTAACCCCCAGTTGTGTAATAATTTATTTGTTTGATCTTAGCTGTAATCGAAATTTCCAGCATGGACCAGCCAGATAATCCAATGACGATAAAAGCATTAAATTAACCCCCTATCCCCAATTTCCTAGGGCCACAGTCCTTTATACCTTTTTTTACACAGTCCTTTATACCGTCGCTCTTAAAGAGCTTTAATAAAGTTCTATTAAAAAAAAGAAATATATCAAAACAAAATAGAAGGGAGCCCAGATCTTTTGTTAATTAGTATAAATTCATTGGTTTGTTTTTATTTTTGTTCCAAACTGAGTTGATTTCGCTTATCGCAGCAGCTTCGAAAACTACAGTAATAGATCTACTGCTTAAACCCTGCTATTATTTAATCACTCTAATGTAAGAAACCTTTTATTTCGAGTACATAGATTTATAGTATCAAGTATATTCCCATAATGTTTCCGACTTATCCGCAATATCATAATATATCATCAAGCCATTGCTTATTAATCTATCACCAGTGACATAGTAGTTTTATTCTGATGAATTAATAATCTTTTCCTTTATTCTTCGTTGTAAGTTTCTGTTACTGTAGAAGTTTTACCAGCTTCAATTCGTGTGTCAGTATTGTATGCTTTTAAAAGATGTATATTCACATCGAACAATATTTTTTGCTCTATAGCACCTATTTTGTGCGTCCCTACAACACTTTTTTTAGAAGCAATATGATAATCTACTAATTTGAACTAGCTCATCATTATTACTTGAGCTTTATTCTTAAAAGCTCGCCATATTAAAACTTATAATATGACTGCAGACTTATGTTTAAGAAAAGTTATTTGATGTTCACTTTTGATTCCTGCTCTCTTCTGAGCATAAAACTTACTTTTATATATTTAGCCTCTATATATTGTTTTAATTTTAAGGAAATAATTATACAAGTAGCCATCAGCATATTTTTTAATTCCCCAAAGATTTCTTAAAATACTTTCTTTATTTGATTGATATATGAATGTCTCTTATTTTTAAGCATCTATTCTCCATAATTGAAAAGAATGGGCTGTCTGCTTTGGTTTTCATTGAAGAAATAGCAAGTTAATCTTAATGCTAATATTTATGTTTTTGTACTCTCAGTAGATACAATATAATTAAAATTAAAAGCAAAATGTCAGCAACAATCTCTCGCAGAAAGTCTGAAGAAAAGAGACTGAAGCGGGCAAAGAATCACAATGTGATATTATTCAGAAGGTACTCTTTTTTCACATCAATCACTTATTTTTCAAGATTTCCTGGCTGCTTTGTACCTCAAATTTATTCTAAAAAGGAAGTCAGGATCTGTAAATGTGTAGCAAAGCTCCTGATCCGTGTGAAAAGGGCGCTTTTGGCTGAGCAGGCTGAAGGAAATATAAGCTCTGATACTGATATAAATGCCTTGTTGCTTGAGATGACTGATGCACATAATACTCCCCAGGATTCACCCTGTGCCAAGCCTTACAAACTCCGTTCAATATTGAACCTTGACTTCTAATAGTTTTGGGCTTTCATCAAACAACAAATAGAGTGTACTACATCTAAATGGAGTTTAGCTATTATTTGCTCTATTACAAACCTCTGTGCCTCATAAATCATTTTTCAATGTGATTTTATGCAGGCTTTTAATAGCGCAGAAATATTTTCAACATAGTTCTAAAATATTAGAAACATTTTTTATTATGTAACTGTGCTGTATTAGCAGAGTTACACAGGGAAAATGACTGGAAACTTGATAATTATCTTTATTGAGATATCAGAATTATATAGTTGAGATGAATCATTATAATAGGAACAAGATTGGTGTTGCAACTGAACCAATGATAGTTCAGTATTTGATTGGGTAAGACAACAGTCTGATAGAAAGAATAAGAATAAGATATAGTTTATTGAGGAATATCATAATTAATTTACCATATCAAGAAGCCACAAGTCACAGGGGGTGGCACAGTGGCAGGTTCAATATAAGATTTAGGTTGTGGAATAATTGCACAGGGATTGGTATATCAAATTGACAACACTCCTAATTAGGAGATAGTGCCTGCAATTTGACATTGCCATCAGATTGATCCGAGCCGTTAGACATGTCATGGGGTAGCTCATCAAGTGCCCCCTGTGTATCGTAAGATACGGTGGCGGGCAAGGATGGAACCTCAGTTGCAACACCCCCCTGCTTGTTGTCAGGCACCAGAATTGGAACCTGTGGAAGGTCTGGGAAGGTACACATAAAGAGATTTTGTGTGAGGATGGTATAGCAGGGGTGCAAGCAATCATGGTGGAGGGTCTTAGTGTTTCCTTGGGTGTCTTTGAGCTAGTAGGTGTGGTTGTTGTAGACAGCAGCTATCCTGAAGGGCCCAAGGTGGTTGGGTTTGAGCTTTTCAAAGTTGGGATTAAGGGCATAGACAGGATCACCCACAGCATAAACTTGCCTCAAGGTGTTTAGTTGCCCCCTTGATCTGCGCTTGTTCTATGTCGTGAGCTTTGGTGTGCCATTGACTTAGGGAGGAAGTAGTTACAAGGGGAGGTTTTTCAGGGACAGTAGTCCTTAACTTCCCTTTTTCTACCCCTGCTAGGCCATCAGGAGTCCCAAAGGCCAGGGCAGTAGGGCTGAACCTGTACCACAATTGATTCTAGCTTGTAAGATAAGCAGAGCAGTGGGAAAATGTTTGGTCCAGGCAGTATTTGTGTGCTCCTGAGAGAGTTTGGCAATTAGTTGTACCAGAGAGCCATTTAAGTGCTTCACATGCCTTTAGCCTGAGAGTGGTATGGTATTGTGACTACTTGTTGAAGGGCGTTTTTGACACAGTATGCTTTCATAACACTACCTACAAGTTCAGGCCCCCCGTCGGTGATGAGACACTTGGGGCAGCCAAAGCGTGCCACAATCTCTTTGCCAATGAACCAAGTGATGGTAGTGGCAATGTTATTGTTGGTTGCCCATGCCACTGGCCAACAGGTAAAGTAGTTGATAGCCGTGATGATGTACTTCAAGCCCAGTCTATCTTCAGGCAGGGGCCCCACAATGTTGAGAGTCCATTGTTTGAAGGGTCCCATGGCCTTGATTGGTAAGACTGACTTGGGCAGGGCGGGTTTGGATGTGTTTTTTTTACATAACATACACTCTTGAGGAGGTCCAGGATGTCCTTGTGCATGCAGGGCCACTAAACCTTACACTTCATGATTTTAAAGAGGTTGCATCCTCTGAAATGACCTAAGGTGTGGTAGTAGTGCAGTATTGTGTCCCCTCATTGTGTGGTGGGAATGTAGGGCGTCTTCTCACCTGTCTCTACCTGGTAACAGACATTGCCAGCATCAGTGGTGAACTGGCTTTCATTATCCTTCAGTTTTCAAATGGTCACAGAGTTAAGGCCTTCTTAACAAGTGATCTCAGGGTGCAGGTAGAGCATGGGACAGTCTGGGTCTAACCTGTCATTCCCTGTGATGGACGCTACATATACCCTGGAGAGAGTATCAACTGTGACAAGTTCTTTCCCAGATTTATACTCAATGTGCAACTGGTACAGGGATAGATGCTTGATCCATCCTGCCTGGCGCTGTGACAAGTGTGACTGAGTGTTGAAATACTGAAGATAATTGTGATCTGTCAAGAGTTGGGGTGGAAATGTGGCTCCTTCCAGGTATTAGCACCATTTCTCAATGCAGTGCACAATTGCCACTAACTCCTTATCATGTATGGGGTAATGTTGTTCCAAGTTGGTAAGCTTACTGGATTTGTAGGCCACGGGAAGGAAGATACTCTCATTGATTTCAACTCTTAGCACACCCCCTATGGCCCTGTCAGAGGCGTCAGTCTCAAGTTTGTACTGGTAATTCCAATTGAGGAATTGTAGTACTGTAAATCCAGAACCTAAACATAAAAATGTGGGATTGTCAATTACTTGATCCAAATTTCAAATCACTTTTGTGGGCAACTCAGCTGAGTGAAAATTAAATTATTTAATAAAATCAACCATTTAATCTGAATTTTTTGATTTATTTAATTTGGCAGATTTCAAATCCCTAGAGCAGATAACTCAACTAACTAAAGACAAAACACAGCAAAAAAATGTGGGATACGTGAATCAGAAATGCAGGATTCTAATGTACAATTTGAGATTTCCTGTATGTCAAACAAATCATAGACATTATGGAAAAAAACTTAACAAATCTGAAATTGCAGGATTGTCAAATTCAAGAACCAATTTTCATATCAAAAATGAGGTGAATTTGAAATAAATATAATTTATAGGCATCTCAAACAGGAATTCAAAGGATTTAGAGTGGATTTGGGCTAATTATTTTAGAAATCAGGCATTCTCAAAAATCCCCCTATTACATTTTAGGACAGCTAAAATTTAGATGCTTTATTACAGTAGATTTTAAAAAACGCTAATAATAAAATATAATTATATATTACAATCTATCTTATCATGTTGTCTTTTCCTTGATGTGTTGATAGTTCATTTGCTGTTGATAAGGTGCTTGCATTTAATTGGATGGTTTACCTTTAGTTGCCTTGGCAATAGGAAATCAAGCCGCCACCCCAAGACCAGCTGTAGTTGAGGAGGTGACTTGATTTCCTATTGCCAAGGCAATTGGAGGTGAAGCTATCCAATTAATTGCAAGCACATTATCAACAGCAAATGAACTATCAACACACCAAAGAAAAGACAGCTTGATAAAAATAGATTGTATTATATAATTCTATTTTATTATTGGTGTTTTATAAAATCTACTGTAATCAAGTATCCATAATAGAAATACATCAACATATTTTGTAGTAAACTGATGGTTTATCTTTCCCCCTCCTTTTTTCCTTGAACTTTTAAAAAATTTCTGTGTCATCAGGAGGGTGGCTCATATACCATTATATGGGGTTGTGGTTGCTATATTAGTGATTTGGAGTGCAGAATACTGCATCATTTTCAGTTTAGAAAATTTTACATTTCACTTGATTTCATGTCTAAACATGGTTGTTGAGATTGAACTTTTAATTTGATTTTATCCAGAGTGGAACTTCTTGATTTGGACTGATTTGTCTTAGTTTTTTACTGTACATTCAATTTGGATTTTGAAATCCCGCAATTATTATTTGAGTTTACTAGTGGCATTCATTTATGAGTTGAAATTTAATTAATGGATTTGAAAGTCCCACAATTCCAAAAAACATAGTAAACTTAATGAAAATGGTTGATGGATTTGAACCCTTCAAATCTGATTCCAGTTAATTCATTTTGTCTATTGGTAATATGCAGTTCAACTTGAAATTTGCAAATTGTCTATAAGTTCCCACAATTTTAAAATTCAAATAAAAATACAAATAATTTAATTTAATTAAAAAAGGCCATCCCACAAATGTGATTTGAAATTTGGACCAAGGATTTGATAATCCCACATTTTTACGTTTAGGTTCTGAATTTACAGTACATGTGTGGTTGTAAGCCTTTACTTCAATGTCTCAAAGACCTGATCTCTGATGGGTTTTCAGTAGAAGAACTGCTTGATATTTAGGGGTTTGGTGAGAGGTGCAATTAATTCTCTGCAGTTGGGGATGAACTTCTGCATGTATGTGACTATATCTAAGAACATGCGCACCTGACTCACATTGATGGGAGGTGGAATTCTGGTGATTGCCTTTATTTTGGCAGGATTGGGCTTTATTCCTTGGGCAGATATGGTGTTTCATAGGAACAAAAGCTCCAACCAAAGGAATTTACATTTGGAAGGCTTGGCCTTTAGCTTATGTTTGTGAAGGGTGTTGATTATAGCACAAATGTGTTGGAGATGTGTGGTTTGATCTTGACTGAAGACAATAATGTTGTCAAGGTACAAAACACACATTTTCCAATCAAATCCTCAAATGCTTTGTTCATTAACATATCAAAGGTGAAGGGAGCGTTGATCATTCCAAATTTCATGGCCCAACACTCAAACAACCTGTAGCGTGTTCAGAAGGCAGTTTTTGTCTTGTCCCCTAGCTCAATGCAGACCTGATTGTACCCTGAGGTGAGATTAATCTTACTAAAGACCTTTGCATCCGCAGGCGTGTAAAACAGGTTATTAATCAGTGACAGGGGTATTTGTTTTTTACTGTTGCCTTGTTTAAGCCACAGTAGTTGTTTACCAGGAAGAGGGACCCATCTTTCTTGGCTACAAAGAAGACTGCAGCCTCATATGGTGAGAGGGAGGGGCAGATGAAGCCCTTATTGACCCCATCCACAAGGTGTTGGTAAAGAGTTTTGTCTTCCTTTGGCGTCAAACAATAAAGAGGTTGTGCCTTGAGCAGCAGCCCTTGTGAATGAACAGCATGTTGTATCTCTCTTGGAGGGGACAGTTGATCTATAGTTTTGCTGAATACGTCCTTTTACTCCTCAAGGAGTGATGCTAGTGCTGGTGTGACTGAGGGGGAGGTGTCGTGGGTTCAGAGCATATGCCTTCTACTGAACACTGGTTAAAGTCCAGCTTTCCACCCTTTGAAATCATAGGTGCCTGTCTCCATGAGCTGTAAAAACATGGTGTCATGAAGTAGCTTGTTTATTTTGACAGGGTAGATCTGAAAACCTACTCCATTCCTGTTGAGTGTAATCACAGAGGTGTCCCAGTCAATGTATGGGCAATTATAGTAGAGCCAGTCAAGACCAGCAATAACATTGTGGCTGAGTCAAGTCATTATGAGCCCAGAGAGCTTAACCTGAACATTATCCATTCTTACAGAAAAGGGTACTTTCTTGTGAGTGATAGTTACTCTGTGGGAGTTGGCCACATGTACTGCTTTAAAGAGATTGGGAACTTGGTCTAATTGTTGGGAGTCCACAAATTCCTGGTTGACCATGGCGTGATTGGCCCCAGTATCTACCAAAAGTCTGTGGGTGTTCCCACAGAAACAAAAGGGATAGGCCAAGTGAGTGATTTTATTTGAGTAATGACTGGCTTGGAGGACAGGGTTATCACTGTGCACTTAGAATATGTCTAGGATCTCTACCTTGTGCACATTGTAGTCACAGGGTTCCTTGGCAAGGAAAGATTGAGAGTGTGGGTCAAGAGGGGTTACAGAACCTCCTGTATCTACAACTCTCAGAATTTTACTGAGTCCTCAATTTGGGCTAGTTGAAGCTCTCCCCAATGAGGGCGTTTGGTCCCATTTTCCTGCTGACAAGATTGGTGGTGGCCTATTTGGTTGTAAGCGTTGTCAGGTGTAGGCAAGATTGGGGGTGCACCATTAGATCTATGGAATCCCATTGAGTTTTGATTGTTAGCTTCCACAATGACCTTATAGCAATCATCAATGGAGGTGCAGCGTCCTACAGGCACACATTTACAGATGTGGTAGGCTTTAACCCATTGATGATGAGGGTAAGTAGCATAGCATTTCAGTTGGTAATGGCTTCTGGGGCAGTAGCAAGGGCCTTCCCCTGGGCAGTAAGGTACTCAGAGTTGCTGCCTGTATGTTTGATAGCAAGTAGAGGTGTCCAACTACAATGGACAAGAAGGTTTTTTATAGCAGGACTTGGCGGCATCTCTAAAGGTTGCCCAGGTAACTTTGTGTTCTTGGCTGGCCCAATTGGTGAATCATACTGTAGTAAGCCCTGTGAGGCGTCCAGACACAGTGGCAACCCACATGGGCTCTGGTGCCTGGCAAATACAGAGTCAGTTTTCTGTGGAGTGTAGCTAACTTACAATGTTGGCCTCCTTCACGCCACCCACAAAAGGTTTCAATTGTAGATTCAGCACATGTTGGGATAGGTCCAACTGAGGCAGGGTGACGCTAATATTGTATTGTTCCAGGTGGAGTTGGTTATAGGCGCTAGTGAGCACTAACTGGTCTTGGTGTTGTGAATCCCACTATTCAGGCATTATCAATTTTTCCTTTGATGGGATCACATTTTGAGTACAAATCCTTCTGTTCTCTTTCTCTTCTCAAATTGGTTTCATTCCAAATTAGGAAAATGACTCATTTATGTTACAACTGGTAAACTGAGTGATCCTCAACCCACTTATGAGAGTGGCCAGTGCTCTAACCGCACTATTATTTTTTTGTGGTAGACTATTGCCCTATAAGAATCTAAATGATTCATCTAATAAAATTAAGTTCTGTTTACACTCTTTATTTTTGTTTATCTTTTTACTTTGGCACCATCTACCTAGTCTAGTCTAGAGGAGATATCTGATAATTATCATTCACAGGGACTTAAGGTAAATTCCTTATTCATCCCTGAAGACTAACCTTTGGCTTAGTATGAACCCAATCCTACCGTTAGGATTTCCCATTGTGTCCCTTGGCCACGCCCAAGTACACAACCCTTGGTATAAACTGTATCTCCTGAGGATGTCCCCATCACAGATAGGGAGGAAAATTTCTTGGTGTGGAGTAGGCATAAATACCATACTATGTCCTTTCTTGGGGAAATTTTCTTATAGGTAGGTTGTTAATCTACTGCTGCTACCACTGTTGCAACTGAACCAATGATAGTTCAGAACTTGATTGGGGAAGATAAAAGTCCAATAGAAAGGACAAGAATAAGAATATGATGTAGTTTATTGAGGAATATTGTAATTAATGTTGCAACTAAGTTTCCCTTTTTGCATGTCAATGTATCTTACAATACACAGGGGCGCTTGATGAGTTGCCCCTTGAAGTATCTAATGGCATGGGTCAAACTGATGTCAATATAAAATTTTGGGCACTTTCTCCTAATTAGGAGTGTTGCCAATTTGACCTGCTGATCCCTGCACAAGTTGTTCCTTGGATTCAACCCTTACATGAAACATGCCACCATGCACCCCCTGTGGCCTTGTGGCTTTCCCCATACAGTATATTAATCAAAATATTCTATAATAAACAATACCTTATTCTATTCATTACTGTCCTTTCTATTGAACTTTTGTCTTCCCCAATAAAATACTGAATTCTAATTGGTTCAGTTGCAACAGTGGTAGAAGCGGTAGATTGATAGCCTACCTAAAAAAAATTCCCCCAAGAAAGGACAGAGTACAGGCTATATGGCTACTCCCCATCAAGAAACCTTCCTTTCAATCCCCAAGGGCGACATCCTCAAAGGATATGTCATCTATCAAGACCAGCTGGTGCTTAAAAGTGTGTATAATTGACTCTGCCTCAGGCAGTGCAACACAAGTGTCACCCTGCCCCAATTAGAACTTTCTCAATGCATGCTAAATCTCTAGCTTGAGTCTTTTGCGGGTGATGTTGAAGAAGCTGACATTGTTTGTTGGCTTCATTATACCAAGACCCTCCTTTTTATATGTCAGGTGACTGAGCCCATGTGGGTTTCCATTGCTTCTGGGCGCTTTACAGGGCCCGTTGCAGTGTTGTTCATCAACTGGGCCAGCCAAGAGATATATGTCACTTGGGTGTTGTTCAGGGTTGCTGCCAAGTCCCGCTACAGTGAAAACTTTTCACCCATTGTAGTGGGAACTCCCCTCCTGGCCATTAAGAATACCAGGTCTGTCCCTGAATATCTTGAAGCTTGGTAACAAGCCCTTGCTGCTTCCCCAGAAGCCTTCACCAATAGGAATGCCATGCTCCTTATCCTAATAGTCAATGGGCTCAATCCCCATATCTGGAAGTGGGCTTCTGTGGGGCGCTGTACCTCCATTGACAACTGCTACAAGGACATTGTGGAGGCCAATAACCAGGCTTCAATGGGCTTCTGTAGTTCTAATGACAGGTCACCCCAATCTTGTCCTGCACCTGGCAGTGCCCACAATCAGATGGGCTGCCACCAGTACCACCAACAAGAAAATGGGGTCAAAAGTCCCTGCAAGGGGGAACTCCAATTGGCACAAATTGAGGACCCAGTAAAAGCCTAGGGGTTGTAGATAAGAGAGGTTCTACAACACCACTTGACCCTCAATCTCAATCCCTCCTTGCAAAGAGCCCCTTTGAGTACAACATGCATGAAGTTGAAGCCCTTGACATATTCCAGGTTCACGGCAACAACCCCATACTCCAAGTAAGCCATTCTTCAAATAAAGTAACTCACTTGGCCTATCCCTTCTGTTTCTGTGAGAACACCCACAAACTATTGGTAGATACTGGGGCTGATCACACTATAGTTGACCAGGAGTTTGCCAACACTAAATAATTAGACAGAGTGCAAGGCAGGTTCAAGGCAGTACAAGTGGCTGACTCCTGTAGAGTGACAATTACGCATGAGACAGTACCCTTCTCTATGAGAATGAGGATCATCCAGGTTAAGCTTTCTGGACCAATCATGGCAGGGCTCAGTCATGATATCATAGCTGGTCTTGACTGGCTGCAGCACAAATATCTCTATATTGGCTGGGATACATCTATAATCATACTTAACAGGAATGGGGTGGGTTTCCAGATCTATCCTATTGAAATGAGCAAGTTACTCCATGATACTGTATTTTTAAGAATCACAGAAACAGGTACATATGATTTCAAGGGGGAAACTAGACTTTGATAAATGTTCAGTCAAATTCATCTATGCCAAACCACTTATGGCCCCTCCCTTGACCACCTCACCTCCACAAGCACTTGTTGCACTTCTCAAGGAATATGATGACGTTTTCAGAGAAACACTGGATCAACTACCCCCTCCCCAAGAAATCCAACATGCTGTAAAATTGCAAGGGTCATTGCCCAAAGCATGCCCCCTTTATTGTTTGATGCCAAAGGAAGACAAAACTCTTTACCAACACCTTGTGGATGGGGTCAATAAGGGCTTCATCTGCCCCTCCCTCTCACCATATGAGACTGCAGTCTTCTTTATAGCCAAGAAAGATGGGTCCCTCTTCCTGGTAAACAACTACTGTGGCTTAAACAAGGCAACAGTAAAAAACAAGTACCCCTGCCACTGATTAATAACCTGTTTTACACACCTGTGGGTGCAAAGGTCTTTAGTAAGATTAATCTCACTGCAGGGTAAAATCAGGTCTGCATTGAGCTAGGGGACAAGACAAAAACTGCCTTCTGCACACGCTACAGGTTGTTTGAGTGTTGGGCCATGAAATTTGGAATGATCAAAACTCCCTCCACCTTTGCCATGTTGATGAACAAAGCATTTGAGGTTTTGATTGGAAAATGTGTGTTGTGTATCTTGGAAACATTATTGTCTTCAGTCAAGATCAAACCACACACTTCCAACACCTCTGTGCTGTCCTTGACACCCTTCAGAAAAACCATTTGAAGGCTAAGCCTTTCAAATGTGAATTCCTCAAACAAGAGCTCTTGTTCCTTGGGCACACAATCTCTGCCCAAGGGATCAAGCCTGACCCTGCCAAAATCAAGGCAATCACCAGCATGCCATCTCCCACCAATGTTGGTCAGGTGTGTACATTCTTGGGCATGGTTGCATATGTGCGTAAATTTATCCTCAATTGCAGAGAACTTATTGCACCTCTCACTGAGCTCCTGAACACTAAACAGCGCTTCCATTGGACTCTTTCCAGGGATCAAGCCTTTGAGACGTTGAAGCAGAGACTTACAAATGCACCTGTATTAAAGTTTCCCAATTGAAACTGCCAATACAAACTCAAGACTGATACCTCTGACAGGGCCATAGGGGGTGTGTTACGGGTGAAAACTGACAAGGGTGTCTTCCTCCCTGTGGCTTAAAATCTAGAAAGCTCACCAACTCAGAGCAACACTACCTCATAAATGACAAGGAGTTATCAGCAATTGTGCATTGCATCAAGAAATGGTGCTGTTACCTGGAAGGTGCCACCTTTTCATACCGCGTGCTGACAGGCCACAAGTTGCTCAAGTACTTCAACACACATTCACACTCAAGGCAGCGCCAGGCAGGCTGGGTTGAGTGCCTGTCCCCCTATCAATTGCACATCATATACAAGCCTGGGAAGGAACTTGTCACAGCTGACACCCTCTTCAGACTGTATACAGTGTCCATCACGGGATACTATGGCTTAGATCCAGACTGACCAATGCTCTACCTACATCCTGAAGTAACCTGCTATTAAGGCCTCAATTTTGTGACTATCTCCAAGCTGAAGGACACAAAAGTCAGTTCATCACTGATGCTGGAAACTTCTGTCACCAGGCAGAGACAGGTAATAAGATGCCTTATATTCCCACCACACAGCAAGGGGATAACATACTACACTATCACCAAACCTTGGGTCACATCAGAGGGCGTAACCTCTTCACAATCATGAAGCATAAGGTTTGATGGCCTTGTATGCGTCAAGACATCTTGGACCTCCTCATAACATTTGTGCTGTCCAAAAAGAACATATCTAAACCTGCACCTCATAAGTCTGTCTTGCCCATTAAAGCCATGGAACCCTTCAAACAGTGGGCCCTTGATATTTTTAGACCTCTCCCCAAAGACAGGATAGACAAGAAGTAAATTATTATGGCCATCAATTATTTCACCTGTTGGCCAGTAGCTTGGACAACCACTAACTACACTGCCACCATCATCACCCACTTCATTGGCAAAGATTTTGTGGCCTGCTTTGGGCAACCCAAATGTCTTATCACAGATGGTGGACCCAAACTTGTAGAACACATCATGAGGGCGTACTGCACCAAGAACGCCCTCCAAAGGATTGTCACAACTCCCTACAACCCTCAAGCCAATGAATGCGTAGAGTGTCTAAATGGTTCACTGGTCCAACTGATTTTCAAGCTCTCACTTGCGCACCCAAGTAATATTTGGACTGAATACCTTCCCACTGCTCTACTTATCTTACAAGTAAGAATCAAATGGGGCACTGGGTTCAGCCCCAGCGCCTTAGCCTTTGGAGCCCTGATAGCTTGACAGGGGTAGAACAAGAGAAATTACAATCCACGGTTCCCAGGAAATCCCCCTTGTTGACTACTACCTCTCTGAGCCAGTGGTGTTCCAAAGCCTGAGACAAAAACACAAGAAAACCAAGAGGGGAACAAGACACCTTGAGGCCAGGTACTCTGTAGGTGATACTGTCTATGCCCTCAACTCCAATTTGGCCAAATTAGAACCTGATCACCTGGGGCTCTTCAAGATAGCTGCAGTCTATGACAACCACACCTATCAACTTGAAGATGCCCAAGGAAACACCAAGAGGCTTCACCACAATTACTTGCACCCCTGTTGTGCCATCCCCACACAAAAGTTGTCTGTGCAGATCTTCCCGGATCTTCTGCAAACTCTAATCCTGGTGTCTGACAACAAACAGGGGGCAAGGGAGATGTTGCAACCAAGTTTCCCTCCTTGCCTGCCAATGTAACTTACAATACACAGGGGGCACTCAATTAGTTGCCTCTTGATGTATCTAATGGCATGGGTCAATCTGATGGCAATATCAAATTTCAGGCGCTTTCTCCTAATTAGCAGTGTTGCCAATTTGACCTGCTGATCCCTGTACAAGTTATTCCTTGGCTTCAAACCTTATATAGAACATGCTACTATACCACCCCCTATGGCCTTGTGGCTTTCCCCATACAGTATATTAATCACAATATTCTACAATAAACAATACCATATTCTATTCATCCCTGTTCTTACTATTGGACTGTTGTCTTCCCCAATCAAATAATGAACTCTAATTGGTTCATTTGAAACATTAATGTATCATATCACAAAGTCATAAGTTCACAGGGGGTGGTAAAGTGACAGGTTCAATATAAGATTTGGGTTGTGGAATACTTTCAAATGAATTAACACATCAAATTGAAACTGAACCAATTAGGAGATAGTGCCCACAATATGAAATTGTCATCAGATTGATCCATGCATTAGACATGTCAAGGGTTAGCTCTCCAAGTGCCCCCTATGTATTGTAAGATACATTGGCAGGCAAGTATGGAGCCTTGGTTACAACATTGGGACAATCAATCAGCTGGGTTGTGCAGGGGGTGATGTGATACCTGTAATATGCAAAGCGCCAAATTGAGCTATCTACTGAGCTGAGATTGACACTGATTCTTGTTACTGGATTTGATAATTTGACTCAACTTTTGAATTTGGCTACAGGTCATGGGAAATTCAGTTTGGGGGTCAAAAAACCTCTTTATCAGAGCCTTGCCGGGGGTCAACCCCGTTGTTTTGACACCCTCCTCCCTGGCTGAAGCAAGCCTCCTCAGTGAGGAGGTCTTCTGGAAGGTTTTCAGTATTGTGGGCGCTATACTATACTAGCTGCTTTTTGGTGGCTGGGATGATGGTCTCAATTTGTTTTTGATGGACCTTGCATGGGCATAGCCAGTTTTGTTGTAGAACCTTGTCTTGTTTACGGTTGCAAAGTCCTTGTACCAGGTAAGTGTTGTTGCTGTTTGCCTTTAGTTAAAAATTACAGGGAACAGTTTATCAGGTTGTAGTTTACTCTTGTTAGTTTTCATTAAACAGACCTTTTCACCAACTTCATGTCTGTCTTTTAGAGGGACAAATATACCTTATAGCTGTTTTTCTTCTCTATCTAATTGACTGTTATTGGCGCAGAGTACCTGTGTATCTGATCTGTGTGGAACCTTGCTTGGTATTACTAGCTTTAGCCCTGTGAGGGCTTGAACAATGTCTTACAGTGTTCCATAAACTAGTTCAAAGGGGCTCTTCACAGAAGATCTGTTCACTCAGGTACAGCACACAAGAGGGACAGTTGCTAACTTTAGGGTCAATTCATAGGGCTTCCAGAAGTGAGCCTGGCAAGCGCTTACACTAAGCTATCATTTAATTGCTTGACTCTGCTGTTAGTCTTGGGGTGGTAGGAAGTGGTTAATGTATGTTTCACACCTTTTTTAAGGTACACATTTGTGTCACTGGAGGCTAATTCTTTGCCTCCATCTATAATCAACAATTCTGGCTTTCCAAATTTGCTGATGATTTACTTGCCTATTAACCTGTGCATGTTGTTGCCAGTGTGGGCTTTGACATCCTGAGCCACTAGCCATAATGTGGAAAAGTCAATAGCAGTGATTATTTACTTCTTATTTTTGCCCTTCCCTGTCATGGGACCTACAATTTCTAGTGTCCATGTTGTAAATTGCACAATTAATGCTATTTCAATCTGGCCTTCAAATATTGATAGTTGCAAAGATTTGGCAGGTTTTGCCTTCAAGTTTGGAAATTCCTTGCCTTCTACAAATGGGTCTGGTTCAATATCCACCCATTCTGGATTATTGTACCTGTCTGTGATTGATCCTGGTATGACCTCATCCCAACGTGACCCCCTCAGCCACTCTGTCTTCCTATTGAGAGATCACCATCCCTTGTCTACTATTTAAAGTAGAATCATTACTCCTAATAAAGAGAGGTTTATCCACACTTGCGTTAGCATTGATAATCTTCAAGCTTTTTCCTTTCCTTTTTGCCAAAAGGACTTTTACATCTTGTTTTCCAGGAAATTAAGGTATGTGCCCTTAATTTTGCCCTGAAGTCTAACCTAAGGCTAGCTTCAAACCTCAAATCTTTTGTAATAAAGATTTCTACCGTGTCTTCCAGGATGTTGTCCCCTGGAGCCAAACACAAAAAAATGGTGCTCACTACAGGGGCTGCAAGCCCCTTGGTTACCCTGTTCCCACGCGCATTCTCTGGTCCCTCTCCCTTTGTTTCCAAAATACCCAATCAACCTAAAGTTTCTAGTCCCCCTATAGAAGAAGACATCATTGATACCCCCTCAAATCTTATGGTATTGGTTCTGTCTCCTGGGCCTGCGTGGGCCCCCCCTTCCAGCTTTCTCTCTCAACTACAAGCAAGCTTGTGCTACTACCCGCTCCCTTCTTCATTCTGACACAGTGGCAATGCACTCTGTCCCTAGCCTCTGTCTCAGGTACGCCTCTGAAGACCTATACTCCTTCCTTTTGAACTTCAGTCTCCCCCTGTGTTGATGGAATCCATGGATACTATTGGCGTGTTGGTCAACCAGTTCATCCAACCTGCCTTGGTTCACTACCAACTTGCCTTAGGATCCCAGAATCAGCTATTAGATGCTGTAGCCACCGCTATCTCAAATAACCATGCTCAAAATACGGCCTATCAAGAATGGTCACACAGCCTCTTTGCTTGTATTTCTGATAACCAGCAAGACTAACTGGCGTCACAGAAGTACTTAACTGCCTCCCTGAACTCCCTTTGTTCCTTGCTCCCTGGATACATAAAGGATCAACTATGCAAATTAGATGAACATCAGGCAGCGTGTGGTGAGCAAATTGAGGCCAATCTGCTAAACCATTGGAAGGAATTTGAAACTCTGGTTAAAGAGCTCAATCAATTCAGAGAGCATGTCAACTTAAAACTTAAATTGAAAGGAGTGCATGTTGATACTTGGGGCCGCCATCTGCAGCATCAATACAGTCTGGATAAGGCTGCACTAAGCGACACTCTATACCAGGTGCAGAATTATGTGGATGATAGGGTAGTGTGTATTGAGGTGACTCCTCCCGCTCCTCCTGTCAAGACACCATTCAATTTTGAAACCAAGGTATGGGAGGTCATTGCCAAACTCAAGGCTACTACTTGATAGAAAGCTTCTGTGCAAAACCCCCCTCCAGTCAAACCAATGCCTGACCCTCGTATTGCCTCTCTCACTGATCAGGTGATTATCTTACAAGGTGAAATAAAGTACTTAAGACAGTGCCTCTCTAATTATGAAGATTTGTCATCTGAATCTGAAGAGGAAGGTGAAGTTGTTAATACTCACACTCATGACAATCATGGTTGTTGCCCTGGTCTGGAAGGTCAACCCTGGGTCTACTGTGCGTGTGCTCTAGACCAACTTGCCAAAGTGACAAATGGTGTAGCTGATAGACAAGACACATTGGAAAGAGAGGTTGAAAACCTCTCCCGCTTTACCAAGACCCTGAATGGACAACTTGTCCCCTTGGTTACTCAGACCACTTCTCTGGCTACTCCTGTCAATAGGATTGCTGGCACCTTGGCGGTACAACAAATCAAGATTGACAAGTTTGGGACTGCTGCCATCACTGCTAGAGATAGTAGTGGGCATAAAAAACTCTACCTTGGACACTCTAGAGGAAATCCTTTGACTCCTCTGGGAGAGACAACCTGCTACTGATCCAAGTTTTAAGGCAACCCTCCTATTAACGTCCTCAACCCTGGTGAAAACAGTCAGTCCTCACCCTTGTCTATCAACCTGAACTACAGACCGACCTTCAAGAGGATATTTGATCCAAAGACCTCTACCATTACTGCATTTCTAACCATTTACAAAACTGCAATGTGTAGGACTACCAACAAGCTCAAGAAGGAACACATCCTCACCTGTCTCATTCCACTTGCCAGAAAGTTGTGGTCCCTGAGCTCCCCTCCATTGTCACTTGGAAGGATATGAAGTGACTCCTTATTTAGGAATTTGGAGGAGATCTCAGCTTGGAGGTCAATAAGGATGCATTTATGCACATTGCTTTTAAGCCCAAGGAAACCCTGACTGAGTTTTCTGGTTGCTTCTACATTGAAAGCCAGCAGTTAATTAACAGTTGACATATAGCTCCCTGGGAAGCCTACACAGCTTGTTCAAATGCTTTGAAGGTGAACCAGCTTCTATGCCTACATTTTAAGGCACACAAGGCTTTGCTCACTTTCATGAAGAGTATTAAGACACTCCTACAAGACATGCATTTGACATAAGGAGGTATGGTGGTATGTGAAAATAGAGAAAGCAATGCTGGGACTACCTCTTGTATGCCACGCATTATGACCCTGGGGAATGGTGGGTAGGCTAAGAGGCAAGGCTGCCATAACTGTGGCCAAATTGGGCACTACTTGCGTACTTGCACTAATCCTTGAGTGGAAGGTTGTGATTCCAAGGAACAGGCTGGAAAAGAGAGGTCAGCTTAGAAATGAAGACACTCTCTGCTGACCAATCTCCCCTGTCTTCCCCTGATCCTCTGTCTGATGATAAAGCTCCCTCTTCCTCTGGCCCAACTATCCTTCATCTATTTCACAATCTCTCCAGTGATTCAGAGCCTAAAGATTCTGATAGTGAGAACTCTGATAGTTATGGCTATTCCGTCCTGGCTGTTCTGGAAACCATCCCTGTACCATACAAGCTTTGCTCTGGGAAGACTACCACCTCTTCCCAAGTACCTGCAAGTGAGCTAAGTCCATGGTGGCTTGCTCATACCTAGCCCAAGCCCACCAACCTCCTGTCTTGGTTGACTCTTCTGAGGAAGCAGCTGAGCTAGCCAAAGCTTTTTTCCAAAACGTAACTGTATCCCTCCTGCTACAGACTGTATATAAGGAAATTCCTGCGTTACAATGAATGCTAGCTAAATGGGAAAAGGAGTTAGAGGCTGCACAAGATGTGTTGCCAGTCTTGCCCCCTTTTTTAAAAGGATACAACCCAAGTGCTAGTATCAATCCAAAAGGTTAAGATCAAAGTCATCTTGGACACGGGTTCCCCAGTCAACGTGGTATCTTCCAAACTAATGAAGAAACTTAAGTTGACCCCTAACCTCAACTATACGCAGTCTTATGGCACAGCTGGCATGGCACAAACACGGGCCATTGGGGCCTACTCTGCTCTACCCATGAGGTTTGAGAAACTCCTTATTGCTTTCCCCACTGTGGTCCTTGAGAACAAAAGCTATGACCTCTTGGTTGATACTCAATTCCTCCAAGAATATAATGGGATTGAAAATTACAAGATGGATACCTTTTGCTCTTGCAATATGAAGTTTCTTTGATTTTTGAAGAACCTCCTCACCTCCCAGGAAAATGTATTAAAACTTGTGTGCTTGAGTACCCTACAGATATCTTCTCTCTCAAGTATAGAACTCACTCCTCCAACACATGTACCCCTCCTCCTTCCTGCCCTGCAGAAGAAGGGGTACCTCTGCTAGCTCCAACAGCTATAACCATCCCCCTGGGCTCTCAGCTGGTGATTGATTCCCAGATTTCTTATGAGCTACCTGAAAATTCATTCTTGGAACTTTACTCACCTGAATCCTTAAGTTACACAGAGCCCCGCCTGTGTCCTGGGATTCTAGATCAAACCCACAAAGAGCCTGTACAATTACTGCTTGCTAACCTGATGGCCCTGCCCATGCAGGAGACTGGAGGCCAGGTTGTGGGACATGGTTGTATACTGGGAGCAGAACAAGTATCCTCCCTCTACTCTTTGGAACTTTCAGTGGTTTTAATCTACCTTAAGACAATCCTCAAGTTCTCTCTTTGTTCACTGCTGCTGATCTCCCCCAACTGTCCCCTGTTCAACAAAAAGACGTGTTGGACCTGCTCAATCAGTTCAGCAATATCTTTGCCTCTGGACCTACAGACTATGGCCTAGCTAAAGGAGTCATCCATCAGATTGATAATTGGGATGTGCTCCCTTTTTTGTGCTAAACCATACCGCTGTAGTAGAGTGAAGGATGCTCAGGTGTCTAAATAACTCAAGCAGCTGCTGGACGCTGGTTCCTAGCTCCTTCTCAAAGTCCTTGGGCCTCTCCTTTGCTGATCCTAAAGAAGAAAGATGGTGGGAACCACACTGTAATGGACTTTTGCTGCCCAACTCTCTCATTAAGAAAGACTCATATCCCTTGCCCAGAATTGACAATGCTCTCAGACAGCTGGGTAGTTTCAAGTTTTTCTCTGCCATGGATCTTTCTTTGGGGTACTGGCAAGTTGACTTATCTCCTGAAGATCAAGAAAAGGCTGTGCTTATCACCTCAGAAGGCCTTTTTGAACCCACTTGTATGCCCCAAGGACTCTGCAATGCCCCTGCTACATTTCAACGGGCTATGGACTCCATCCTACAAGACCTAAAGCTCTCTTGTGTCCTTGTGTACCTTGATGATATCACCATATTCAGCGCTACCTTTACCAACCACTTGGAACACCTCAAGGCTGTCTTCATCAAGATTTGCAAAGCTGGCTTGAAACTCAAACCCTCCAAGTGCTCCTTCTTCAAGGAACATCATGAGTTCTAAGGTCATGAAGTCACTCAAAATGGGATCTGCCCCATGAATAATAAGGTGGAAGCCATCAACAAGATGCTACCTCCCACAAACCTTTGTGAGGTTCAAGTGTTCCTTGGTATGATGGGCTACTACCAACAGTTCATACCTAACTTTGATGAACTAAGTGAGCCTCTTGTCCAAATGCTTTGCAATGTCCCCTTTGAATGGACTGACAGTCAACAGCAAGCATTCAAAGCACTGAAGGCCAAGCTCAAGGAGGCTCCTATCTTAGTCTATACTGATTATGATAAATAGTTCATCTTATATACTAATGCTAGTGGAGTAGCTGTGGATATCATCCTTGCCCAACTTGACAATGAAGGCGTGGATCAACCTGTAGCCTACTTGTCAAGGGTCCTTAATAAGCACAAGAAGATCTACAGTGTCACTGAGAAGGAATGTTTGGCAGTGCTGCATGTGGTGAAACAGTTTTGGCATTACATTTACAGGACCCACTTCACGGTAGTCACAGAACACTTCTTCCTCAAATGGCTATAACAGCTAAAGTAACCTGAAGGTCAACTAGCGTGTTGGGCTCTGCGTCTACAAGGTTATGATTTCACTGTGATACACCATCCTGGGGCCCAACATCAGAACACTAATGGCCTGTCAAGAGTGCCAATCCTAGCTATCCATCCTGCTGATGCTGATTGGCTATACAATTTAATAGGGTATCCTGAATCTTGGACCACTGAGCCAGAAGACATCCACTTGGCACTACAGACCCTATCCAAGGACACTATAATTTGTGATAGATAACTCTTCAAAAAGGTTAACAATGCCTACCTACCCTACGTTTGCCCTAGCATGAGGATAGCCATTATCCTCCAAGCACATATTGACACTGGCCATGGAGGCATAGCCAAGAGTCATTACTGGTTGTGTAAAAACTTCTATTGGGAAAACATGCGCCTCTTGATCCCTGATGTCCTTGCCTCCTGTCATTCCTGTCAGCTCTAACGCCCTTGCCCGTCCCAACACCAGTTCAAACTCACCCTTCCAAAACATGCCTTCCACAAGGTGAGTATTGATGCTGTTGGGTCTTTCCCTTGATCTAGGTAGGGATGTTGGTTTATCTTGGTTGCTGTAGACCACTTTAGCAATTGGGTTGAAGCCAGAGCCACAAAAGATATAACTGCTAAGACCACAGCTACTTTCTGGCTGCAAGACATTTTCTATCAACATGGCTGCTCTCAATTTCTACTCTCTGACAATGGTACCAACTTTAATGCTCGCCTCATCACTTCTATTGTCAAAGCTATGGGAACTCACCAGTCATTCTCTTCACCATATAACCCCTCAACCAATGGAACTGTTGAATGAGAAAACTCCACCCTGGTGTCTATAATGAGAAAACTCACGCTTTCTGACGCTGCCAATTATGACATGTTTCTCCCTGCTGCCCTCTTTGCTTACTGACTCAGTAGGCACCAGGTGACTTGCCAATCCCCTTTTTCCATGCTGTATGGACGTGAGGCCACTACCTCCTTAATCTTGGGACCCTGTTTGATCAAATTTGATACGTCTGCAAATCCTGAGGCTTGCGTTAAAGACTTAACCAATTGTATCATTGACATCCAGGCAACCGCTTACTTCACTGCTTACAAGGTTAAGGCCGTGGAGATCTCCCTGTCCAATGCTGCTAGAGCTCCCCTCCTCAAGTATCAAGTAGGCAATATATTTCTCTACTACCAGAATTGTACAGGTGGTAGAGCCCATAAGCTGGATTCCCTCAGGGTTGGGCCCTGTGAGGTCACCTTAAAGAAGGGTGTCGAGTATACCCTAAAACTACTGTCTTCTGGACGTCCTTTTGCACGCATTCACTACAAATTCCTCCACAAATATCAACTCCCTGTGTTTAATCTTGAGGGGGGAGATGTCATAAATTGCGCAATTAATGCTATTTTGATCTGGCCTTTGAATATTGATAGTTGCAAAGATTTGGCTGGTTTTGCCTTTGAGTTTGGAAATTCCTTGTCTTCTGCAAATGGGTCTGGTTTAATATCCACCCATTCTAGATTATTGTACCTGTCTGTGATTGATCCTGGTATGACCTCATCCCAACGTGACCCCCTCAGGCACTCTGTCTTCCTATTGAGTGATCACTGTCCCTTGTCTACTATTTAAAGTAGAATCATTATCCTAATAAAGACATGTTTATCCACATTTGTGTTGGCGTTAATAATCTTCAAGCTTTTTCCTGTCCTTTTTGCATAAAGGACTTTTACATCTTGTTTTCCAGGAAATTAAGGCATATACCCTTAATTTTGCCCTGAAGGCTAACCTAAGGCTAGCTTCAAACCTCAAATCTTTTGTAATAAAGATTTCCCGCTGTGTCCTCCAGGATATTGTCCCCTGGAGCCAAACACAACATTCCATACCTTTATAGGCAACTGAAATTGGATTGGTAGTACTGGCTTGAGAGTGTGGTTCTCTTAGAAAACTTTTTTAAGACCTCACATTGTTCCAGTACTTCATGAATGTCTCTGTACAGGGTAGTTCATTGAGCTTTGTGTTTTAGTAACTCATAAAGATTTCTACTCTTGGTTTGGCTGAGGTCCCTGTGATAGGGTAAGATTGTGTCAATTTTTTGATGTATGGGTACATAGGGACTAGTTATTACATTTGAAATCTTGTGGTGCAACATCCCATAGATGTTGGTAAACAGGTGTTTGTTCTTGATGACAGTTGCACACATTATGTCTGTGATGCCCAGGGGGGAAGCCTTTGGTCTTAGTCTGTAGTACCAAGAGCAGTCAATCATTATCCAACTCATTCTGTCCCCTCAAGGCTCACATTTAAAGCTGTGATAAGGCAGTAGTAGTAACTAACTCTGGACCAGGCTTGTATTAGATGTTTTTGTTGAATCTTTCAAGGAATACCATCCATCACACCTGCCTGTGAGAGGGTTTGTCTGTGTTTTTAAATAGACAAGGGACTTATGGCTGTGAGAGCTGAAACTCTTTCTGTCTTTTGAGGTAACAGTATAATTTAACCAGGCATTACACAATAGCCATAAGTTCCTTGTTGTGGACAGAATAGCAGAATCTGTGATCTGTTGCTTTTCAGGACTCCTACACCACTGGTAGGAATTCCCCAGTGTCAGTTCTGATCCAAAGTACGCCTCCTATGAATGTGTCTGAGGTGTCAGTTTCCACTTGATAGTCCCTGTGGCAAAACTCTTCACCAGTTAGTCAATTAATACAGATCTGTTGTTTGATTACTTCCAGAATTGTAAGAGTTCAAGATTGTATCTTAATTTGAAGTCATTCCAGATTGTCTAAGTCTACCAACTAGCTTCTGTATTTTAATATTACACCAATTAGGCATTAAATAACCAACTGATTAATTAAACAACTACAGGTATCAATCAACTATCCC
The DNA here is from genome assembly GCA_014839935.2 of Entomophthora muscae. Taxonomy (NCBI): domain Eukaryota; kingdom Fungi; phylum Entomophthoromycota; class Entomophthoromycetes; order Entomophthorales; family Entomophthoraceae; genus Entomophthora; species Entomophthora muscae. The sequence continues at coordinate 77,322 of QTSX02005686.1, read as the reverse complement.
AGTATTAAGCCCTCTGTAACCCCCTTGTGTTTCTGGGGCTATTATCACCTTCCCCTTGATTGCTGTGCTGACCATCAGCCGTCCAGCTTTTATTTCCCCCTTCCTTTCTCCGTGCAATAACCAACTTACCTTGATTTATCAAGTAAGTTGTATTATATAAAGCCCTCTTATTCTTATAATAAATATATACATTTATACCCCATTTTTATCTTCACCATCAATTGTTTTCTTTGAGTGTATAATTAAGGGACACAAAGGATAGTCACATTCATCTTTACTGAATTACCAATTAGCTTGACTAAAAGTTGCTACTTTAGGAGTTGCTTTTGAGTAGTTGCTGTTGCCACTACTCCAAACCCTTTGTTGTTCCTGTTGGTCCTAATACACTGATATAACAAATTACCTGTCTGGTTTCCAACCTGTACTATATTAAGCTATACTGACCAACCAATAAGTCTTTCTTATCACCCCATTATCAATTGTTTATTCTGTCAACTAACTGACTACTTCCAACTTGTAGTTTAAGAGCACCACAGTCCCCACCTCTTTTGGGGATTGCAAGATGGGGCAGACACCAGTTTTTTATCAGGCGGCAGAAACAAATGTCTTGTTGCAGAGTTAACACAAACTTGGACTTGGAACCTGTAATGGCAGATAATGGTACTATGTGGATGCCACAGTCTGGGATAAATTGGCATACATAAGCTATCACCCCTAGCAAGGTTCTAAGTTCTCTCTTATCCTTGAGGGGAGGCATATTGAAGATAGCTTGATTTTTTGTTCATCAGGTTTGATGCCATCCTTGGAAACTATATGCCTCATAAATTGTAGCTGTTTGTGGTAGAATTGACAAATTTAACAGTTTAGCTAGAGGTTTGTGTTGCATCAGGGTGGCAAACAGTGCCTCTAGGTCATTATGATGTTGTTCCACAGTTGGGTTATAAAATTGTGCTCTCTGTAATTTTGGGATGAAAAATGTGTCATAAACCTTTATCACATTAATGAACAAGGTGTTCACTCCACACATCAGAAGACTTGCTCTTGTGCACCTAGACAACATCATTGTTTAAATCCCATGATTAGTGTGAAACGCCATTTTAGGAATGTCTTCCTCCTTTATTTAAATCTTGTTGTATCCAGCTGTTAAACCAATTTTGAAGGACACAGTTGCACCACCCAGAACATAAAAAAGTTTTTGATAAGTGGTAATAGATAGTGGTTTCTTATAGTGATTTTTAGGGCCCTTTAGTCAGTGGCTAGCCTCAGGGACCCATACTTCTTTTCCACAAAGAATAAGGCAGCCCCAAAGGGGGATTGTGACGGCCTGGTGAGGCCCTTTTCTAGGGCCTCCTTAAGGTAGGCACAGAGGTATTGTCCTTGTTTGAGGTGAGTTGGTGTAATAACTGCTCTAACAGGTTTTCAGGCTTAGCAGTACTTAGATATGTGAGCACCAGGCAAGGTGGAGTACAACAAAATATGCCTTGCCAGCATAAAACTGAGGAGTTGTCAACCATTGATAATATATGAAGATTATAGTATTAACAACATAAGGAGTAGTTCAGGTGTTGATTGGCAACAGGGCAACAGAAAATAATACAGAGTTAGTGTATAGTAGTCAGTTAGATACCAGATAGACAATATATACTTTGGAAAGGATTCAGTTGTCAGTTGGCAACAAGACAAGACAACAGAGTTGGAACAGGGCTGTCAGAGAAATGGGTGTATGTTAATCAGTTGGAATCCGGACAGACAATGAATACCAGGGAATGGGAAGAGAGGATTCAGAAAGATAAGTGTCATACAGCAGACTTATGATTCCTAGGTTTCTCTATATTAACAGTGCTGAAAACATGGGCTCAACATCTGTTTATAGCTTACAGGAGCTATCATAGGTTTTATAGACCCAAGGTCTTCACTTTTTCAAAGGCAGTTGACAATTAACTTATCCAAGTTAAAGGAAAAACAACAGTATTAAGTTTACAATAAAAGGTCTCTGATTTATTACATAATTCAAGTGAAGATTATATAGGCATGTGTGAAATGATAGCCAACTGAAATTTTGATCAACAATATGGAATATTGATGTTCAATCAAGTTGGTTGCTACAGTTTCATGTGGAGATTACAACTGATAAGAGTGGTTGTAAGTTAGATCAGCAGTTTCAGTGGGTAACTGGTTGTTAAAAAAGGCAACTGTGGCAAATTGGGTATGATCTGGACAGATTATGGAACAGAAAGTTTAACAGATCACTCACACTTCATCTGAGAAACATATATGACATATTAAATTATCTGACCAACATCTTTGACCTATAGACTTTTCTGGCTGACAGATAAGGCCTATAGCTTTCTATGGAAAACAGTTAATGCCTATAGCATTATATGACCAACAGGTATGACCCATGCCCTCCTATGGCTAATAGATAAGGCCTATAGCCTAGTCTAGCCAAAAGAAGCTGATAAATAGCATTATAGCTCATAGCTGTTTCACCACAGCTGGTATATATAAAATACTTTGGATACCATGTCTTGAGTTGTACTGAGTTTTGAATGTGTTTCTCAGGCGGTAGTCCTGGCAGTGCCTCTTTGAAAATCTCCAGATGTTGAGCTACAATTTCCTGATCCTGGGGGATGGCATTATCTTGGTGTTTTTGAGTTTTATGACCTTGTACTGGCAGTAATCCCAGTTGATTGCTTTGAGATTATCTTTCTCTTCTTGAGTCTCTGTAATACGTACAAAGACATAGTCTCAGATAAGTTGGTATACTTTATCTGGGTGATTTGGTGGTTGAATCCTTCTTGTTTGATGGTTAACACAGAGGTGACCCAATCTACATGCAGGTTGTTGATCTCTTACCCAGTCCAAGCCAAGGCCTATGTAAAATATGGGGAAATCAATTATGGGTCCTTGGATGGTGGAGTGAAGGTTCTTTAGTGTTATAAAAAAGGGGGAAGTTTCCTGAGACACAGAAATGTTATGTTCATCAGCTAAAACCATGTTCTTAATCCGCAAAGGACTGGTGGATAACTTGAACTTGTTCACAAAGTTTCTATTTATGGGGGTATGGTCTGCGCCTGAGTCCAGGAGTGCCAAGCCTGTATAACTGCTGTTGTGTTTGGCTCCTGGGGACAACATCCAGGAGGACACGGCAGGAAATCTTTATACCAAAAGATTTAAGGTTCAAAGCTAGCCTTGGGTTAGCCTTCAGGGCAAAATTAAGGGCACATACCTTAATTTCCTGGAAAACAAGATGTAAAAGTCCTTTTGGAAGAAAGAACAGGAAAAAAGCTTGAAGAAAATTAAAGCCAACACAAATGTGGATAAACTTGTCTTTATTAGGAGAAAAAATTCTACTTAAATAGTAGACAAGGAACAATGACCACTCATTAGGAAGACAGCATAACTGAGGAGGTCATGTTGGGATGAGGTCATACTAGGATCAATCATAGACAGGTATGATAATCTGGAATGGGTGGATATTGAACCAGACCCATATGCAGAGGGCAAGGAGTTTCCAAACTCAAAAGCAAACCCAGCCAAATCTTTGCAACTATCAATATTCAAAGGCCATATTAAAATAGCATTAATTGCGCAATTTATGACATCTCCCCCCTCAAGATTGAACACAGGTAGTTGATAATTGCGGAGGAATTTGTAGTGAACACAGGCAAAAGGACATCCAGAAGACAGTAGTTTCACAGTATACTCAACACCCTTCTTAAAGGTTCTCTCACAGGGCCCAACCCAGAGAGAATCCAGCTTATGGGCTCTACTACCCGTACAATTCTGGTAGTAGAGAACTAGATCACCTACTTGATACTCAGGGAGGGGGGCTCTAGCATCATTGGGCGGGGAGAGCTTAAAGCCTTAACCTTATAGGCAGTGGAATAAGCTGTAGCTTGGATGTCAATGATACAATTGGTTAAGTCTTTAACATGGGCATCAGGATTTGCAGACAAATCAAATTTGATCAAGGGGGGTCCCAGATTGAGGGGGTAGCAGCCTCACGTCCATACAGCATGGCAAAAGGGGACTGGCCAGCCACTCAATGTCTACTGAGTCAGTAAGCAAAGAGGGTAGCAGGGAGGAACATATCCCAATTGGCAGCGTCAGAGAGCGTAAATTTCCTCATTATGGACACTAGGGTGGAGTTTGCTTGTTTGACAGTTCCATTGGTTGAGGGGTTATATGGTGCAGAGAATAATTGGTGAGTTCCCATAGCTTTGACAATAGAAGTGATGAGGCAAGCATTAAAGTTGGTACCATTGTCAGAGAGCAGAAATTTAGGGCAGCCATGTTGATAGAAAATGTCTTTCAGCCAGAAAGTAGCTATGGTCTTAGCAGATATATCTTTTGTGGCTCTGGCTTCAATCCACTTGCTAAAGTGGTCTACAGCAACCAATATAAACCAAAATCCCAACCTAGACCAAGGGAAAGACCCAACAGCATCAATACTCACCTTGTGGAAGGCATGCTTTGGAGGGATGAGTTTGAACTGGTGCTGGGACAGGCAAGGGCGTTGTTGCTGACAGAATGACAGGAGGCGAGGACATCAGGGATTAGGAGGCACATGTTCTCCCAATAGAAGTTTTTGCACAACCAGTCATGAGTCTTTGCTATGCCCCCATGGCCAGTGTCAATATGTGCTTGGAGCTTAATGGCTATCCTCATGCTAGGGCAAACGTAGGGTAGGTAGGCATTGTTAACCTTTTTGAAGAGTTGTCTATCATAAATTATAGTGTCCTTGGATAGGGTCTGTAGTGCCAAGTGGATGTCTTCTGGCTCAGTGGTGCAAGAGTCAGGATACCCTATTAACTTGAATAGAAAATCAGCTTCAGTGGGATGGATAGTTAGGATTGGCATTCTTGACAGGCCATCAGCATTCTGATGTTGGGCCCCAGGATGGTGTATCACAGTGAAATCATAACCTTGTAGACGCAGAGCCCAACACGCTAGTTGACCTTCAGGTTCCTATAGCTGTTGCAGCCATTTGAGGGAGGAGTGATATGTGACCACTGTGAAGTGGGTCTTATATATGTAGTGTCAAAACTGTTTCACTGCATGCAGCACCACTAAAAATTCCTTCTCAGTGACGCTGTAGTTCTTCTCTAGCTTATTGAGAACCCTTAACAAGTAGGCTACAGGTCAATCCACGCCTTCATTGTCAAGTTGGGCAAAGATGGTACCCATAGCTACTCCACTAGCAACAGTTCACAAGATGAACTATTTATCATAATCAGTATAGACTAAGATAGGAGCCTCCTTGAGCTTGGCCTTCAACGCTTTGAATGCTTGTGGTTGGCTATCTGTCCATTCAAAGGGGACGTTGCAAAGCAGTTGGACAAGGGGTTCACTTAGTTCAGCAAAGTCAGGTATTAACTGTTGGTAGTAGCCCATCATTCAAGGAATACTTGAACCTCTCAAAGATTTGTGGGAGGTAGCATCTTGTCAATGGCCTCCACCTTGTTATTCATGGGGCGGATTCCAGTTTGAGTGGCCTCATGACCTAAAAATTCAAGATTTTCCTTGAAAAAGGAGCACTTGGAGGGTTTGAGTTTAAAGCTAGCTTTGAGAATTTTGATAAGCACAGCCTTGAGGTGTTCCAAGTGGTTTGTAAAGGTAGCACTGAATAGGGTGATATCATCAAGGTACATAAGGACGCAAGAGAGCTTTAGGTCTCATAGGATGGAGTCCATACCCCGTTAAAATGTGGCAGGGGCATTGCAGAGTCCCTGGGGCATACAAGTGGGCTCAAAAAGGCCTTCTGAAGTGATAAGTGCAGCCTTTTCTCAATCTTCAGGAGATGAGTCAACTTGCCAGTATCCCAAAGCTAGATCCATGGCTGAGAAAAACTTGGAGCCACCCAGCCGTCTGAGAGCATTGTCAATTCTGGGCAAGGGTTACAAGTCTTTCTTAGTGAGAGAGTTCAGGCGACAATAGTCCATTACAATGTGATGTCCGCCATCTTTCTTCTTAAGGATCAGCAAAGGAGAGGCCCAAGGACTTTGGGAAGGAGCTAGGAACCAGCGTCCAGCAGCTGCTTGAGTTATTTAGACACCTGAGCATCCTTCACTCTACTACAGCGGTATGGTTTAGCACAAAAAAAGGGAGCACATCCCGAGTATCAATCTGATGGATGACTCCTTTAGCTAGGCCATAGTCTGTAGGTCTAGAGTCAAAGATAATGCTGATCTGATTGAGCAGGTCCAACACTTTTTTTGTTGAACAGGGGACAGTTGGGGGATATCAGCAGCAGTGAACAAAGAGAGAACTTGAGGATTGTCTTAAGGTAGATTAAAACCACTGAAAGTTCCAAAGAGTAGAGGGAGGATACTTGTTCTGCTCCCAGTATACAACCATGTCCCACAACCTGGCCTCCAGTCTCCTGCATGGGCAGGGCCATCAGGTTAGCAAGCAGTAATTGTACAGGCTCTTTGTGGGTTTGATCTAGAATCCCAGGACACAGGCGGGGCTCTGTGTAACTTAAGGATTCAGGTGAGTAAAGTTCCAAGAATGAATTTTCAGGTAGCTCATAAGAAATCTGGGAATCAATCACCAGCTGAGAGCCCAGGGGGATGGTTATAGCTGTTGGAGCTAGCAGAGGTACCCCTTCTTCTGCAGGGCAGGAAGGAGGAGGGGTACATGTGTTGGAGGAGTGAGTTCTATACTTGAGAGAGAAGATATCTGTAGGGTACTCAAGCACACAAGTTTTAATACATTTTCCTGGGAGGTGAGGAGGTTCTTCAAAAATCAAAGAAACTTCATATTGCAAGAGCAAAAGGTATCCATCTTGTAATTTTCAATCCCATTATATTCTTGGAGGAATTGAGTATCAACCAAGAGGTCATAGCTTTTGTTCTCAAGGACCACAGTGGGGAAAGCAATAAGGAGTTTCTCAAACCTCATGGGTAGAGCAGAGTAGGCCCCAATGGCCCGTGTTTGTGCCATGCCAGCTGTGCCATAAGACTGCGTATAGTTGAGGTTAGGGGTCAACTTAAGTTTCTTCATTAGTTTGGAAGATACCACGTTGACTGGGGAACCCGTGTCCAAGATGACTTTGATCTTAACCTTTTGGATTGATACTAGCACTTGGGTTGTATCCTTTTAAAAAAGGGGGCAAGACTGGCAACACATCTTGTGCAGCCTCTAACTCCTTTTCCCATTTAGCTAGCATTCATTGTAACGCAGGAATTTCCTTATATACAGTCTGTAGCAGGAGGGATACAGTTACGTTTTGGAAAAAAGCTTTGGCTAGCTCAGCTGCTTCCTCAGAAGAGTCAACCAAGACAGGAGGTTGGTGGGCTTGGGCTAGGTATGAGCAAGCCACCATGGACTTAGCTCACTTGCAGGTACTTGGGAAGAGGTGGTAGTCTTCCCAGAGCAAAGCTTGTATGGTACAGGGATGGTTTCCAGAACAGCCAGGACGGAATAGCCATAACTATCAGAGTTCTCACTATCAGAATCTTTAGGCTCTGAATCACTGGAGAGATTGTGAAATAGATGAAGGATAGTTAAGCCAGAGGAAGAGGGAGTTTTATCATCAGACAGAGGATCAGGGGGAGACGGGGGAGATTGGTCAGCAGAGAGTGTCTTCATTTCTAAGCTGACCTCTCTTTTCCAGCCTGTTCCTTGGAATCACAACCTTCCACTCAAGGATTAGTGCAAGTACGCAAGTAGTGCCCAATTTGGCCACAGTTATGGCAGCCTTGCCTCTTAGCCTACCCGCCATCCCCCAGGGTCATAATGCGTGGCATACAAGAGGTAGTCCCAGCATTGCTTTCTCTATTTTCATGTACCACCATACCTCCTTATGTCAAATGCATGTCTTGTAGGAGTGTCTTAATACTCTTCATGAAAGTGAGCAAAGCCTTGTGTGCCTTAAAATGTAGGCATAGAAGCTGGTTCACCTTCAAAGCATTTGAACAAGCTGTGTAGGCTTCCCAGGGAGCTATATGTCAACTGTTAATTAACTGCTGGCTTTCAATGTAGAAGCAACCAGAAAACTCAGTCAGGGTTTCCTTGGGCTTAAAAGCAATGTTCATAAATGCATCCTTATTGACCTCCAAGCTGAGATCCCCTCCAAACTTCTCAATAAGGAGGCGCTTCATGTCCTCCCAAGTGACAATGGAGGGGAGCTTGGGAACTACTACTTCTTGGCAAGTGGGATGGAGGCAGGTGAGGATGTGTTCCTTTTTGAGTTTGTTGTTAGCCTTACACATTGCAGTTTTGTAGATGGTTAGAAAGGCGACAATGGTAGAGGTTTTTGGATCAAATATCCTCTTTAAGGTTGGTTTGTAGTTTGGGTTGATAGACAAGCTTGAGGACTGACTGTTTTCACCAGGGTTGAGGACATTAATATGAGGGTTGCCTTCAAACTTGGATTCAGCAGCAGGTTGTCTAGCCCAGAGGAGTCAAAGGCTTTCCTCTAGAGTGTCCAAGGTAGAGCTGTTCTGCCCACTGATGTCCCTAGCAGTGGCAGCAGCAGTCCCAAATTCACTAATCTGATTTTTTGTACTACCAAGGTGCCAGCAATCCCATTTACAAGAGTAGCCAGAGAAGTGGCCTGAGCAACCAAGGGGACAACTTGCCTATTTAGGGCCTTGGTAAAGCAGGAGAGGCTTTGTACCTCTCTTTACAACGCACCTTGCCTATCAGCTACATCATTTGTCACTTCTTCCAGTTAATCTAATGCACACACACAGTTGAACCGGGGTTGACCTCCAGACCAGGGCAACAACCATGATTGTCATGAGCGAGAGTATTAACAACTTCACCTTCCTTGTCATCTTCAGATTCAGATGAAGAACCTGCAGAATTAGAGAGGTGGTGTCTTAAGTACTTGATTTCACCTTGTAAGATAGCCACCTGATCAGTGAGGGAGGCAATGTGAGGGTCAGGCATAGATTTGACTGGAGGGGGTTCTGAACAAAAGCTTGATGTCAAGTGGTAGCCTTGAGTTTGGCTATGGCCTCCCATACCTTGGTTTCAAAATCAGATGGGGTCTTGACAGGAGGAGCGGGAGGAGTCACCTCAATAGACGCTACCCTGTCATCCACATAATTTTGCACCTGGTATAGAGTGTTGCCTAGTGCAGCCTTACCAGACCATATTGATTCTGCAGATGGCGGCCTCAAGTATTAACATGGGCTCCTATTAATTTTTAGTTGCAAGTTGACATGCTCCCTCAATTGATTAAGCTCACTAACCAGAGTCTCAAAGTCCTGGAAATGGTTTAGCAGAAAGGCTAAATTTGCTCACACCAGTTGTCTGATGTTCATACCTTTTGCATAGTTGGTCCTTTATGTATCCAGGGAGCAAGGAACAAAGGGAGTTCAGGGAGGCGGTTAAGTACTTCTGTGACACCAGTGAGTTGCGCTGGTTGTCAGAAATACACTCAAAGAGACTGTGTATCCATTCTTGATAGGCCATATTTTGAGCATGGTTATTTGAGACGGCGGTGGCTACAGCATCTAATAGTTGATTCTGGGATCTAAGGCAAGTTGGTGGTGAACTAGGGAAGGTTGGATGAACTGGTTAATCAACACGCCAATAGTATCCATGGATTCCATCAATGCAGGGGGAGACCAAAGTCCAAAAGGAAGGAGTACAGGTCTTCAGAAGTGTACCCAGGACAGAGGCCAGGGACAGAGTGCATTGCCACTGTGCCAGAATGGAGAAGGGAGTGGGCAGCAGCACAAGCTTGCTTGTAGTTGAGAGAGAAAGTGGGAAGGGGCCCACACAGGCCCAGGAGACAGAACCAATACCATAGGATTTGTAGGGGCATTGGTGATGTCTTCTTCTAGAGGGGGACTAGAACCTTAGGTTGATTGGGTATTTTGGAAACAAAGGGAGAGGTACTAGAGAATGTGCGTGGGAACAGGTTAACCAAGGGGCTTGCAGCCCCTGTAATGAGCACCATTTTTTTGTGTTTGGCTCCAGGGGACAACATCCTGGAGGACACGGCAGAAATCTTTATTACAAAAGATTTGAGGTTTGAAGCTAGCCTTAGGTTAGCCTTCAGGGCAAAATTAAGGGCACATACCTTAATTTCCTGGAAAACAAGATGTAAAAGTCCTTTTGGCAAAAAGGAAATGAAAAAGCTTGAAGATTATCAATGCCAACGCAAGTGTGGATAAACCTCTCTTTATTAGGAGTAATGATTCTACTTTAAATAGTAGACAAGGGACAGTGATCACTCAATAGGAAGACAGCATAACTGAGGAGGTCATGTTGGGATGAGGTCATACTAAGATCAATCATAGACAGGTATGATAATCTGGAATGGGTGGATATTGAACCAGACCCATATGCAGAGGGCAAGGAGTTTCCAAACTCAAAAGCAAACCCAGCCAAATCTTTGCAACTATCAATATTCAAAGGCCATATCAAAATAGCATTAATTGCGCAATTTACAACAACTGCAAAAGCAGAAAGGATAAGACATCTGTTTATTGGCATGTCTGGCAATGGTGTAAAGAAACAGGTCCTCTGAGGGTGTTTGGATCATTGGACACTGGTCCACATCCTCAGGTTGGTATTCATTATTGGGTGATTCAGGAGTTGTGCAGGGAGAGCTTGGCTCGCTTAATGCTCTTACTGGGCTTTTCCCTTGTCTTGGTTGCCTTGTGTGGCAGTGATACAGAAATGGGTACAGTTTGACTGACCACTGTTCCTGTTTCCATGTCCATATGAACTTTTGGGTTTATGGTTTGTTTTTTCCGTTATTCCCAGGGGGTGGTCAATTAAAATGCCTGTCTGGGTGAGAGTCTTTGGGCCTCTCTTGTTTTCTGGTTTGCTCTTTGTGAAGAGTGTTAGAGGTTTGATCTGCTCTCTCTGTCTTGAATTAAAGGCTTTGGAGGTTGATTACTTGGTCTAAGTTGATGTGTCTCATGAAGTGGGGTTTGAGGGCATTGTAGTACATAAGGTTTATTGTGGTATTATCAAAAGCCATCAACAAAGGCACATGTAAGTGCAGATATTTGTAAGCTCTTTTTAATTCCTTCACTGTATCAGTTTGTATCAAGTTCTTCACCTGGTGGATAACCTTGAGGGCATTATTCTTCATTACAAACCTAGCCAAAAAGTCTTGCTTGAAGGTCTCAAATTACTTCTCTTTATGGTCCTTATGCCACTTGTCACACCAAGTACCTGCATTGTGGATCAGGCAAATAGAGCTTTCTGCAATCCAGATGCAATTTAGACATTCCATCTGTGTTGGCTTGTTCTGGGCAGACTGGATTCACACTGTGGCATTGTTGTTGTTGGCTCCTGCAAACAACTCCAAGGCAACACTGTGAAGTTTCTGGGCTATGTGAGAAGGCATGCTGCTCTCATAATTGATTTGAGGTGTGGAGGGGGGCTTGAAAGAAGCCTTGTGCAGACAAGGCATTGAAGGCAGGAACTGTTATTAACATGTTTTGGTCAAGGACATGCCATTATAATATATCAGCACCTTGCGTGTAGGGCTTTAAAATCAAAGAGAGCCCAGACGTGATTATTTTGTATATTTGTTGACCACAACAAGTATGGAAAGCAGGAGGAATTTTGAAAAGAAAGGTAGGATGGAGAACCTACCTGTGCTACCAATGCTGTAACTTTGCTATATTATCAGAGTTACATAGGGATAAATTATTAGAAACTAGATCATTATCTCTATTGCTATAGTGGAATTATATAGCTGGGATAAATCATCATAAGAGAGACAAGATTGGGACAATCAATCATTTGGATTGGGCAGGGGGTGATGTGATACTTGTTATGAGTGAAGCACCAAATCAAGCTATCCACTGAGCTGAGATTCTCACTGGTTCTTGTTTCTGAAATTGGTAATTTGATTTGTTTTCTGCATTTGTCTACAGGTTATAAAACAGTCAGTTTAAGTGGCACAGAAAATCTTGTGTAGAACTTTGCTTTAGTTAACCCCGTTGTTTCAACATCTGTTTTTATACTCTATAATGTAGCAGAACTTTCAGTTGAATTTTCAGGTGTGGCTTTATATTAGTAACTACTTTTCATAACTCTATGGTAAGCTCTTATCAGAAACATATAAGGCCAACCAAAGTAGGTTTTATTTTGGAAGTTTATCTCTGTCTAAGATGAAAGCTTGTTTGTTTTTGTTACTGGTGTTACAACATCTTTGATTACTCCCTCTTAGGTAATTAACGCCCTGAGTAGTTCACCAAATGGCTCACCAACTAATTATTAAGCCAGTAGCACTAATATCATTTGGCCATCTATTACGGGGATTAAACAATCCAGATCTTAAGCGGAACACAACTTGAATAAGCCTTGTTACTTAAGAGAAACATTACTCAGATAAGCCCCATGACCCCCATGACATACATGAACAGTATGTGTCTTTCCATGATACTATATTATCCTATATTCATATCAAATAAAGTATCATTCTCTTTTTAATTTCCCCCTTATCTTGTTTATTATACTTCTTAGAAGTATATACATGACAGTGGTAGCACAGGTAGGTTATCCACACCTACATAACTTTAAAGAAAATTCCTCCTAAGAAAAGGATCTAGCAAATGGCTCTCTCTGAAGGTTGGAGAGATTAAAAAGAAGGACAGGACATCTGTGGGGTTCCTGTTTATCAGTCCCTAAAGTGTGTCCTGGGTCATAGCCAGGGACTGGCTTGGAGGATTTTTCATTCTCCAGTAGTGGTGAGTGGTTAGCCAGAAGCTTGTACTTTGCCTGAATAAGTGCAAACTCTTCCAGCATTTTCCCAATGACTAGGTAGGCATCCCCACCATACACCTGTACTTCAGTGGGCGCTAGCCCCTCTATGGGTATGTACCAATCCTGTAACAACCTGGTAAATTCATTTCCTCTAAACTCCCTTCTCTTATCTGTCATCTCAAGATGCCTAGTCACTTTCTCCCACTCCTCCTGGGCAGACTTACTGGAGGCAAATCTTCTACAACCTTGAAGATAGGTATCTTCCTCCCCTTGGCTAGGTTAAAATATATGGGTAGCTCACTCATAGGGCTTGTATTTTTATCACAGGAAATTTTGGGCAGGAGCCATAATAGGCTTTTATTCACGGTCAGAAGGAAGATCCCCTTAGAAGCCTTCTGATAAAAGGCCTGTGTATAGAGAACAATGTGGTTTTTGCCAATATTTGGAGTCCTTTAACAATCTCTTGGACTCCTTGTACTTGGTCTTGGGCTCCTGCACCTTTATTTTGGGCTCCTGTGGTCTGTTCCATATCAGGCTTCTTTTCCTTAGCCTTGTCTTCTGTATCTTAGGCTTCTTCACCTTTAGCTTGGTCTTCAGATTCTTTTGTAGCCCTAGTGGCCTTTGTAATCCACTTGATCCAGTCCCTGAAAAGCCTCAGATAGCTCTTCTTTTTATAGCTCCTTTTCCAAGTCCAAATTTCTCTCATAACTCTTCTTTTCTGAAGCTTAAATTATCCTGTTTTTCTCTCTCTACAATATATTAAGCTTTAAAAATTACTTCAGCCAATGAAAGCCCTTAATTTCTTCTTCTGCTCCTCATTTTTTAGGCTTTAACTCTTAAGTTAAAGCCCTCAAAACACTGATCAAATAAACTTTGGCTTGCAGCCAATCATACACATCAATTCAACTTTTTTGCCAAACAGTTTACCCAAATGGCTTGCTCTTGACTATGGTTCAAACTTGAAGCTGTCTTGCTCTGGGTAAACAACTGCTCTGCGTTGTAAACAGGTTTGCCATGATTCCTGTCATGTTTCTCCAGAAAATCTCAAGCACTTTTACCTATGTTTTACATAGGGGATTTTCAAACCCTTGATTCTTTAACATTTCTCTGTATTTCCCCGCATTTTTTTCATTGTTTCACACCTTCAAACTTGCCTGTTTCTTGCCTCTCAACTCTCCTAGCTGTTCTTGGCAAAATTTGCTTTTACTGTCCTGTTTCTGACCTCTTTCTGGCTCCTTTCTGCTCAATTCAAACTTAATAAATTCAAAGTTAATCACTGCAAATAATTTCATTTTTTCTTTCTTTCTTGATATTTAATTCTTTTATACCATATCTTTGGCAGTCTAAAATCCTTATTTAACTGCTTCTTATATTAATATTTTCTCTCTTAAGACCCCAACATCAGCATTCCAGCCTCTATATCCATCTGGCCAGACCTTTTAAAACATCTTCTAGCTCCATAGCTAGTCCTGCGCTATTATCTTCTTGTCCTTAAACCATCTCTTCAACCATATCTTCCAGCTCTTCAGCTTAACCATAAAATCAGTCCATCTTAGTTTACAACCAGCTCTGTTCAGTCCTCATACAGCTTATCCTTACTAGGAACTACCTTGGTTCCACTGGCACAATGAACCCTTTTGGTTCCTACAATTCAATATGAATTAACAGTCCATCAACTAGCCTTCACTGTGACCAAACAGTCCCCCCTGCTAGTCTTCTCTGTTAATTCCGTGAACCACCTCAGTTCTTTATCTCAGTCCCCATTACCAGAACTTGTAGGCCCAGGCATGAGTCTACATTAAACTGCTGTTTGACTGGGCCCTTGCAAGTTTAATCCACTTAGGCCATCCAACCATAGATCAATAAAGTATATGTCATTGTTTTTACTCACATAGATTATTAAGTCTGGGCTTTCAGTTTCAAAGTAATCAGCTTTACTTCCCAGAGGCCTAATCATACCAAGTTCAGCAGCTGCTTCCCCAATCAACTGTCTTGATGACGCCCCTGAGCATATCTATGCCCTCCAATGCTCACTTTAGGTTCTCCCCAAAGCTCCCATAGGGACAGAAACAAAGACACCCTATCAGTCTGTTAGGTAGAATTTTTGCTCACAGACCTCCTTTAAGTGTATCAGGGTATGTAGAGCCCTCATAGTTCTTCCTCTCCCTGCAGCCTGTGCTATCTGTCAGGGGTCCAAAACTCACAGCCCTGGTAGACAAGTCCTCTATCATGCTGGCATACACTTCTACCTTGATAGCCAGTGTTACCCACCAGGGTCTAAACAACATCCATCCTGAGCAGCACACGCTACCCATCAGGCTGTACCACTCCCCACCCCAAGCAGCTAAAGCTCCCTGCTGAGCTATCTTATTTCTCACCCCTAGCAGCCACAGTTTCCTTCTGGGTGAGGACCTTTAGCCCATAGCAGCTAATATCTTCTGCTGGGTGAAGACAACATCTGCCCCTAGTAGTCCTTACACCTACTAGCTATACCTTACCTTTCCTAGTAGCCATCATTCCCTACTAGGCCTCTACCTGCAACAAATCTACAACACATGGACCATCTTTAGCATAGCGTCTTTATTTGAAGCCAAATTAATCCTTGCCTACAAAACTGTTTACATGTGGATCATCACAGAGTCCCTGCAGGCTTTTTCATCTTCAACAACATCCTTGTTCCCAACAACCAGTATAAACTCCTTAACGCCTGTAAGCTCCTGAACCCGCCTCCAACTTTTGCAAGCCTGCAGACAACTGAGATACCCTGCATCATCTTTTAACACCTACACTCAGCAGAAATTGGGATTTTTACAGGACTGCGCCAGGAAAACACCAAACTCTGGATTAACAGCACACAAAGTAAATTTACACAAGTGGGCTACCCCTGCAGACTCTGGGCCAGCAAAATTGCTCTTTGTGTCATAGGAACCAACTCACATTTTATAAGTGAATGGCTCAAACAACAGCCTGATCAAAATAAAAACTGGGATATGTTCAAGGCTGTGTTCCTCAAAAGGTTTTTCATGAAGAATTCCAATGTGGTTATTATGACAGAACTCAGAACCTTCAAAATGACAGGAACAATAGAGGATTACATTGCAGTTTATAAATACTTACATGACTGAGCTCTCAACACCATTAACTTTGACAAGCCTGGGCCACAACTAGACTTCTACAATGGCCCCCACACACACATTAGATGTCAGTTTGACATGACCTGCTGCAAGAATCTTAAGGATGTATTATTGGAAGAAAAGTACACAGCTCAAAAATCTGACAACCTACACACAACAAACAAAAGGAGAGCCCCACAGCAAAGAAGGACCCTCAACCTAATAAGCAAAACAACTGAGCTAATAACAACCATTCTTGATACAGGAATTGCACTTCACAAGCTAACCAAGAAAGAACCAAAGACACCAACAAGGAGGGAAAAGCTCAGGGAAGTGCTTTAGCACGCTGTTCTCCCCCAATTTACAAGACTTGTACAGGGACCAAGACGTGTATTCAATTACCATGATCCAAGTACCCTCCAGCAATCATCTACTGTTTGCCGCCCAAACCAGAAATAAACTCCTCACTTATCCTTTCTGCTTTTGCAGATATCAGGGAACAGCACTATTTGACACTGGAGAAAACCAATCCCTTTTTGACAAGAAATTTGCCAACCTTATTAAATTACCCATGGTCCAAAGCAACATCAAGAGAGTTGTCATGGTGATAATAGAAAGCACACCAGTCACCAAGGAGACAAAACCTTTCCAGGAACATATAGAGAATGTGTAAACTATCCTTGGTGGCCTATCATATCAATATCTAAGTACATCATAGTGCTTGGCCTGGATTAAATGAGAAAGACAAAACCTCATATTGACTGGGACAGTGCCACCCTCACCATCCAGAAAGGAGAAGTCCACCACCATGTATACCCAACACACCTTGACACACTCATGAGGGACCACGTATTTGTAAAAATCATGGAAACAGAGAAAGAAACTGACATCAGCAAAATTAATTGGAACACCTGCGTGTATGAAATTATCCATTTTAAGAATACTAAAGCCAGACATGAAAATGACTATATCCAAGATCAGCTTTTCAGTGAATTCCCTTCTGTCTTCCAAGAAACCCTACCAGGGTTACCACTCAACCAAGGCATGTAACACAAAATTGACCTCAAGGGAAGTGTACCAAAGGCACGCCCCAAATACTGTCTCACACCTCAATAAGATGATGCTTTAAAAGCCTATCTTAACAAAGCCCTTGAGAAAGTCCTTATTAGGCCCTCAAAATTGCCTTTTGGTGCCGCTGTCTTCTTCATAGCAAAAATATGGAGGACTCTGCCTATTCACATACTACAGAGTGCTCAACAAGGTCACAATTAATAACAGGTATCCCTTGCCCCTGATCAATGACCTTTTTGACACCCTGGGGGTCCCAAATCTTCACAAAAATTGACTTGAAAGCAGGCTATCACCAAATTTGCATGAAACCTGAAGATATACCAAAGACCACATTCAGAATCAAGTACAGGTCCTTTGAATGTGTGGTTCTCAATTTTTATATGACAAACGCTACCAGTAGCTTTGTGACTTTCATGAACAAGGTTTTCAAATAATACATCAGAAAACAAGCAGTCATCTACCTGGACAACATAATCATCTACAATCCAACCTTAAAACAACACTGGGAAATGTTTGCCTGGTCCTCTGTACCCTCAAAGAAACCAACTCATTGTCAAACCTTCAAAGTGTGACTTCTTCTTGTCTAAACTTCCATTCCTTGGTCTCATTATCAGCAAGGAAAGAATCAAACCAGACCCAGAAAAGATATATGCCATAACCAAAATGCCAGCTCCAAGAAATAAAAGTGAACTCCATGCCTTTCTAGGCATGGTAGCTTATTTTAGAAGATTCATTCCTTACTGGGGTGCTCTAAATGCCCCCCTGTCAGCCATTACAGAAAAAACAACCAAGTTTATGTGGACACCACTAAGGGATCAACACTTCCAACAACTAAAAGAATGTATGGTCACTGCCCCTATCCTCCAGTATTCAAATCAAGAAGGAATGTACAATTTAGAAACCAACGCATCTGATTACACCATAGGAGGGGTACTCTGCATCAAAACTTCAGAAAAGAACTTCTTCCCTATAGTATATAAGTCAAGGAAACTATCTGATGGCAAACAAAGATATCCAATAAATGACAAGGAACTGGTAGTTATTGTGCACTGCCTCATGAAGTGAAAATGTTATCTGTAAGGAGCACAAATGTTCAAAGTGCTAACCAACCTCAAGTCATTGATATTCTTTAAAACGCAACAACACCTATCAAGAAGACAAGCCAAATGAATGAGTATCATAAAGAGGTACCCCATGAAAATCAAATACAATTCAACCAAGAAAATGCTTACTGCAGATGCCCTATCAAAGCTATACAATAAACATGTTCTACACACTGGTGGGGACCCCAATTAGCCCATGTTAATCATGGGGGATCTCCAAGAGGGTTTCCCACCTAGCACACAAATGGAAATCCAAGAGAAGGTCCTTAATAACAAACACCTGTTCAAAAATGTATATGGCACATTGCACCAAATACTCCCAAATGGTGACACCATACCCAATGTCCCATCAAGACAAAAGATTGACACAATCCTCTGGTATCACAGAGACTGGGCCACACCCATAGCAGGAACTTGCACAAATACTTCAAGACATGCTACTGGTGGCCCAACATGCTGAATGATATCAAGGAAGTACTGGAACAATGCAAAGTCTGTGATAAGTACTCCCAAACCAAGGCACCACCCAGGTCAGTACTGAAAATTCAGAACCTAAATGTAAAAATGTGGGATTGTCAAATCCTTGGTCCAAATTTCAAATCACTTTTGCAGGAAACTCAGCTAAGTGAAAATTAAGATATTTAATAAAGTCAATCATTTAATTTGACATTTTTTGATTTATTTAAACTTACAAATTTCAAATCTCTTGACCAGATAACTCACTAACAAAAGACAAAACACAGTAAACAAATGCAGGATTCTAATGTGTGATTTATCATTTCCTAAATGTCTAACAAATCATAGACAACATGTAATAATTAACAAATATGAAATTACAGGATTGTCAAGACCAAAAACCAAATTTCAAATCAAAAATGAGGTTAATTTAAAACAAGTATAATTTATGAGCATCTCAAACAGGAAGTCAAAGGATCTTGAGTGGAGTTGTGCTAATTCTTTTAGGAATCATAGGCCTTCTCAAAAATCACCCTATTCTAGTTTAGGATGGGTAAAATTTATATCCTACTATTCACCAACTTAACATACTTAACAATAAATTGATTAACATATACAATTTTTTTGAGTTTAATTTTAAATAAAAATTTATTATGTCTTCTTTTAATAACAACCAAATAAACAAGCTATTTCCTGGCTTTGAAAAAATCATGCAAGGCTACACTGGGTCTTCTAATAGTGAAGCCTCCCTCTATGGTCATTCCCAACCCTCAGGCCCCTTCCCAAGCACTACCCAGGAATGTGTTCTTTCTCCCACGTCCTCAAACATGGCCCTTTTTGCCCATCATACACAGGCAGCTGCTAACCAAAATCATGTATCAACACTAGCATCTGGAATTGGTCAATTGAGTCAAGGTGTCACCCAGAGAAGCCAGAATCCAGAAACAGCCAATCAGATGGCACTGTCTAGCTCCCAAGACAGACACATCCCACCTTCAGCCAATCAGCCTACAAGATGCAGAAGAAAGCTAATTACCCCAGAAATTGTCCTCAAAATGGTCAAAAAACAAGGAATGCTTATGTCCCTTGTGTCAGGATACCAAGAGTACCGTGGAGCTCCAGTAGGTGAGGGAGGAGTCAAAGCAGGTACTGGCATTGCCCAACAGATGATGAGACCTAACTTTACCAATTAGGAAAGGGCCTTTCTGGCTACAGCCTAGGGTCTGGCCGCTGGCAAGGCAGAGTCAATTAATCCTGTGAGCGCCAGATAAAGCACTCCCAGTAATTGACTACTCTGGCCAGTGGTATCAGAAGTGGGTGGAGTTGAGATGGTCAGTTTGGGTAGCAGGGGTGGTTCCATGGGGACCAGGTAGGCAGCAGGATTGTTGTACTTCCTGTTGAAGATCAAAGGGTAGATGATGATTTCTTTGCCGTCACAGATAATTTGGTAGGGTTCCTTGGGTGTGTTTGGGTGGGTGTACCACTGCAAGTCTTCCAAGGTCCATGGTTTGTGATCAGGATTTGGAGGATACTCAGTGAAATGCACAGGGCCAAATGAAGAGTTGAGTGGACAGTAGTAGTCAAAGGCTTTGGTTTTTTCAACTGCAGTCTGGCTATTTATCCCAGGGGATGGGTGCTGACGCTTGGGTGTATGCAGATGGAAGAGTATCAAAATTATGTATGGAAACAGATTGGTGAACCAAAGGTTCATAACAACTTAATTTGGTAAGGATGACAATACAGAAACTTTTCAGGTGCTTCTGATTTATATACTTACTCACATGCAAGTGTCTCTGGGCATTCTTCTGGTGCTATCCGTGTGGCAAGGCTTGACATCTCAGGTTCTGCTGTTTGGTTGACTGCTTCATGGTTGTTTTGGGGTTTTCAGGAGTTGTTTGGCTTTTTGGTAGTCCATCTTGGCTTGACTGACCATTGGTTCTGGCAGGCATAGCTTCTGGGGTTATGAGGGTTTTCCCAATTTGATCACCTTTTTTGGACTGGTTTGACAGGCTTTCTTGAGGCCAAGGAACTTGATTCAAAAAGGGGTCCCCAATTGGGGACTCCGAATTACTTAATGGAGGGTGGGTTTGAACTGGGTTTACTGGGCAGCTAAAATTAGCCTGCCCAGGCCCAGTCAACCCCACCAAGGCTTGGGAATAGCTTTTGGGGCCAGAACAGGCCCCACAGCTACCACCAGGGCAGGAATAATTCCTGCACCTGGATTTGCTTTAAAAAGAAAAAATCCAGGTGCAGGTGAATCTCCCCCACCTGCTAGTGTGCCTGGTGGCTAGAAGCGGGTTTGATTTCTGCCTGGGGCTTCAAAAATGTTACTTCTGTAACACCTTGAGGAAATTGCAGCTGTGATGGGTTTTGCAAAGTCCACTGTGGCTACAACCTTGCAAGCCCACGCCAAAGGTGGCCCACCTCCCAAGAAGACCCCAACTGGAGCCTGTACTTCAACTGATAGTGAAAAGGCACATCTCCTTATGATGGCCATCATGGAAAGTGACCTGTGGATGCCTCTGGTCTTGGTTTGTCTCCAACTGGGACCCCATGGCATTTTCAAAAATAAGAGAACAATCAATTTGTGGATGCACAGAGTTATGGTTGCTGCTAGAATCTTGTCCAAGCAAATTCTCACTGGTCCCAGTTTGGTGGATACTGATCCCTAAAATTCAACCATTATTAATTTTATAAAAGGGAGGGCAATGAGGACTTGCAATGACGGCATCTTCTTGTTGTATGTCAAGATTTCTGCAAGTATCCAAGTTTATATAGAAAAGTGTATCCAATCTGATGTCTACAAGTGCGGCCCAACTTTGTATCAATCTTTTGGGGTTTTACTGGAAGTTTCTCCATTAGGTATCAATTATTACTCAGAAATATCAAACACTGCAGATGGGTATGCATACCAGACAGAGCTCAAGGACTTGATGGAGGAGTGGGATACCTAACAAGCCATGTACACAGTTGTAATGAATGCTGAGATAGAGCAGCAGAAATGAGCAACCAAGGAGTTTAGGGCTGTGGGGCATACCTGTTGGTCCTACCCCACCAACTACACTGGCATGCATCTTGCAGATGTATGTCTTTACAATTTTGGTTCAGCTCTCAGACGCTTAAAGCCTGTCATATACAATGAACTGTGCACCCAATTTGAGAAGAGGTATGAGCTTTTCCCTTTCATATTTGTCCAGGATTTATCTGATCTTGTCATATTATATGCAAGTGATAGTGATAAGTCCAGAAAGGACTCCTGCCTCCTCCCACGCTCATCTATTTGGTTTTTCAAGCCCACTATGTGACAGAAGAAACAATCAAGCAATTGAAGCAATCAGCTTTTTCTTCCTCTTCCCAGCTAACAAACCAAGTCTCCCTAACTCCTCCATCAAGACCAAGGCATCTGCCTTCCAACCCTGACACCCAAACCACCACCCATTCCCTCTCCACTACCTCTGATGCCATCCCTTTTACAGGTGTAGATGATGGTTATGTACATTCTGCCCATTTCCTCCCCTACTTCTCCTTTGATAAATAAAATAAAACCTTTCTTTGTGACAAATTATTAAAATTGATCTTATTTTTCCCAATTCATAATTAATAATATATTCTTTTTACATTATTGATATTCCCCATAATTAATACAATATTGTACATTTGATGTGGTAACATAATTATTTGCCTGAACATTTTTCATTATCAATAATAAAGTAAGGACCTAAAAATGTAAATTTTGCAATATAATATTATAATTAGACTTCAACTCTTGATATTTAGATATTATTTGCATAACTCAATGAATTTTTTTTAATAAAATTCATAGTAAATGTGGCATTTCCCATTATAATTTTATAATTGGACTGTGTCTATATATTGGAGTCATTAACACTTATTACAAATATTGATATAGAGTGCATTTTACAGACTGCATATTTACCTATTGATAATGATTCTGTAAATTTTAAGTTGGATTTTGTGTATTGGTAGTAATTCAATGGATCAATCAATCACAGTTTATGACCATTAATTGGCTGATTTTCTTTGCTGTGATGATTGTGCATTTTCTGATAATTACGTGCCGGTATCCCATTGCATATGCAATAGGAAATGTGGTTGCCACCCTGACCACATTTGTTCTTGGGGTGGCAGCCATGTTTACTATTGCCTATGTGATGGGATATGAAACCAACCAATGGGATACCAGCACATAATTATCAGAGAATGCACAATCATCACAGCAAAGAAAGTTGGTCAATTAATTGCCATAAACTGTGATTGATTGATCCATTGAATTATTACTAATACACAAAATCCAACTTAAAACTTACAGAATCATTATCAATAGGTAAACATGCAGTCTGTAAAATGCACTCTATATCAATATTTGTAATAAGTGTTAATGTCTCCCAAATATAGAAACAGTCCAAATATAAAATTATAATGGAAAATGCCACATTTACTATGAATTTTATCAAAAAAATGCATTGAGTTATGCACATAGCACTTAATTGATATTGCTGACAATATAGTCCAGTATAGTTACATTCAATAAAACATCCAAAATTCAATTAAATATCAATAAAATACTAGTTTCAAATAAAAAAAAAGTTACATACTGGAAAAATATAATCTACATGTTCTAATTCAGATGGCTATTTTAATGTGATTCTGGTGTATTTTTTAGTGACTTATGCTATTTTTTGTATAATTGCAAGTTATTTGTATTGTTTGCAATAATTGTCAATAAAATGTATTCATTATCTATAATTTTATTATCATGCGTTGATGGTAGTACTATATAAGCCATTATTTAAGATGTAAAACAAAATAACATGTATAATATCTACAACTTGATAAATTAATTAGAAGAACACCTGCAAAAGATTGTTGAAATCAAAAAAAATATTAGGGAACTAGTAACAGGAAAGCTAGGCAAGGGGAGGCAGCCACTAATCCAATCAAAGGAAGTTGCTCTAATGTCATAACTGTGCTGTTTTAGCAGATTTACAAGGGGTAAAATATTTAGAAACTAGATAATAATCTTTATTGAGAGTTAGTGATTATATAGCTATTGTAAACCATGGGTAACAGGAACATGATTGAGTTGATCACACGGTGGGATGGTGAAGGGGGTGGCTTGATCCTGGTAATGAGTCAAGCGCCAAAACAAGGTATCCACTGTAAGGGATCATCATCTGTTCATTTTGTTGGATTTGGAAATTCAAGTTGATTTCCTAGTCTGGATTCAAGTGACTGGATAATTGGGTTGCAGGTCACAAAACTGCTTACTTGGAACCTTGCTGGCAGGCCAAGCCTGCTGTTTTGACACTAAATAAATTGGGAAATATTATAGATGAAAAGAACAAAGAATCATTACTTAATCTAAAGGGAACAATTTTATCAAGTTTGAATTTTCAAGATGCAAGCTACAATAATTTTGAATTCTGGCAAAGTGCCAGGGGAATCAATCAAAAATCAGGCTGATTGAAGGAAATGAAAATTCAAATGAAATAAACAGCAATGAATAGAATGAAGAGGAACCTAATTGAAACAAAAGAAATGAAAATAATCAAATGGAAACAGATGAAAATGAAGAAAATGAAGCACAATCAAGAAGCAGAAGCACTTCAAGAAACACTGAAAATTTATCAAATGAAAATCAAGAGGAAGCACAAGTTGCACAAAAAATAAGGAATATCAAGCTCAGGAAATCAAATGAAGAGCAGTCAAGGCTCATGAAGTTTGCCAAAGGGCGCCTGTGGCTGAGGGGGCTGCAGGGGAAAGATTTAGTAAGTTTATTTATGTTTTACTTACATTTACTTTAGTCATAACAAGAAATAGGACAGAGGTTGTCAAGGTGGCAGTCTTCACGCCCAATAGTGCTTACAGGGGTTACCAATCATTGGTAACTCCCGTCATTCAAAGAAGTCCTGCAGAAATTCAAAGAATAATACAAATGAATATGAATGAATTTGTAAAAAAGAAGAAATTAACCACAAGTATCAAGCTCCCAGAGAAAGCTCAACCTGGACAAAGGAAGCATATGAAATAGGAGAAAATATCAATTTTAATCAAATGAATGAAATATCAATGAATTTTAGAATGAATTTTGACAAATATATATGAAAGTTTTCAAAGATTTCCTTTTTCAAACATTAATAAATATGAAAATAATCTAAAGAAGATTGAATTTCAAGTAGGAAATGAATATCTCAAATCAGCAATATTCAATAAATTTATCAAGGCATTTTCAAATAAAGTTGGGGATGCAAACCTTGTGAACAAGTTAGCCCCTTTATTAATTTTGTTTGCAGAAGCCTGGGGGCAGACACCAGTGGAGCTCCCCAAGAAAAAAATTTCAAATACTCAAATACTTCATATATAAACCAATTAACAGCTAAATATAAGAAGTTCTGTTTATTTTTCAAACTTTATACATTTCAGAGATTGCATATTACAGTATACCTTGGCATCCTCCTCCATTGCATATTGAAAACAAATGTCAAGAAAGAAGATGTCCCTCAACAACTCAATATTTGCCGCCTAGCATTAGAAAAACAAAATACTCCACTGAGCTATAAGACCATGGAGCACGTCCTCTACAACAGTTTTACATTATAATCAATATTTGGTTACTAACTCCCTCCAGAAAAACAATTGCTCACAAGCTCCCTTGTGACCCTATCCTTTATAAAGTGCTTGTTCACAATTGGGGTGATGAGCGCCACCCCACTCACAATTGGCTCTTGCATCATCCACCATGTACAGATGATTATGTGGTCTCAATTAGTGGCTTTTGCAGAAGACAGTATTTTGGGGTACATTTCCCCCAAATAACCCATCCCTTGCATTTTTACACTTGTACAATAAAAATTTCTTCTATTTTCATTTTATTTTTTATTTTTTTATAATAATAGTAGTATATAGTTAGGTAGTATACAATAATAAAGTATTTATAATAAATTAAACACAGTTAATATTAAATCTAATTCATTATTTGTTTATTTAGTTGATTGCCAAGTACGGGTTCATATATTACGTAGTTAAACAACAAGAGCTCTATTTATCCAAATCAAACTGCCCGCTCCACTTATGTTTTAAACAAGTGCTTATTTAGAATCTGAATTACCTTTTCCTTTTAATATGATTTGATAAATAGATCTGCTATGCTCAACATGCGTCATAAGTAATAATTAGTAATATGTACATGAAAATCATTGGTTTTTGTGTTGTGTGGCTATAGTGGCACTAAATCAATAAGATAAGGTGATGACTCACAAGGTTCAATTTGTGGCTTTAAAAAAAGCCATTGTACTAAAAAGGGTTCACATTTATTCAAATAAAATTAATAAATTTCTATCTTTTTGATTTATTTATTTGTTAGCTCTACAGTCAATCCAATATTTGGTGTATTAGAATAAAAATATGTATCTCTATATCTAGTATAATTAATTTTATTTAACTTTTTCACAAAATTCTTATATGTCTATAATAAAATTCAACATCAATTCATTATAAATAAATAATAAATTTCAAGTCCTAATAAAACCAAAATAAAAACAAATAAAGCCCTGAACACCCATTTATCTGATTGGCTTGGAAGCCAGAGCTTTGGGGAGGAAGGATTCAGAGTGCTTGTAAAAAGCTGCAACCACATCAGGTGGCATTGCAAATTGGCTGACCTCAAGAATATTGAAGAAATCTTTGGTGTCCTGAGGGAAGTCTTTCTTCACCTTATTCTTTATCCAACCAGATCCCCTTTGTGGAGTCCAACATTATTAAGTACAACAATATTGATTGTGCCATGTTAATTAATCCAAAGGTTCTCCTTGACAGTTCAGAGAAAATTAATAAATTTCCTGCTGTTATGGGAACCCTTGATCTTCCGATACTGGTCCAACCTGCAGGGACCAAGGAGCACTACCATTATTGTAAAATATGGTTTTAGATTGCAATAATTCTACAATAGTTGGTCAGTACTCCTAACTCTTAGTACTATACCTGTAGTTGGTATAGTGACAGCCTTTGGTAGGATAGAATAATACAACAACAAAACTGGTATTTATTAAGAAATTGATGCAGTTATATAGTAGAAGACAGGGGAATTTCCACCAGGGGAAAGGAGGCACAGCCAGAAGGACTTTTTAAAAGGAGAAGAGTGGAATTACACAGTAAAAAGAGCCGCACAATGAAACAACCAGTTTCACACGCCTTGCCTTATGGAGGAAAGTGGGCTTATTGTGATATTCAATTATTGACCTCAGAAGTGAAGCCTGCGCTTAATTTGCATTCCAACCCGCTTTGAACCCCCGTTTTTAAGGCTTTTTAACATATTTAACCCTGCTAAAATAATGTCACAATAAAGTAGTTGTATGCTTGCACAATTGTTTTGTTGCTTAGATCCTAAGTAGATGTTTCTTTGTCTAATCCATTCAGGATCTACAACAACCATGTAATAGGTCTGGTAACAGACAGCTGCACAATGTTCTATACCATCCTTGAACCCCTTCTTGACCCACTCATACCTAGACCTGAGTGAGGAGGGGAAAAACAATTCATCTATATGGAAGAACTGTACTTGTGACGGATCCAGGTCCAACCAGTCAAACTTGCTGTTATCTTGTCCTTGACTCTTATTACCTTTACCTTCCTGTGATAAAGTTTCAAGGAGCTTTGCCTCCAGGGAGGCAATTTTGTGAGACAACACTTGATTGTCATCTTGCCAAAAAGCCATAATTTTGAAACTCTTTTCCTCCCTATTTCTTAATGCCTCAACTTCACAATTAGCTCTGTCCTTCACCTGTTGTAAAATTTCATCAAACCCTAACAGCAGGTTCCAGGATTCCCATTCATAAACTTGCTTTCCTTGTTCAGGGGTTCCCTCTTTAGAAAAATAGTCAGAATATAGTTCTTCAAAAGCTGCCTTCGTTTCTACCAAAGATTCCTCAGGTGCCATCTTAGAGACCTCCAAACTTGCCCAAGCCTCCTTGAGTGAACTGGTAGGAACTTCCTTCCTAGCAGCAGCAGTTTCCACACAAAGCACCCCAAATTTTGCTCTTTCAAATGATAGTAAAGAAGACATGATAATTAAAAAGTAGTTTGAGGGAAAAGCGTCTAAATTGACAATATATCTTTATTAAAATTTAGCTGTTTTTGCTTAAATACCATTTGGGGCATATTTGGCTGAAAACCCCTCTGGTTCCTGAATCAACCTATGATTCATATCACGTGGTCTATGACATTTGAGTCATCCAAACCTAGATCTTTACCTAAAAGATCTCCTGTAATTCTCAGCCTATGAGAATTAACCTACAATGAGAAGGAGTCACCTGATGCCATTCATCTCAATGTATTAATTTGACATGGAGCTTCCTTAGCTCCTGGTGCCAAAACCCTATGGAATATACACATTCCAAAACTCAGCTATCAATGTTCTAACTGGGAACCAGCTGATAAAACCTGAATTCCTAGACATCATTGCCTTTATTTAGTTATCTTTGCATTTAATGGTTTTTGCCCTAAAACCCATTAAAACACTTTGAAACTCAAACCAGACGCCACTGCAGCACCCAGCAATTTTCCCAGGCGCCGCCTCAGCGCTTCTCAAATCAATTAGGCGGCGCAACGGCGCTTCTAACCTAATTAATTTGCCAAAACAGCAGTTTTAACTCATAATTTGGGGGTTTACTTTTGATTAACCTTAACCAAACTTCTTGACACAGTCAAGGCAATTAACCAATATAATTAAATCCCCATTAATTATATTCCCATGTATTTATTAATTAATCTTCCTGGTTAATTAAATTGTTTTTGAGACGCCTAGTCTCCAAGATTGATTTTACCAATCTTTCCTTCTGTTCTTTTGTTGAATATAGATATTAAGTTTTCAGGAATTTTTACCTGAAGAATTCCAGTCAAACCTATCTACATAAAAAAACAGCAAAAACAGAGCAACTTTATATTTTGGGAGTATTTATTTGGCTAAATACTTAACAGCAACTGTTGTACGGTCACAGTACTTTGCCAGTCTGATTTAGAGCAAGATAGGTCTTGGCATAAATGTGTCAACCCTTGATGGTCTTATTGCTGTTTCTATTGTATAGAGAAACCCCCAGTACTTTTCATGAGAAGCCCAAATCAACCATTGTTTTGTAGACAAGGGTTTTAGAAACAGAAAGCCTGAACTCTGTGACCAACATTGATTGGACAGCAAGTGTGTCCAGATGACAATCCTTGGCTACCCAATGCTTGATTGCATTGATGTGCACAGGTTGTAATAGTTTGGGCTGTCTTTTTGCCCTGGCAGATTCTGCAATTTGACCAGTGTTGCCATATTTTTTGTTGAGGTTGCCAATATATGGCTGTGGAACCAAATTGGGATACAATATATCAACTGCCATTCCCCTGTTCAAGCAATTGAGGATAGCTTCACACTCACTATCTGTCAACTGATGCCGGCCCTTAGCAGGTACTGTGGCATCCTATCTAGCAGGCTCAACACAGGAGATGGGGACCTTTGTGTAGAAGGTGGGATCACTCTTACTTTCAGTGGTGCCGTCAATGGTGGAATACATCAAAGGCACAGATGGCTCCTCAGTTGTGGCCAATGGCTCATAAGAGGTGTCAAAGATGCAGGGGCAGGAAGTGGCAACTCTTGGATCAAGAGTGTAGATGTGGTGATCCACATGTGTGCTGTTTTGCAGGCAAGGGTCTATTTGGCTTCAAATAAAGACAATATGCTGAAGAGTGACAATGTGTGGTTAGCTGGTGACGCTGTAAACTAGTAGGTAACATAGGGCTACTAGGGGTAAGTAGGGTGAGCCTAGTAGGTAACATGGTCTACTAGGGTAAGTAAGGCCTGCCTGGTAGGTAACATAGGACTACCAGGGGCAGATGTTGCCTCCACCCAGCAGAAGAAATTGGCTGCTTTGGGCTATAATGCTTCACCTTGCAGGGAACTGTGGCTGCAGAAGGGTGAAGACTGAAATAGCAAGCAGGGAACTTTGTCTGTCTGGGGGGAGTAGGTTTTGGACCCCTGGCGGGTAACGCGGGCTGCCAGGGAGGGGAAGAGCTTTGAGAGCTCTACGTACCCTAATACGCTTGCAGGAGGTCTGTGAGCAAGCACCCTACCTAACAGACTGGTAGGGTGTCCTTGTTTATGCCCCTATGGGAGCTTTGGGGGACCCAAAGTGAGCGTTGGAGGGCATAGATTTGCTCAGAGGTGTCACCAAGGCGGTTTGCTTGGGGAAGCAAGCTGCAGAACTTGGTGTGATCAGGCCTCTGGGAAGTAGAGCTGATTAATCTGCAACTGAAAGACCAGACTTCATCACCTGGGTGAGTAAAGACAACTCATAGACATTGATCTATGGTTGAATGGCCTAAGTGGATTGCCACTTGTGAGGGCCCAGTCAAACGCCAGTTCAATGTAGACTCATGCCTGGGTCTACAAGTTCTGGTAATGGGGACTGAGATAAAGAACCAAGGTGGTTCACAGAATTAACAGAGAAGACTAGCAGGAGGGACTTTTTGGTCACAGTGAAGGCTAGTTGGTGGATTGTTAATTAATATTGAATTATAGGAACCAAAATGGTTCAGTGTGTAGGAGGAACAAAGGAGGTTCCTAGTGAGGATTTGTTGAGGAACTGACTGAGGAGAAGTTGAAGAACAAGAAGATTATGATGCAGGACTAGCTGATCATAAAGTAGTATGGCCAAAGGACCAAACGTTTGTGGTGAGGGACTAAAGAGCTGAAAGAATGAACTAGCCAGACTGGATGCAGAGGCTGAAAGAGCTGATTTTTGTGTCTTTTGAGAGGAAAATAGATAAAAAGAAGCAGTTAAATAATAATTAAATACTGTCTAATTATAATTAGAAATGGATTAAATATCATAAAAAAAAGAAAGAGGAGGAAAAATAACATATAGTTTGTTAGAACTATATGTATTTTTAGGACAAAGAATGGAAGAGGAAATGAGCCAGAAAGAAGCTGGAAAAAGAACAGAGAAACTGTAAGGGCAAAAGAGCAAATTTTGCCAAGAACAACTAGGAGAGGCAAAAGAACAAGCGGCAAGCAGGTTTGAAGTTGCAAAAAATTGAAAGAAACACAGATAAACGTTGAAAAATTGAGGGGTCAAAATTTGCCTAAGTAAAACATATGTGGAAGTGCTCAAGATTTGCCAGGGAAACGTGACAGGAATTACGGTGAAACCGTTTGAAACGCAGAGCAGTTGTTTACCCAGAGCAAGACAGCCTCAGGTTCAAACCAGGGTCAAGGACAGGTCATCTGGGGAACCTTTTTGGCAAACCTGTTGAATTAAGGTGTGTGATTGGCTGCAAGCCAGAGTCTATTTGATCAGTGTTTTAAGGGCTTTAACTTAAGAGTTAAAGCCTAAAAAATGAGGAGCAGAAGCAGAAAATTCAGGGCTTTCATTGGCTGAAGTAAGTTTAAAGGTTTAATACTATAGAAGGAGAAAAACATAATAGTTTAATCTTTGAAGGACCAGAGTTCTAAGAGAGGTTTTTGGTCTGAAACAAGGGGCTATAAAAGGGAGAGCTATCTGAGACTCTTCAGGGACTGGATCAAGTGGATTACAAAGGCCACAAAAGCTACAAAAAGAGCCAAAGATCAAGAATAGGAAGCCAGAGCTGGAACAGACTGCAGGAGCTCAAGACCAAAGTGCAGGAGCCCAAGGCCAAGGAGCAGGAGCCAAAGACCAAGTACAAGGAGTCCAAGAGATTGTTAAAGGACTCCAGGTATTGGCACAAACCCCTCATTATTCCCTATCCCAAGGACATATATCAGAAGGTTTCTAAGGGGATCTTCCTTCTGACTGTGAATAAAGCGCCTATTACAACCCCTATCCAAATTTCCCGCATTAAAAAAGGATATAAGTCCTATTAGTCAATTACCCCACATTTTCTATCCTAGCCCAGGGGAAGAGGAATCCTATTGCCTAGGGTTCAGGAAGTTCTCCTCTAGTAAGTCTGCCCAGGAGGAGTGGGAGAAGGTGACTAGGCATATGGAAATGACAAATAGAGGAAGAGAGTTTATTGGGGGAGAGTTTGCAAGACTATTACAAGATTTTTATCAACCTACAGAAGGACTGGCGCCTGCTGAAGTACAGGTGTATGGTGGAGACGCTTGCCTATTAATTGGGAAGGTACTGGAGGAGTTTGCTCTTATGCAGGCCAAGTATAAGCTTCTAATCAACCATTCACCACTTTTGAAGAATGACAACTCCTCCAAGCTGGTCCCTGGCTACAACCCAGGACACACTTTGGGGATTGGTGACCAGGAACCCCACAGCAGGGCCATGTGACAACTGGGTACACAGTGGAGGTGTAAGTAACCTCAGTGTTCCCAGTGACCCTGGTTTAGGAAACTTTTGTGGCTGGCCTTGAGAGCGGCTTCTATCTAGGATTTAACCCCTGGTTGTTCTAGCTTGTGACTCAGGAGGTGATTGGCTGGTGCTGATGCCTTGGGAGGCATGTGTGTTGGCATTACTCCCTTTGAGTTGTGTTATGGGTCTATTCTTGGACTCTCTGGGATGCCCTCATGGACAGGCTGCCCTGCAGGCTGGTGCAGGGGCTGGTTGTGAATGTTATTGTCTTTCCATAAAAATAAAATAAAAATACATATTAGATTAAATATATATATAGGTTTTGGTTTAGTTGTGAGTAGTTATTTTCTCTTGATTTAGCCTTGAATAGTAACATAATTTCTATATCTGTGATTTGAAGTGTATAATATTTTATCCTTTCCAGGTTTGGATAATTTTAAAGTTTAATCACTTTTTATGTCTAAACATGGTTATCAAAATTGAATTTTTCATTTGATTTTAGTCATGGTGGAGCTTCTTTATTTGGGTTGGTGTTTCCTAGTGTGCTTACAGTACAATAAATTTGGATTCCAGTTCCCACAATCAATATTTGAGTTTACTAGTAGCATTCAAAAATGCTTTGAAATTTGGTTCATGTATTTGACAATCCTGCATTTTTATGTTTAGGTTCTGAATTTACTGTACTAATAGTTTCAATCACACAATCCTTCAAGTTGTGGTCACTGGATATTGCAGGACCAATGCCTGACAATAACAAAGGCAAAAAGTACATCATAACAGCTATCAAATATGATATCAGGTTACCTGTAGCACATGCTACAAAAGAACACAAAGGCAATGATGTGAGACAATTTATTGGGTAAGAAAGCATAGCCAAGTCCAGGAAACCTGACCTCCTGATAACAGACAGAGGCATCAAACTTAAGGCCATCAACACCAATATATACCTTGCCAAGAACAGAATAAAACACATCACAGCCAGCCTGTATCACCCACAAGCAAATGGAAAAGTAGAACAAATAAACAGCTTGCTAGTGGAAGCCCTCAGTAAGTTATCTGCTAACAATCCAAAAGCCTGGGTCAACATGTTACCAGCAGTACTCATGGTATGCAGAACACAAGTCAATTGCAACACAGACAAAAGCCTGTATGAACTTCTCTATGGAAAAAAGCCTGCTCTTGTTAGCACTACATCAGGACAACAATTACCTCTTCCTAAGAAGGTGCCAGACAACAATGACCCTAATGTATAGCACGTCAGGAAAGACCAAGAGGACAAGGAAAAAGAAAGTGTTGAGAGGGAAGCAATCACATTACAACAGGAATTCTTTCAATTTGGGGACAAGATCTAGGCTGTTAATCATGACATGCACAAGTTGGACCCAGGATTACAATTACCAGGAATTGTCATGGAAGTCAAACCAAACAACACTTATTTTGTCAATGGTATTGGCGCTCAAAAAGAGCTCAAACGTATGCACCATGACCACCTCTGCCTGTGCAAAGCAAGAATAGCACAATGTAACTCCTGACTCCCTGTTTCCAATGCTAAACTGGATCAATACTAAGCTTGAATCTCCAACACTCCCAAGAAAATTCCCAAGGTTCCACCTTCTAGCACCCCAGGGGGAGATGCTGTAATTTCTTGGATTACTCCCTCTTAGGAATTAACGCCCCAAGTAGTTCACCAAATGAGTCATCAAATGGCTCACTGGCTGATCATTAGGCCAGTGACACTACTATAATTTGGCCATCTATTACGGGGATCAAACAATCCAGATCCTAAGCAGAACACAACTTGAATAAGCCTTGTTACTTAAGAGAAACATTACTCAGATAAGCCCCATGACTTCCATGACGTACATGGACAATATGTGTCTTTCCATGATACTATATTATCCTATTTTCATATCCAATAAAGTATCATTATCTTCTTGATTTTCCCCTTTATCTTGTTTATTATACTTCTTAGAATTATGTACTTGACAGTGGCATAACTGTGCTGCTTGAGCTGAGATACAAAAGGTAAAATTATATGAGATTAAATAGTTTTTTATTTGAAAAGGAAATCTTTAATGAGCTTTAGATGCACTTAGAAGTAGCAGTGTACTACTAGTAGATACACTAAACCTATCTACAAATCAGTGGAACCCTTATATAAAAAGCTTTAGATTTTATTTTACTGTTGAGAAGCTTTGATTAACTGGGAGCTTGACTTCTGCTCTGGTAGGGTCTACATCTTGTAGATGATATTTATTATTAGTTAAATCCTTTCCATATGTTGGCATCCCCTGTCAAAAGGATAAACTTGTTGTCTGAAGATATGTCAATCATGCGGGTGGAAACCCACTTCACACAGCAATTGAGTGTGTCAAGGTACAAGTCCTTGGTATAAATCCTGTTGAGTGACACATACCTAATAATTCCCTTTGGGGAGGGTCAAAACAAAAACTCAAAGATACATCAATATAGAGGTCATTAGAAACCCTGCTAGTATACTTGACCATCTACTATTCTGTAACTAACAAAGCAGTCTCTCTTTTTTCTTGTATCCTAAATTGTGGTTCAATCAGCTGTGCTACATTACCTTGTCCTAGTAATTAGAGTCTTTGAGCTACTTCTAAAGAGAATTCAACCATTCTTAATGCAAACAAGTGGTAAAGATCCTAAAAATTTACATTAAGGAAGGCCTGTGTTGTAACTGTGCTGTTTTAGCAGAGTTACAAGGGGAAAAATATTTAGAAACTAGATAATATTATTTATTGAGAGTTAGTGATTATATAGTTAATGTGAGTCATAGATAACAGGAACATGATTGTGTAGATCACACAGTAGGATGATGAAGGAGGCG
Organism: Entomophthora muscae; assembly: GCA_014839935.2. Taxonomy (NCBI): domain Eukaryota; kingdom Fungi; phylum Entomophthoromycota; class Entomophthoromycetes; order Entomophthorales; family Entomophthoraceae; genus Entomophthora; species Entomophthora muscae. Next base: position 42,698 of record QTSX02005686.1, on the reverse strand, counting down.
GCTTGATCCTAATAATGAGTCAAGCGCCAAAACAATGTATCCACTGTAAGAGATCATCATTTGTTAATGTTGTTGGATTTGGAAATTTGAGTTGACTTCCTAGTCTGGTTTCAAGTGACTGTATTTTGGATTGTGGGTCACAAACCTGCTTACTTGGAACCTTGCTGGCGGGTCAAGCCTGCTGTTTTAACACCTGTACCAATTGTATGGCATTAAGAATAGATTTAAAAAATTCCCACTCTCACCATATACCACTGAGTATAAATAAAAGAGTTTTAAACAATAATACTGGGGATCTAGAAAGGTTTTAAGTGGAAAAAGCCAAAAATCAAAAGAAAGCAAAACATAAAGACATTTATTAAATTCCTTCATTTAAGAAATTAAAGTAAGATTTTATTTGAGATGTGAGTAATAATGAAAGTAAAGTAATAAATAAAAGCCTCATTGGATAAGACCATAAATGAAATATTTGAACTAAGTTTAAATACATAATTAAAGGTATTTAATTCAGAGGGAAATCATAATCAATAGCTCTTAATGTGGCTACTATCAAAAGTTTAGAGAGCTAGTAAATTTTTTGAAAATGTTCAAATGATAGCCTTTGATAGAGACTTTTATGTGTATTTGTGAGTATTATTTATCAAGTTGTAGCTGTTTTAAGTTTATGCATTAAATTTTGATGAAATACCAATTAATATGCCCCTAATATTTAAAGTAATTAATCTATAACAATGATAATGTTATTTTTTCAAGCACTCATACCAGGTAGGTCTTGTGATTAGCTTGTGAAATGATACCATGTCCTGATTTATTGGGCTTAAGCATAGCTTTTGTTAAGTTTTCATTAATCTTGTATCCCTAATCATGGCTAATTGAACCATTATGTTTTATTTAATGTTTTTGACTTTTCAGGGCAGTTGTCCTTGTATAGATATATTAATCTACTGCACACCTTAAAAAGATATAAGATTAGACATTTTTTAGCTATGGGAAGGTATTACTTGTACTACTAATGAGGAGCAACTTTTGAGGGAAGCTTTGAATATGGATTTAGAGAAAAAAGAAGTATATTTTATTGGATAATACTTTAGAATTATATAGCTTGTGCTGTGATGGGGACTTAAGTTGGATTAAAGATAGGGGAAGTCATGTGTGATTTGGATTTGGATTGCTGGATACTTGGAAAAGTCATGTGATATTAGTTTGTTGCCATTTCCAGAATGCTGAACTGAATATTGGATTGGCACTAAACCAGACAATGACTGGATGTTATGTGTATCATAATTGACCATAATACAAGTACATCCAGCTCCTCAGCACACACCCCCTTAAGGGGTTACTCTGGTACATTGGGAGGGGGCTTTGTCTTGACAGCTGCCACCTGATGTTCCTGAAGTTGTTTGCTAGTAGGTACTAGCTGAGTTGAGTGTTCCCCTTTGCTGAGGCAAAGGCGGGATCTGTGATACTTTTTTATGATAGGGTCCTTGGAACTTGACTAGGTAGGTGTTTCTGTCTGGTTGGTATTTGAAAATCCTTTCTGGTCCTCTGTGTACTGAATCTAACTTCTTTCTTTTTCCAGCAAGGACCCAAATGGTGGAGTTGATTGGGAGCAGTTCCTCTGTGGAGGTTATCTTTTTTTGCTTTGGGTCTCTTTCTCTCTGATATCTTGGCTTTGAGCCATATGTGCTGTAGTACTGGGACTTGTTCTACTGTAGGGGGCTTCCCCAGGGGATCTTTATGTATGATTGTTTATTACAGGTAACTATCTCTGGTTTGTATTTGTATGTTAGTTCAAACAATGAGTAGCCTGTCCCTTGATTGGTACGACCTGGGATACTAGTAATCTATGTTTCACGTATAGTGGCCATGTATCTTTGGCTTTGCCATCCATTATTTTCTCTAGAGTTCTGATAAGGCTGCTGCTTAGGCGTTCAACTCTGCAGTTGGCCTGTAGGGAAAGGTTGTGGAGTGTTTAATGTTTTTGGACTTTAAGTTGTCATTTACTACGTGGCCTGATAACTCTGTTGCTCTATCAGTTATGATGTAGTCTGGAGTGCTGTAGTTGGCTAAGATTGCTTTGTTAATGAAACCATTGATGGTTTCTGCTTTGTGGTCCTTTGTTGCCCAGAAGATGGACCAGCGTGTGACAAAGTTGATAGCTACAATTAGGAAATGTTGATCTGTTTTTGTTTCTGGGAAGGGACCCACTACATCCAGTCCCCAAACCTTAAATGGTTCTGGGTCAGGCACTGGGTTAACTGTAGGTTGTGGTGCTTTGATGCTTGAGTATTTTACACTTACTGTGCACTTCTTTAGGACGTCAATGATGTCTTGTTTTAGATCAGGCCACCATACTATTTCCTTTAGGGTGAGGGATAGGTTATTGGCTTTTGTGTGTTCTAATAGACGGTGATGTCTTAATAAGGTGTCAACTATTTGTGCAAGTGGGATGTAGGGAACATGTTTGACATTAATGATTTGGTATACAGCACCATTTGATACATGGAAATATTTTACATTCCTTACTAATGTATCATGAGTTAGTTGATGTGTGGAGGGGTATTTCCCTTTTTTCTTGTACTCAGTATTATATAGATTAGGCTGGTCAGAGTCCAGGTGGTCAGGATGATCCTCTCTTGGCTGGCATAACCTAGAGAGAGCATCAGCCATGACCAGCTCTGCCCCCTTTTATATTGAATGTCCAGATTGATCTGCTCCAGCAGGGACATCCATTTGGCTTGCTGCCTTGCAAGTGTGTTCTGAGTTCTGAAATATATTAAAGATTTATGATAAGTTAGTACTCAAATGTTTAAATTTCCTTCTAGATAACATCTTCATTTCTTGCATACATGGTATATTTCTAGTAATTCCTTATTATGTATAAAGTACCTCTGCTCAGTGTTAGTCAGTTTTCTACTCTCATAACATACTGGCAGGAAGTCTTGCTTTCTTGGCTGGTAGATGAGTAGCACTGCACCAATGGCAAGGTTGCTGGCATCTGACTCAAGTTTGTAGCACCCATTGTTATTTGGGTATTGGAAGATTGGCGCTTTAATCAAAGCTTGATTTAGTAGCTGGAAATTCTTGTCACATTCTTGTGCCCAGGTGAATTTCTTTTTGGCATTACCCTTGGTTAGGTCATTGATTGATGAGGTTAGTTTCCCACAGTCTTTGATGTATTTCCTTAGGTAAGCTACCATCCCAAGAAAGCATCTAACTTGTTTAACGGAGGTGGGGTGTTGCATGTTGTTTATGGCTTTGATTTTATCTGGATCTGCTTTGATTCCACTATTAGAGACAATGTGGCCCAAGAACAAGAGTTCCTTTTCCATAAATTGGCACTTGGTAGGCTTTGCATAGAGCTTGTGCTTTTTGAGTCAATCAAGTGTCTTGCAGACATGTATGAGGTGTTCCTCTTTAGTTCTTGAGAATATGATAATATTACCAAAGTAGCATAATGTATTTGAGAGACAGTTTAGCGCTTGGTTTATTATGGTGACAAATTTTACGGGAGTGTTGGTCATCCCAAAGTTCATTACCCTACACTCAAAGGATCCAAATTGCATACGGAACGCAGTTTTTGGTATGTCCTTTTTATTCACATCTACTTGGTTGTAACATGAGGTGAGGTCAATTTTGGAGAAAAATTTGGCTCCAGAGAGTCTTGCAAACAGATCCTCTATAAGTGGAAGGGGATATTTATTTTTTACTGTGCTTGCATTGAGAGCTCTGTAGTCTGCTACAAGATGGAGTGAGTCTTCCTTTTTCTTTACAAAGAAAACTGCTTCCCCCGCAGGGATTCTGATAGTTGAATGAAACCTTTGGCTAAGTGTGACGTTCCACATGTTTGGTGGTTTATAGGCAGGGCTAATGTTGGCCAAGTGGAAGTTTAGTGATGTTTGTTGTAGGTAGAGGCCTATTAGGGAATTCTGGCTACTAGGGAAGGTAAGGTCTGGCTACTAGGTAACAAAGGACTACTAGAGGCAAACGTTGTCCCCACCTGGCAGGAGATATTGGCTGCTGTGGGCTAGAGGTCTTCACCCAGCAGAGAACTGTGGCTGTTAGGGGTGAGGAATGAGATGGCTAAGCAGGGAACTTTAGCTGCTTGGGGTGGGGAGAGGTCCAGCCTGGTGGGTAGTGTGTGCTATTCAGGCTGGATATTGTTTAGACCCTGGCAGATAACGCAGGCTGCCAGGGTAGGAAAGTGTGCCAGCATGGTAGGTAACTTGACTACCAGGGCTGTAAGTTTTTAGACCCCTGACGGGTAACGTGGACTGCCAGGGAGGGGAGGAGCTTTGAGAGCTCTATGTACCCTAATACGCTTACAGGAGGTGTGTGAGAAAGCACTGTACCTAACAGACTGGTAGAGTGTCCTTGTTTATATCCCTATGGGAGCTTTGGGGAGATCCCAAAGTGATCATTGGAGGGCATAGATATTCTCAGGGGTGTCATCAAGGCGGTTGCTTGGGGAAGCAGCTGCAGAACTTGGTGTGATCAGGCCTCTGGGAAGTAAAGCTGATTACTTTCCAACTCAAAGCCCAGAATTAATCACCTGGGTGAGTAAAGACAACTGCATGGACTTTGATAATCTATGGTTGGATGTCCTAAGTGGTTGCCACTTGCAAGGGCCCAGTTAAACGCCAGTGACAAGGTAGACTCATGCCTGGGTCTACAGGTTCTTGTAACAGGGACTGAGATTTAGAACTGGGGTGGTTCATAGTGTGGGGTCAGCAGTGAAGACTAGTAAGAGGGACTTTATGATCACAGTGAAGACTAGTTGAGGGACTGTTATATCATGTTGAAGTAAAGGACTAGCTGATTATGATACAGTATTGGTGAAGGACTAGAAGATCATAATGCAGGAGTAGCTGATCATGATGAAGGAATGGCCAAAGGACCAAAAGATCATGATGCAGGAGTAGCTGAAGGACTGGTTTAAGCTGTTTGGTGACTGTTCTGAGCTGTTGGATGCCTGGAAAAGGTTGAAGGACCAGAAGATCATGGTGAAGAGCTAGCTGAAGGATCAGAAGATCATGGTGCAGGACTAGCTGAGGAACTTAAAGTTGGCTAAGAAGGACAGGCAGAAGTAGATACAGGAGCTAGAATGCTTTTTTGGACTCTTGGAAGTGTAAATGCTTATAATAAAGAAGCAGTAAAAGAATTAATTAATGCTGCCAAAAGATAAGATGGAATTAATTATCATATAAATAAAAGAAAAGAAAAGAAAAGAAAAGAAGAAATAAGTTGCAGTGTTTGAGCTGTAGATTTATTGGAAGCTGATTGAGTGGAATGATGCCAGAATAGTGGAACGTTTAATGCTTTGGTGCAAAAAGAGTTGTTGATTTGAGCGGTTTGAGCAGTGGAAATTGATTTCCTAGTTGGATACCGGTGGAACTTCATAAATGGTCTATTTTTGCGCTTTGCACTCATTGGTTGAGTTCTGAAAGGTTTCCTGATGAATATGATTGATTGGAAGCCAAAGGCTTAAATTATAAGCAAGAAAACAGTGAATTAATACTTTAAGCTTTTGAGAAAGTAAGTATGTAAGCTTAAGTTATTATAGAAAAAAGTGATCAGCAATGGTTTAAGCTTATGAAGAAAGCCATTTTTAAGGCAGAACCGTTGGGAAAAGGACACTATAAAAAGGAAGCTAGCTGGAAAGTTATGGGGTCTTTTGAGTTTATGCCAAGAGGTTTTTGGAAGCCTTTGATTGCCAGCAGGAGCTTGGTTGGACTAATACAAGTGGAATACCAAGGCCACTAGAGCTGTAAAGAGAGCTAGAGCCTAAGATTAAGGAGCTGGAGCTTGAGATAAGGAGCTGGACCCTAATCACGGTTCAGGAGTTCAAGTTTAAGGAGCAGAAGTCCAAGACTAAGTACAAGGAGTTCAAGATATTGTTGGGGGACTCCAAGTATTGGCAAACCCATATTGTTTCCCTGACATCCTGGGCCATATACCAGAAGTTTTCTAAGGAGATCTTCCTTCTGAGAGTGAATAAAAGTCCATTTTGACCCCTATACATATTTCTGAGATATTTTTTCCCTTACTAGAGAATGACACCCCCTTCCATCCAGTCCCTGGCTATGACCCAGGACACACTTTGGGGACTGGTGGACAGGAACCCCACACTAGTTTTTCCTCAATATGACTTTTGAGGGTTTGTGTCTCCATGGGAGTGAGTCTGTAGAAGGGCGCAGGTTTGGGCATGGCTTTGCATAAGTCAATGACATGTTTGACCTCCTGTTTGGGGTTATATCTGTTAGCACTTCCTCAAATACATGAGTGTATTCATTTAGAAGTGCTGCAAGCTCTGGGGATTGTATTTTTGCTGTTTGAATGTTATTAAATTTGGTATAACTCATTATATGAAGTGTACTGTCTTTGGTTAGACATTCTGAGTTATCCTGGTTTATGACTTGTACAAAGACTGTTTCCCCCAGAATGAAGTTGTTAGGTTCTTTGAGGATTTTAAAATTGGCTCCATTGTGTTTGATGGTCATGGTTTTTGTTTTCCAACATATGCTGGGGTTCACTCAGGTAAACTAGTCCATGCCTGCTACAATATTATAGTTTATGCTGTTCATGGCAAGTCCTTTTATGGAAGTTTGTATGCCTTGGAGGTTGATTCTGAAGGGAGTTGTTTTGCCTTCAAGTAGAACCTTTGATTTGTCTGCCATTCTGGTATATTTGAAGTTGGATTTGACAACTGGTATTTTGTACTTGGTTACAAATGGTTTGCTTACCATGGTGTGTTGTGCACCAGAGTCAAATAAAAAAATTTTATATGATTTATAAGTGTATGGGTAGACAAGAAGTTGTGAGTGATCTTTAATTTTTAAATTCATAAAGATAGAAGATTGTGTGACATGTGGGATGTGAGCAGCAAAGTTTGCCTTGGTACAATTTATTACCAGTTTGGGGGAGACAGGGGCACTTAATCCTGTTCCCCTTCCTCTTTTCCCTGTTTCTCTGTTTCAATACCTTTGAGGTCAGAGAATGTTGAGTCAGATTCATAGTGGGCTGCTGTTTCAGCATTGTTTACTTTGGCAGTGTCTTCCTTCTTGGGATGGGAGCGTTTTGCACTTTGGCTGTGATTGCCATTGTTCTGATTGGAGTTGCCATTGTTGTGGTTGGTGTTCTGGCGTTTGTTGAAATTGGAATTATCTCTTCTGTTGCTGTTGGAGAAGCAGTTGCTGTTGTGTGCAGCATATTCCATATTTGCATGTTTTTCTGTGCGCTTGGCTTCTGCAATGAGCGCAGGCATGGAGATGTTGGCCTCTGGACAGATGAGGGCAGCAACAGAGGGTTTTATTCTGTTGATAAATGAGGCTCTTGTGTGAACATTTTCAGCTTGTTCTGGGTTTTAGATCTTGCAATTTATCTCTTCAAATTCAATGGTGTAAGCTGTGACAGTGGTCTTCTGAGGAAGATTACTGAGCTGTATTGCAATGTCTTGGCAGAATTCAGGGACGCAGAAGTTGTGGGTGATGTCAGCTTTGAACTCTTCACAGTTTTCAATCTGGTTGTCAGTTTATGAGCTAACCCAGGTGGCGAATAAGTTAGCTGCAGCCTTGTACAGGCGCTTGCTGGCTTCCTGGACCCATTTTTTTGTGGGGGATGCGGCTGGCGCAGAGTTTTGCGGCTGAGTGGTCCAGCCAGTTAATAATGGTTTCCTTGTTTTCACCAAAGAACTTGTTAATACCAATGTACTTAGTGTTGGTAACTTTACCTGTGATAGATGGCTTTTTGTTTTTTTGTAGTTGTAGAGAGCAACTGTATTGAATTATCTTGGTACATGCTTTGGGCATGACCAGTCCTTTGAATATGGTGCATCCACTAGGTATATCTTTGCTGATGTTGTGGGCGCAGAAGTACGCTTTCCAGGTATCCTGAGATGTAGCCTGGTTCAGTATGTGAGCAAAGGTGGGTGGGTTCTGTTCAGTCATCTTCTCTTTGATGAGTGTGGTCAAAAACTGTAGCTTCTATCAGTGATTAGGAGCAACTTTTGTGGAAGCTTTGAATATGGATTTAGAGAAGAAAGAAGTATATTTTATTAGATAATACTTTAGACTTATATAGCTTGCACTGTGGTGGGGACTTAAGTCAGATCAAAGATAGGGGAGGACATGTTTTAGTTGGATTCAGATTGCTGGATACTTGGACAAGTCATGTGATATTGGTTTATTGCCATTTCTGGAATGCTGAACTGAATATTGGATTGGCACCAAACCAGGCAATGACTGGATGTTATGTGTGTTGGAAATGGCCAGAATACCAGTACATCCAGCTCCTCAACAATATAAGTGAATAATGCCCTGTCTTGATTCTTGTTCAATTAATAAAACTTTATCCTGTTCCCAAATCCTATATTTACTGCTTTTGTCACAGCAGGTTGAAGTAGAAAACCTTGCTAGCGTCTATAATGTTTACTACTTATGTTGGTGATGGCTTAGGTTTATTGGCTTTATTACCATATGCAACTTTCTGCTTGGTCTTTTGCAACACTGAATAAATATTCTTGGTTGAGTTTCCTTCCATAGAGATAATATGTGTCACTGCTGGTTTGATGAGAAGAGCTTCCTTGCTTGAAATCAATATGAAATACTGGATGAAGTACAGAGACCCTATTCTTTTAAAGTGAGTCCCTGCCAGGAGGCCTTCAATTTTTAATATTAAACATGTGGCTGTCAGGATACCAATTTTTGGGGGAAGCACTACTTGACACAGGCGGTGGGGCCTCTGGGACAGAGGGTAACACCCACCATAAGATGGGAGCCAACTTGATAATATAGGATAGAGATTAATTAAGTAAGGACCAGGGGCCAGAGTTTGGCACCATGGAATCCATCAAGCCTGTAAGCATAATTTAGAGCACTCCAAACATCTGGGTGGAAGTGGTGTTGTTAGTGATGGAAAATTCTTGCAGAAAGCTGGGCTGTGAGGTTAGAGATGGTGTCTTTGGTACCATGTATTGGGCAGATAATTATACTTATTGCAGAATAGTCTGGGCAGAACTGTGTACCACTTTCCTTCACAGCCAATTGTTTCTATGACTCTAGTTGTCAGAAACACATTTCTGATTTTTTCTTCAAGATCTAATAATGATATTATACAGCTGAACAATGGGGTCCAGATCAATTTTGTCATACAGAGATTGTCATGAAACCTAAAAACAATGGGTTAGATTGTAGCAACTGTTTGGAATTACCTGTTTTCAGCATTATTTTGTAGTCTGCAGAGTATGGTCTATTGGCAACAGGAATTAAACCCAGGACTTCTCAGGTTGTTGGCAGTCATCTAGAAGAGGTTATTAGTATGAATTTAAATTTGGATTGCCCTTTACATGATTTTAAGTCTTCTAGCCAATCAAATCAACTGCTTGAACTTAAAAATAACCTATTCAAATGCTCCACTTTTAAGCATGACTCCCCAGAGCTAGTAGGCTCCATTATTTCTTTTGTTAGTAACAGCAGGGATATTACAACTGCTTCTGGAGGTTGTGACAACCTCCTGAAGATCCCTCAGGCTGAGGTTAACTCAAACAGCTGGGTTAATCAAATCTAGCTGTTTGAGACTTCAGTTGGGGGGATCATAGGGTGATAAAAATAAAAATTTATCTTTGAAAGTTACAGATCCACTCCTGCCCAGATTCTCCCCCTTAAATTCCCAAAATCCCCCTTCATTTTTCCCCAAATCACATTTCCAGGGCCTAAACTTGCTATGTAAGGCCTGGTATTTTATTTATCCTATTTTTCAGTCAATAAGGTCTTTCCCCAACCAAACTTGTACTCTTCTTGTACTTGCTCTTTAATCCTTCTACAAAGAACCATGAGATTACCCAAGTCCTTCCAGGGGGAGTCCCTTGAGTATAAACAGTTGATTTAACTACTTCTGCTCCAGACCATTAGGACCAGCGCAATGTTAGGAACTAGAGCCAATTCTAGTTTATCTTTTCCTCCTCAGTACCTTGAAAAGTCTTGGTGTTGTGTTATATCTGGAGTTTGAAATACTGCCACTTCTTTATCACACAAACCTCCTGTAAAAAAGAAACCTCATATGTGCCAGGAGACTCCCAAGACCCAAGCTCTCACAATCTTCCATTTCTTGGCCTTGGCTTTTCTATTGAGCTATCTGGGGGTGTACTTCTTCTTGGGCTGATTTAATCCTCTCTTGGGAAGATACTGTCTACTTGGAGAGATTTTCCATATGAGAATGGTTAACATTCTTATAGGACCCTTGGTTACAGGTCTAAATCTGTCAGCAATCATACATCACATCAGAGGTATGTTTCCCAGTGGATAGTTTCCTGACACTAGTTCTTGCCAAGGGGTCAGAGAGAAGCATATTTTCCAGGGTGAGCTTGGAATATGCTGGGTTTGGAGGGTACTCAGTGAAATTTACAGGTTCAAAGGATGCTCCTGGTGGATAGAATTGCATGGGCAAGGGGTCTTCAGGTTGGTTGGTGAGAGTGGCAGGGGCCTGTGTGCCTGTGTGACTCAAATGAAGATGATAAAATACCAAAACTAGATAAGGTAGAATTTGTGCAAACCAAAGGTTTATTTAAACTTTTATTATCAGAATGGCATATTATCATTCTCAACATAGCAGGGTTTTTATACCTTTAAAATTTTAATGTTTTAGGTCCACAACCATTTTTTACATGACTTTTGGCATTTGGAGGAGGCTTTGTGGGTGGCTAATTCTGGGTTGGCTTGTGTCGGAGAATAAAAGTGGTGCCGCTCTATTTTCCCGCCTCTATTCACTGTGTCACACGGCCTGGCTGTCATAAACCCAACTTTGGAGGTATTATTGATTGGATTTACAGATAGTTTGGTTCTTGATAATGGTTGAAAAATCAAGGATTTTTGCTTTTTCTTTGAGGTGTTCATTTTACCCAAATATGGATTAAGATCAATTAGTGTGTCAGCTGCGCCTCTACCAGTAGTATGCCACATTGGTGTCTTCACTAATGATACATTGATCAAATATTGTGGTATTTAAGGAAATTTCCCTTTCCAAATAAAAACAAGTTTATCTATATTCTGCTTTTGCACTTTCCCTTTAAGCTTCAAGCGCCCTCTTTCTACCATTTAGGAAGACTCATAATTACATTATCCCATCACAGGTCAAAAAGGCAATACAATTTACCTTGTTGCAACGTCCAGGTTGCTAACTCCTGCTTAGCATGAACTGCAAGTCTTTTATCATAAAGATTTCCTGCCAAGTTCTCTTTTATTTCAGTTTAGTAGAGCGCAACTTGACAGATGACTCAATTTTTATCATTACAGCTTTGAAAACACTGTGTTGTTAATCAAAACAAAGTATTTTTATCTTGTTTGGTTCACAGTTTAAGTGCACTCTGGGCTGATTTTGCTTTGTTCTTCTCAACAGGTGTGAAAACTATAGCCTGAAAGTACACTTAAGTTGGTGGGAGGAACTTCTATTTCCTGCTAGGCTGCATGGCCTTTTTGAACAAGGCTTCTATCAAGGTGGGATTTCCAGCACTTGATGATATCATAGATGGTTACTTTATGACTTGGCATCACTGATGGGTGAAAAAGATGCCAGGGACTTTGAAAGGTTGGGAGATATGTAGGAAAGGAACTACCTCTATCAATGTTGCAACTAAGCTTTTTGGCAGAGATATAAGAATTAAAAAGGCTCTTGCAGATTAATATTTTGACTGAGGAGAGAAATATTATAGCCCTTATGATTCCTTTGGGAGATGGTAACTCCCTGCTATGGGGTAGTGATACTAATTGTAAATAAATGTTGCTTTTTACTTGATAAATATCTGGTTTATGTTGCATGGTGAAAAGCTTAATTCAACTGAGGAGCTTCTGCCATGTGAGGTTCAACCTGGTATCAGAGATCTTTTGGTACTCAAAACCTTAACAGAGGATCAATCCTATTGGGTTGAAAATCAAATAAATCAAATGAAAATATTGTTCTACTGTGAACAATATTTTTTGCCAAAAACTCTTAAACATTTTGCAGTCTGGTACTGAAGCTTGAATTCATAATACAATCCCAAGTTGATGGCCAGCTGAGCTTGCTTATTGCTTTTTGTGGCTGAGTTGGCGCCTTCTTAAAAGGAAATGATAAATTGCAAACGCCTCCATCGATTTGGTGCCACATTTCACCACAATATCCATGGTGTGAAAAATTGGAGTAAAAGGCCAAAGGTTTGAATCTCTTCTCAATTCCTGGTTTTAGTCACATCCTTTATCACATACTTCGGTAATTTTACATTTGCCTTTAAAATGAATACTTTGTTTTTAATCCTTGAATAGTTTGTTTATATAATCAGTTTCATACCAACTCTGACTTGTTTTAAAGGTACTGTTTTCGTTTTAAAATGACAGAAAGCATCTCGGTTAAAAACAGCTCTCTCCCACAGCAGAAAGAAAAGTCTTCTACTTTGAAGAAAGAGGCCCCGAAACAGCAGAAAGAAGTTCAGCTTAAAAGGCCCTGCCTTATTTCTCGGGGAGAGAGAAATCTTCGACAATTTTTTTCAGTAAAGAGAAGGAAGTTATTAAACGCTTCTGAGAAGAAACCGACGTATGTGCCATTCCAAGAAGTTTTTCTGAAAGAGACCAGCCCCAAATATGTCCCCAATGTTATCCCGGTTAACCCTTATGTCGGTGTTTTTTCGAATGCACCTGTCGTTACAAGTGTTTCATCTACAGTTGAAGTTCGCCCAAAAGTAAAAACTGAAAAGATAACCCCCATCTCTGATGGAGGGGCTTCTCCCAAGGACTACATAGAGGCCAAAGATATCGAGATCTTTCCACAAGACATTAGAAACGCAATTGCTTGCTCTCAAACGACGCCCCATTCGCTGAGCACTAGTTACCTTAACTTATTTCACGGCCACCCCATAGCTGATCTTAGATATGCAGTTATTTCCAAAAAGACTTACGCTGAGATTTTGGCTAAGCGTGAAATTGAACCTGAAAACCACATAGTACCAAGTGAGTGTCGAGGCCTACTACAGTTGCACTTCCCATCGCGAAGCTTACTGGACGAAATCCTTTCGCATCTGGTATATGACTTTAATCAATTCAACCTTCCCGAATTTTCCCCGGATTACGAAGAAGCTTTAATTCAGCTTCAAGAATTCGATAACTGTCCATTGGGGCCTAGATCTGGTCTTACCCGCTTAGAAAGGTTCGAACGTGGCCAGAATGCCGGAAAGTATATCCCCCAATGCCTTAAGAAGCTATTGCTTTCTCTTCAAGGCCAATGCGATCCCAAAATCAAGTTTTCTTCATTTTCAAAGATATAGTAGCCATAGACTGCTTAAATCGCCTATTCTCTTTAATAAAACTTTTGTTTGCGTTGGTTTTTCTTTTGCACTTTAGCCTATACCGATATTTAAATACATAGTATGCTTTCTAGAGATAGCATATCGGCAGTATAGTCAACTAATGTTTTATCTCTGGGGAAGCCAACTCTTTATAATGGCTGTAAATGTTCTACTTGTTAGCTGGAACCTAACCCAAATTTATTATTACCATCGTTTGAATACTTGAATCTAAATTACCATTTCTAGCCTGCATCAGCATATTACTTCTTTAAAAAAATAAAGGCGCTTCTTTTTGCAGTGTTCAACCATTACATTACGAAACCAAATAATTTAAATAACCTCTATAAATTCTTGATGCAACTGTCGGTAGGCCAGAACTTAAAATAGTTGGAAACCCTAGCCAGCGAGCTCAATAAGCAAGGAAGGGTTTGCGCTACAGGTTTGATCAAAGAAACGAGAAGACTTTTAATCTTCACAGCAATTCATACAATTATTTATACTTGATTACCTATAAATTAGACCAAACATTTTTGCTCAGGGATAAAAACCAAATAAGGGAGGGCGACTGATTAGAGGGCAAGGAAGTTAAAATACTTTATACAGTGTTAAGTATATACTTCTGGAAGTATATAAAGCAAAATAAAAGGAGAAATTAAGAAGAGAATGATACTTTATTGATATTAATATCAAAGATTATATAGTATCATGGGAAGCCACATGCTGTCCATGTATACCATGGTAGTCATGGGGCTTGTCCAAGTAGTGTTCCTCTTAGGATTCAAAATGTTTGATCCCTGTAATAGATGGGTGAGTGATAAGAGTGCCACCAACTTAATGATTAGTCAGGGAATCATTCAGAGAGTCACTCAGGGAATTATTTTCCCAAGAGGGAGTAATTGAAGATGTTGCAACAGAAGCAACCAGCCAGGTTAACAAATTATCACATAGAAAATACCTAACCAGATAAGATTATATTTTTTCAATAAACATAAAAAACATTACTTTTTTATGAAGCTTTATATTACTCTTCACTATATTAAACCCCCTGATAAATGACTCATCTAGCAATTAAAGTGTCAGGATACTAATTGTTAGTGGTAATGCTGTTTGACGCAGGCAGAGGGACCATCAGACCAGAGGGTAATGCTATCATAGGATAGGTGGCAACTTGATAACATAGGATAGAGATTAACCAAGCAATGATCAATGGCCGGAATTCGGCACCACAGAATTCATCAAGCCTGTGAGAGTAATATAGAGTACTTCAAATATCTGGGTAAAAAGTGACATCAGCAGTGATAGCAATTTCTTGTGGGCAGTTGGTCTGCAGGGCAGGAGGTGAGATCATTGATACCAGGTATGCAGGCAAATAATTATACTTATTGTGAAATAGTCTGGGCAAAACAGTGTATCACTTTTCTTTACAGCCAATTGTTTCTTTGACTCTAGTTCTTTCCAAGGGAGTACAAAGGAGTATGTTTTTCAGAGTAAACTTGGAATAGGCTGAGTTTGAAGGGTACTTGGTGAAATGTACAGTAATTTTCAAAACTGTTGAGATAAACAAAAAATCTCAGTCTAAAAACAAAAACAACTCAGTCTAAAAGCAAAATCAAAGTGGATCCAGATCTATTATAATTTAATATAAATTCCTTGATTTTTTATTTTGTTTTTAGACTAATACTTTTTGTTTATCTCAACAGGCTAACTAATACAACTGTTTCAACACACTGAGCTTGAAATTGTTTAAATTTGAGTCCATTTTATTTACAGATGACATAATTCTGTTCATTCTCACAGCTTTGAAAACTATTGTACATAAGAGTAAGAAAAATGGGAAATTGCTTTTTGAATTAACAACAAAATAAATATAAATCTTAAATTGCTTAAAAATTATTTGGCATTGCATTTTTTACTCTATTTTTATTCATACATAATTTTATCTCTTCATAACTAACTAATTACAACACTAGCTTCTCTTTGAATTGTCGTGACTAAAAATGAAACATTTTGAAACTGTTATGATTTGCTTTGGAAGACGAAATTGAAGTTTGGGACTGAAATCAACTACAAACAAGATGAAAAGCTGCCGAAACGGTAAATTTAATACCACAATTCGAATCAAAGCAAAGTTTCGACGGTGATATAAAATCACGAAAGAAACAATCAATCAAGTATCCAAACAGTAGGAAATTCTTTACCTGTAAAGATATTTCTTTTACATAATGATGCAACTGGTGGTTATGATCTCCTTGATTACTTCAAGCCAGGTCGTTCGAGCATACAACACTCGTTCTACTAATGCTGATAAAATTAAATAAAAATTAATAAAATCAGACTAAATAAATAAAACATACAACAGCTCTAATATCATATTATAGATCTGCTTCTTAAAAGGAGGGATAATTACAAGTTGAGGTAACAAATCTAAAATACAAAATCTCTAATTATTTCCTTCGTAAATATAATTTTGTGAATTTCTAAGAACCAGATAAAAATTATCAAATATTAAATTTCATTGTTCTTATACTAAACTTTAAACATATTACACATTTTAGCATCTATAAAATTTTAAAGTAACACATTATTCGTGTTTTTCTCGCACCAATATTTGTTTTTTTGTGAAGGAGTGATGTATAGATATATATCAAGGTAACAATAAGTATAAAAGATACTAGAAGTATTTAGTGTTTTTGAGTATTTAAGAATAAGGGTGTCCGCGCGAACGCGTCAACCCCACTACCAAAGATTGTCCAGTTGAGTCAGCCGAAGCTGATCATACGAGGCCCCTAACTGAGGTGCAATGTTTTGATGCTCTCGCAGCCATAGCCCCTGAATGATCAGGCCATGACCCTGGCAGGTAAGTACTGATTTCATTCGACAGAGGCAGACCCTATCAAGCTTTGTTATATTCGATTTGTGGTGTTTCAAAAGCTATAAGTTAACTCGAATTCGGGCTCATTTGATGATTCAAGCCATCTAATATATATCCGATTTAAATAGAAGTATAAATGCCTATTTTATTTAAGAGATTGTTAAACCCAGATTTCGATTTTGGTTGCTTATAGGCTGCATCAGACTTCGGACGGGTGGCTTCTTTTCTAAAAAGAAGCCACCCGTTTGAAATCGTTTCATAAAAGATAACATCCGGAAATTATATTTCCAGATTTTTTTTGAAATAAATTTTTTAAACTTTTTGTTTTAAAAATTTAATTTGTTTAAAAATTATTTTTTATTTTTACTATTTTTTCTGGCCTGTCCGGAAAACAGAAGGCCATCTGGGCTTTCTTTTTTTAATGGCATTTCAGATTCCCCCAACATAGGAGAATTTGAAAGAAGTAGACGGGGAAGGGCAAACAGGGTGATTATGGCAAATGCCGTAATCATCCCTTTTTGTTGCCGACAGCCCCAGTTGCTTACAGTGAGTGTTTATTCAAAGTAGATTATCAACTAAACATACAAGTACTAGGTGATGATGGCTCGTCCAAGCAAAGGTATAAAATTGAATCTAATTTATTGATTCAATATATTTTAATGGATCTTTAGCTTGGGGTTATTTAATGTCAAATTGATTTAAAAAATCCTTTTTTAAAAAGCTTTCTTAAAAGTTAAGCTATATTTTATTTATAGAAAATAAAATTGCATAATTAATATATGTAAAAGTGAGTCTGTCTGTAATGTTACCTCAAGTGGGCTCAAGTTGTAAGAGATTTGACTGAATTAATTTTTACTTAAATTTGATTTTAAAAGTTGATTGTTAAGCCAAAAGCTCAATTTGGCTCATCCTTACATTCAATTCCTTACATGCATATTTGAAAGTACACAGATTGAATTCAGTGGAGTGTGGTCTAAATCATGTTGAACTGAAATATAAGCCACTCAAGCTTTAATAAATTTATATTTGATTATTTAAATTTTAAATTAGTGCTGACCCCATTCAACCATATCAAAGTGGCTTATCTGTATAGATTGTCCAACTCTAGAATGGGTGGATTAAAATTAGAAAGGAAGCAGCAATTGTTTAAGATCCTTTTATATGATTGGATGTTTAAACTCTGCTAATGATTGAATTGGCTGATGAAAAGCAAGCTTGATAAGTTTTAAATATATTAAATTGAAAAAGATACATAAATTTTAGTTTAAGTACAGGATGGTTGGCTTGGAAATTTTGAATCTATCTATTCCAAAGTGAAATAATATAATATTTCACTTGAATGCATCAGCTGATCCAAGTGGCTGCATATTGTTTCAGAGTAAACCCTGATTACCATAGCTTCATCCCAAAACAATATCTGTGGAGTAAACTGGCTATAATAAAATTATGTTTCATTATAATGATTTTCATGAAATTTAGAGGATGCAGATCAATTTTTTAGATGATTCCAATCAAAATGGTACTGTCAGGATTTCTGGATATTGAAAAATTAAAAGATTCAACAAAATAACACAGGCCAACAGTTAATTACTCTAAGTAACGCAGGCCAGTGGTTAATCACTCTTAGGAACGGTTTCAACCAAATAATGCAGGTTGTGGGTTGGTGGAATCAATGAGTCAACAACCAAATCATGTCCTGGCATTAACAATTCATGCATTGCAATTAATTAATAGAATATGCAATTACTGCTCATTAATTAGTTCACCTCAACAACCGCCTCAAACATGCTTCTCACAATAATTACTATTCTAAACTCTAATGAAATCCTAGAACAAGAGGGCCGTCATAAGAACTGTCATCTGCATTACATCTAGAAGAGTCCAAATGGACTGGGCCGTCAGGCCACACACTCTAAGATAAAAAGGCTTGAGCCTATTGTATTATAGTAGCTCTGGTTAAGTGAAACAATCATCTTTGTGAGCTAGAAACCAACCACTGACTAGCTAGCCCTGGAAGTGGCCCAGGTAGACAGAAAGCATACCAATCTGTGGAAGATGTCAATTTAGCTTTCCATTAAAACCACCCAAAAAAGGCTAGGCCTCCTGCTGTGTCGCCTGAATGCTATTTCAGTCTCTTCTAGTGTTGTGAGCTAACTTGGATAGCACAAGTGCAGGCAGGCTGCCTTAAAGCCAGTCCATTAGAATAAAATACTGATGATTCCTTATTGGCTTGGTGATTGATCCAAGTCTTATTTCCTTAATGTGATCCTCTCTTAAGCTTTATTAGTGGAGAGCAAAAGATGATACTGTTGTCATACAGTATAATTATTGATAGTAAAATATAGAGACAACTATGAATCTATATCCAGAAGTAGGAATAACCGTCCCAATTCCTTTGGGCCTTGGGCCCTATCAGACTTGCTACTTATGATAACAACAAAGATTCTGGGCCAGAGGTTACGCCAAAGTCACAGGTTCTCTATACTATTCTAATGTTAGAAGACTTAGGATATTATCTGGCGGATGACAAAATAACATGGTCTGCAAATTTCTGATAAGGGGATTCCAAGGCATCTGATTGGTTGGCAAGAATATTTTCAGCAGTTGGAGGTCCTGCATTGGAATTCAAGTTGATAACATCATAATTTGAAAAATATGCCTACCAGCGGGTTGAGCGCTGTCATCACCAAATAATGTATAATGTGCAATTTTCTTGTCATAATTATTTAGACAAAAATACAAAGATCCTACTGTAGAACCTTTTCACAGTAGAAAAAGATATCTGAGTTCAAAGACCGTAATCAGTTCTCAAAGACCCAACTAAGCCGCCAGACTTAGAGCCGCTTGGAATTTGCCTCCCTTGACATTGCTAGTTGTTGCACTGCCAGGGAACCCACAGACACCGCAGATAACGCTTGCCTTCACACAAGAAAATCTTCCTACAAATGACACATATATCTCATATACTTAATAAAGCAAATTGTAACCAGACTGCCAGGTCTGAGGACAGAAGCAAAAGTTCTGACAGGTACCAAACATGATAGCTCTAGATGCTGAGATATATAGTTAAGTGCTGGAATTGGGTTCATGCCATAATCAAAGGCTCAGACTCAATTTAAAATTATCTAAATTTACTTTTAATGTATACTAAAAAAACTAAAATCAATATATCTCAGTGAATACTAAGCCAATTTTTGATATCCAACAGCTTATTTTAAATCTGCAGATCAGCTCTACATTTTGAAGAGATTTAAAAATCAAATACTAAAATTTAAAATAATTAATTTAGCCTTACTAAACTTAATAGTGATACTATAATTGTTTAGGTTTAGTTTTTATTTATACTTGGAATATTCAATTTTAATTTTTAAATTTAAATAAATATAATTGAAATTACCTTTTAATAAAGCAATTAAATAAAATTTTAATTAAATATGCAATAATTAATTGAAGCCTAAAAATACAATAAAATTTATTTAATTGATTTATTAAATCCAACTTTAATTCTGTCCTTGGACGGGACAACCACCTAGTCCAAGCATAAATATAAATAGAAATATAAATAGGTGGTGTATTACTATTAAGTTTAGTAACACTAAAATAACAATTTAAAACTTTTAATATTTGATTTTCTAAATTATTGGAATATAAAGCTGATCTGTAGCTTTTAAATAGGTACAACATGCCATCTCAAAAAAGCCATCTCAAAAAATATCATCTCAAATTTAATTTGAGATGACATTTTTTGTGTTAGTGATTTTAAATAATAAATAAAATAAAATAAAATAAATAATAAAATAGTTATATTCACATATAATTTTATAATGCTGCATCTCAAAAGTACACAATCTCAATTATGTCATTTTGAGTCAAATTAATTAAATCTTATTTTGCTAACTTTATTTACATATGAAATCACTTAGTGTGGTGTCATGAATGACATTTCAATACTTTTATTGAAAACCCAAGAGTTGAACCCTAGTTCCCTGAAAGCGGATTGAACTCTCCAGGACAGTCCAGGACCTGCCAATACGTTAAGTCACAGGCTTGAATTGTTAAATTACTCCGCAACCTGCCGGCCTACTACGGAGGATTCCCTGAATAGTTGCCAGTCTGCTGCCAAAATGGTGCCAATGAAGACCCATACCTAAAAAGGAGATGTAATCTGGCTAAAGAAGGTTGGGGAAGGACCTACTGCCAACCTGCCAAGAGCCAATACTGGAGTTTCAAAATCAACATTGGAAACCCTGGAATCAAATCCTGACCCTCCAAAGGCTACTTGAGTCACGTAAAGTGGACGGGAACCCGCCCACTTGCTAAATTGCAAACCCAAGTTAACAAGTTACTCTGAGACCTGCCAGTCTCCCAAGGACAATCCCCCAAATAGTCACCAGATTGCTGCCAACCTTGAGCCACCAAAGATCCAAACCTATGCAGAGGTTGCAGCTTGCCTTAAGGAGGTTAAAACAAAACCTATTTTTAACTCTGCCAATGACCACCAGCAACTGCCAGTCTTCTGTCCAGAAGGGATAGTACAATTGAACTACTCAGGTGACATAGTGAACAGTGGCAGTAGAATAAAGCATTGCCACTTCTATTTGCCAGAGCAGGCACAACCTGGATCTGCTGCCCTCAAGACTCCAAGCCAAGATCCATGCCCCGCCAGTGCCTTGTCTGCAAACCTGAACCCTGCAAAAATCAAAAAAGCAAAGTCCCATGGCATAAAAATCCTGACGGTATGGTGATGACCACATTGTCATTTTCAATAATAAAGTTTTATGAAACTTTGGTTTGAACAAATCTTACCCTATCTAGTCTTAGTGATCTACCATCTTAATTCCAGTCAAGTAGACTACCAGGTTGCTGCCCCCTCCAGAGACCAACCTGCCAAATTGCCCCAGGCATTATACTGTCCCCTGGGATCCCCCTTTGGACCTGTGCACTTTATCAAGTACCCTCCAAACCCAGCCTACGCCGAGTTCAACTTGGAAAACATACTCCTTGCTGACCCCCTGGCAAGAACTAGAGAAACCAAAACAATAGGTTGAGAAGGAAAGTGGTATGTTAGGCCGCCCAGATTGTTCAAAGACAAGTACAACTACCTACCAGCGTACTTTGTTCCCATGACTCCACCCTTAACCCCTAGACCAGACTGCCCACTGGAATCCCCTGCCGCCGCCAAGACCACCTCTACCCAACTGTTTGGAGTACTCTATATTACTTTGACAGGGTTGGTGGATTCCATGGTCCCCAACTCCGGACCCTGGTCCTTGCTCGGGCAATCTGTCTCTTACATTATCAAGTTAGCACCCATTCTATGGTGGGCCTTACCTGCTGGCTTGGCCGTACCTCACCCCAAGCCGCCCAATGCCTCTACCTATGACTGGCTCCCTGAAATTATGACAATCTTTTACAAACACAGTAACCTGGGCCCTAAGATGTTGTTAACACTTGGGGCAACTTGTATGCTTTTTTTTTGTGATAATCACTTATTACACCCATAAGACAATTACCTCCCTGATACTCTCATGGATGAAGAACCAACCCGCCAAAGAATTGAAAGACCCTGAACCTGGTGAAGAACCCCAGAACCCAGCCACGTCACAAGTGCGGAATGTGATAGTGAACCGGACCACAACCAAGGTGGATATCCCCAGATGGGCAAAATCACTTTAGAAGAAGCTTGCCAAGCCATGCCAGTCCTCTGCCTCCACTTCCAAACCAATTCCAACGTCTACCCCAGTGACACTGAGAAAGTCTTGGGGGTGACTGCTATGCTATCAGGAGACGCACTGGATTGGTTCAGGAAAGCCACCGCCAAAGATGTTGAATTTTGCCTGGACTATTCAAAATTTGAGGCCAAACTCATGAGCACTGGCAATGACCAAGACACCATATACTATGCGCTGAACTTGATGTTAGAGATCCGACAAGCAAACCACCCTATCTAAGCCTATATTGATGAGTTCCTTAAACTTAAGATGCACACCCAACTTGAAGATGAACTATCCGCCATTATCTTCAGAAAAGGAGTTAACTTGGCCATGAAAGACCTGTTGAAGCACCACCCGCCTACACTGAGCCTGGAGGAACTACTACCCCTATGCAAAGGCCTGAGTCTAAACCAAGAATGACAGAACTTGTAACCTGCCCAAGCTGGCAGGACCATGACACTCAATTGACCATGAATGTCCCCTGACAAGTTATAACATCACTATCAAGATGAGTTGTGTTTCTACTACCATGAGGCTGGGCACCTAACCAGAGCATGCCCTAAGAAGAATACACCTCCTCTATCCTTGGCAAAAATAAATGCCTCTGCGCAATCTTACAAATTCATCCAAATGACCATAGACTGTGTGGGAATCAAGCGCCAGATTGAGGCCTTTATTGACACAAGAGCTGATGAAAGCTTCATTGACGCCAACCTGGCAAAAGAATTAGGATTAACAGCTTCAGAGCGCAGCCTACAAGTAACCATGGGAAACAGTTCCCTGGACACTGGTTACAAGTGTGAACAGGAACTTCCTTTGACTATTGGACAGAACATGTATCCAACCCCCTTGATCCTCTTGCTGGGACTGCCACATCCTCTAGTGCTGGGAGACTCATGGTTGGACAGACATGGCCTGATTCTAAACTATTGTGAGCAGACCACCACCTTGAGACGACCTGAGTCTTGTGATACTGTTCCATTCTGTATAAGCCATGGCAGAGCACCAAACAACAGACTCTTAACTATAAAGATGGAACCCAGCTTTGGGACACTACCCACCGCCTTGCAGAAATGAGGCCATGTATTCAGCAAAGAAGAAGCCACAAGACTACCCAGCCACTCAATCTACAACCACACTATAGATCTGCTACCAGGTACCCAACTACATCACAGCCCCATATATAGTTGCAACCACCGTGAGCAAGTGGCCTTGAAAGCTTACCTGGAGGATATGACAAAAAAGGGTTTCATCTGAGTGTCAAAAGCACCCTGCTTGTTGCCCATGCTGTTTGTAGGGAAAAAGGATGGCAGAATGCGTCCTTGTATAAACTACCATAAACTGAACAGCATTACAGTGAAGAACCGCTACCCCATCCCTAACACTGATGACCTTTGTGATGTACTGACTGGAGCCCAGGTGTACTCAAAAAGTTGACCTTTGTGATGCCTTCAACCAGATCCAAATCAAAGATGGAGACAAATACAAGACAGCTTTCAAAACCAGATATGGGTTGTACAAGTACCTAGTAATGCCATTTGGTCTCTGAAATGCCCCCAGCACTTTTCAAAGGATGATCAACACTGTCCTAGGGGAGTATCTTGGCCACTTTTGTGTTGCATACTTAGACAACATCCTCATCTACAGCAAGACTCACGAGGAACACCTGCACCACCTGGACCTTATACTAGAGAAACTCTCCCAAGAAAACTTACACGCCAAGCTTAAGAAATGCAAATTCTTCCAGTCTGAGGTTGAATTCCTGGGATACGTAGTGAAGACGGGCAGTTTTTCAATGGCACAGGACAAAGTAGAAGCAATAACGTCTTGGCTGATGCCCAAATGTAGGAAAGATGTGAGAAGCTTTTTGGGCCTGGCAAATTATTGCAGGGATTTCATCCAAAAATTTTCTCACATCACCCTGCCCCTGACCCGCCTGTGCTCTAACAAGGTCCCCTTTGTCTGGACTCTGGAATGCACCACTGCTTTTGAGACCCTGAAACTTGCCTTCATCTCTGCCCCCGTTCTGGCCATGCCCAACCTGTCCAAGCCATTCATACTGAAAACCGACACATCCAACTTTGTGGTGGGCGGGGTCCTTCTTCAGGAAGGAGGGGATAGTATGCTACATCCTGTAGCATATTACTCTGAGAAGATGCAGCCTGCCAAAGGAAACTACCCAATCTACAACAAGGAGATGCTTGCTATAATAAAGACCTTAAAACATTGGTGCCAATACCTATGTGGCGCCGAGTTTCCAGTAAAGGTCCTAACCAACCACAAGAACCTGGTTTTTTTCTTTAAACCCAGACAGCTGAACCAAAGACAGGCCAGATGGGCCTTGGAACTGGCCAACTACACCTTGACTATTGACTACAAGCCTGGGAAGGTGAGCATGGTACCTGACGCCCTGAGTAGAAGAGCTGATCTGACCCCTTCCTCTGCAGAAACCAAGGACCACAACACACATGGACTCATTGACCCTGCCAGCCTAGGTATCCAATTGATGTACCTGAAGATCATGGCCCACAAGCCTGACATAATCAAGGCACAGAAACGAGACAAATATTCAGCAGAACTTGTTGACAACTTGACCTCAGACCTAGAGAGCCACCACCACAAGAAAGGATTTTTGCTAAAAGGATCCACCCTGCTATTACACAACCGGATCTATGTACCAGAAGGTGAAACAAGGACCAAAGTACTCATTGATTATCATGACTCAGAGATGGCTGGCCACCCTGGCAGACTCAAGACACTCTGAGGAATCAAGAAGAATTACACTTGGCCCCAAATGGACAAAGATGTGGCTGCCTACATCAAAGGCTGTGAGACATGTGAAAGAACCAAAACCCGTAGATCTAAACCTGAAGGCCTGCTAAGACCACTAGACATACCAGCGGGACCCTGGCAGTCTGTTTTAATGGATTATATTGTAGAACTGCTCCTCTCCAATTTGTTCAATGCTATCCTGGTCATGGTAGATAGGTTTACTAAGATGTCCTATTTTATCCCTACCACCACCCACTGCACTGCTGCAGAGACAACCAGACACTTCCACAACCACATCCTAACTCAACACGGTACTCTGGCGGAAATCATCACTTTTAGAAGACCCCAATTCACCTCCAAATACTGGACTCAGGTGATGAAGGACTTGGGTGTAAAGCGCTGTGTATTAACCTCCTACCACCCACAGACCAACAGCCAGACTGAACAAGTGAACCAAATACTTGAACAATACCTACAATGCTATGCCAACGCCAACCAAGATAACTGGGCGGAGATGCTACCCATGGCACAGTATTCTTACAACAGCAAAGACCACACATCTACCGGAATATCCTCCTTCAGAGCCAATTATGGCTTTGACCCATCATGGGACCCCAGTATTGGTAGTAAAGAAATAGACCTGTCAGGACAAACCTGGATTGAACAGATACACGGCACCCAAAAAACCTGCCTTAAGAATCTGACCTGTGCTATTCAGACTTATAAGGCGTTTGCAGACAAAAAGAGGACCCCTGGGAAACCACTGAAGGTAGGAGACAAAGTCTATTTGGACTCTCAAAACGTGCCCCTGACTGTTTCCAGTTGGAAGTTAGCCCACAGAAGAGGTGGCCCCTACAAGATCACCAAGCTAGTAGGTGAAGTAGCATTTGAACTAGAATTACCCCTAGTGGAAAATAAATAACATCTTCCACCGCGCGCTTCTATTCAAGAAAGAAGGAAACTTACTCCCCCACCAGAAACTCAAGACTGAACCCCCTCCCATCCAAGTAGGACGCTCCAAAGAATACAAAGTTGAATATGTTCATGGGGACTGTACCCATTATAAAACCCTCCAGTACTACATCAAGTGGAAGGGATACCCACCCGAGTAAAGCACCTGGGAACCATTAAGCAACCTACCCAACACCCAACTAGCAATCTGACAATACCTTGAGAAGAAGGCCAGTAAGGAAGGGACCCCCAGAAAGGAAGGGGATGATGTCATGAATGACATTTCAATACTTGTATTGAAAACCCAAGAGTTGAACCCCAGTTCCCTGAAAGCGGATTGAACTCTCCAGGACAGTCCAGGATCTGCCAATACATTAAGTCACAGGCTTGAATTGTTAAATTACTCCGCAACCTGCCGGCCTACTACAGAGGATTCCCTGGATAGTTGCCGGTCTGCTGCCAAACTGGTGCCAATGAAGACCCATACCTAAAAAGGAGATGTAATCTGGCTAAAGGAGGTTGGGGAAGGACCTACTGCCAACCTGCCAAGAGCCAATACTGGAGTTTCAAAATCAACATTGGAAACGCTGGAATCAAACCCTGACCCTCCAAAGGCTACTTGAGTCACACAAAGTGGACAGAAACCCGCCCACTTTCTAAATTGCAAACCTGATTAACAAGTTACTCCAAGACCCGCCAGTCTCCCAAGGACAATTCCCCAAATGGTCACCAGATTGCTGCCAACCTTGAGCCACCAAAGATCCAAACCTATGCAGAGGTTGCAGCTTTCCTTAAGGAGGTTAAAAAAAAACATATTTTTAACTCTGCAAATGACCACCAGCAACTACCAGCCTTCTTTCCAGAAGGGGTAGTACAATTGAACTACTCAGGTGACATAGTGAACAGTGGCGGTAGAACAAAGCATTGCCACTTCTATTTGCCAGAGCAGGCACAACCTGGATCTGCTGCCCTCAAGACTCCAAGTCAAGATCCATGCCCTGCCAGTGCCTTGTCTGCAAACCTGAACCCTGCAAAAATCAAAAAGCAAAGTCCCATGGCATAAAAATCCTGACGGTATGGTGATGACCACATTGTCATTTTCAATAATAAAGTTTTATGAAACTTTGGTTTGAACAAATCTTACCCTATCTAGTCTTAGTGATCTACCATCTTAATTCCAGTCAAGTAGACTACCAGGCTGCTGTCCCCTCCAGAGATCAACCTGCCAAATTGCCCCAGGCATTATACTGTCCTCCAGGATCCCCCTTTGGACCTGTGCACTTTACTGAGTACCCTCCAAACCCAGCCTACGCCAAGTTCAACTTGGAAAACATACTCCTTGCCAACCCCCTGGCAAGAACTAGAGAAACTGAAACAATAGGTTGAGAAGGAAAGTGGTATGTTAGGCCGCCCAGATTGTTCAAAGACAAGTACAACTACCTACCAGCGTACTTTGTTCCCATGACTCCACCCTTAACCCCTAGACCAGACCGCCCACTGGAACCCCCTGCCACCGCCAAGACCACCTCTACCCGAATTTTTGGAGTACTTTATATTACTTTGATAGGGTTGGAGGATTCCATGGTCCCCAACTCTGGACCCTGGTCCTTGCTCAGGCAATATGTCTCTTACATTATCAAGTTAGCACCCATTCTATGGTGGGCCTTACCCGCCGGCTTGGCTGCACCTCACCTCAAGCCGCCCAATGCCTCTACCTATGACTGGCTCCCTGATATGTGGGGTGTGTTTACGCCATCTCAACTTTACGTCATCTTGAATCAAAATATTTATCTTTAACTAAAATAAGCCTACTCCCACACTAAAACAAAGCCTATTGTATACAATCAGAAGCTATTCCTATAGTATTAATCCAAGACACTTATAATAGGAACAACCTTAAATAACTCTACTAAGGCAGTCTTACTAGTGATTATCTGTCAGGATTGACAATTCTTTTACCCTTAAAACCCAGGCCAAAGGACGGGGTTTGAATCCTGAACCTAAATATCTGCAGGCCGCTGAGCCTGGGGACTGAAGGGCTGCCTGCCTGCGTTTCCCTGGGGTCAAACCCCCACAAGCTGAGGCCAAGAATGATGGCCTGAATGGCAAAGCAAGCCAAACCAAAGGAATCATTGCCCCAAATGGAGGAGTAATCAAGGCACCTAATGTAGGCAACAAAATTCCTACCATTAGCTTCATGAGCTTGAAGTCTATGCTAGTGACCAATCAAGAGCCATCCCAAGAAGAAGGCACAGGCCCGTGGACTGAACCCATGACCACAACTCTAGAGCAAGATAATCAATTTGAGATCTCTGACCAATGAAAGAACTCCCAGCCTGAGTGCCATTTTGCCGCCTTTGAACCCAAGCACCCAGATCCCCCAGGCCCACATTTCCCAATGCCCTGATGAACCCCCATAGAAAATATTAAGTTTGAAAGTGGGGTGTTTATATAGACCAAAGGACCCTGCACTCCAAATTTATCACCATTTTTGAATAAAGGTTATGTTATTTTGGCTTACATAGCTATTGCCTTATTTTGTCTTTTCCATCTATCAAATCAGTACAAGATCCTCCTGCCCTTCTGCCTGCAGATTCCTGTCCTCCAGGTGTTCCCTTTGGCCCTGTCCACTTCACAGAGTACCCTCTGAAACCTGAATATAAGGATTACACCCCAGGAAAGATCCCCAAACTAGATTCCTTGGCCTGCATACAATTCACAGTTAGATACAACCATCAAGGTCCCTGGATATTATCAACTCCCAAGTTGTTTAGAGGCAAATTCAACTACCTGACTGCCTACAAACTCTGCATGGAACTGCCTGTGACCCCCAAGCCAATGCCTGCCTCCTCACCCAACCTCCCAACTAATCACACTGGCAAGCTGTTTGGGATTGTGTACATCACCCTCACAGGGGTGATTGACATTATAATTCTGGCTGCTGGCCTGTGGTCCTGGGTGGGGAAGTCCTTCTCATACCTCTTTAACTTAGCTCCCCTCTTGTGATGGGCTTTACCTGCAAAACCCCTGTCCTGAGTGACCCCCAAAACCAACAGGCTGGCCACCCAAGACTGGATCCCTGACATGATCATTATTTGGTAAAAAAACCACTTTTGCTATATGTAATTTATAACTTATATATACATGGATACATTGATAGGGGTTTCTTTAATAAAATATGTTATTGTTGATTTTAATATAAAAGAGATGATTACACTATTTTGATTTATATCACTTCAAATTCCACCAGGTTTCATATCATTCAATTGATTTGATGCGCACAATGGATAGGTGAAAACAAGGAGAAATTACATATGATACCACAGCACGCTATATCAATTCCCCTGTTGCAATTATTGCTTTCCACTTTTAAAAAGTACCATTTCATGTCAAAAACCACTTAAGTAATAAAGTAAGAAAACTTACAAAACTTTGTAAATATGTATTTTTAATCTTCTCTAAACAGCTGAGTAGTTTTTAACCCCAGTTGCATAAGCTAGTTTAAAGATATTCAAGTTTTACTCTTTGGCCCAATTGAGGTAGCTCCATTGTAGATTTCTTAATTAAATATAAAAATGTGTAAAATCACTATGTTTTTTAGCTACAACATCTCAAATATGCCATTTTGACTGCAAGTTTTCAGTCAAAAATCAAAGTTTTACATACTTGCGCTACTAATAAAAATTTTAATTTTACAAAATAAAAAACTTTCAAATTTTGATAGTATATATTTTTGAGCTTTTTATACAATTCTATATAAAAATATTTACTACTTTTATATAAAACACATTCCCATTTTTTACTTTTAAAAAAATACAAAATTGCTCATATTTTGATACTAATTTCACTTTAGATGCCTCTCATGTCAATCATTAAAGCTACGCCCAAGGCCTCCAAGGGCAAGGCCAATCCTCAAAAAGTCAAAAAAGCCAAAACTGCCTCCAAGAAGCAGCATGCTAAGGCTAAATCTCCTCCCAAGACACCCACACCCTCACCAGGGTATGAGGAAACAAGCCCAACTCCTCCCCACTCTCCATTTGTGTACTCTCCCTTTGATCCTCAAGAGAAGCTGTTTGATTTTGATTACCACTCTGACCCCAAATCAGAGCCTGAGGAAAAACCTGAGCAGGAACCTGAGCCTGGTGCTCCTTAAGATGACCAAAGTGAGATATAGGATATTAACACTGTCCACAATATTTGCAACAGGAATAACACCTTTGCTGTGCCTACTACTTTTCTTGTAAGCTACCCTATTGTGTCAAAAAAGAGAGGTGCCAGCTTTGTTTATAAGAGTTACAGCTTCAACTGTAGTGACAAAAAGAAGCCCATCTGCCAACATCACTATAAATGTGATACTATTGTAACCAAATTTCCCTCCTTGCCTACCAATGTATCTCACAATACACAGGAGGCGCTCAATAAGCCGCCCCCTGACATATCTAATGGAATGAACCAATTTGATGGCAATATCAAGCTGCAGGCACTTTCTCCTAACTAGGAGTGCTATCAATTTGACTTGTTGAGCCACTCATAAGTTATTCCTTGGCTTCAAACCTTACATGGAACATGCCACTATGCCACCCCCTGTGGCCTTGTGGCTTTCCCCATATGGTATATTAGTCACAATATTCTACAAAAAATACATCTTATTCTATTCATTCTTGTCCTTTCTATTGGACTGTTGTCTTTTCCAATCAAATACTGAACTCTAACTGGTTCAGTTGCAACAGTAGTAGCAGCGGTAGGTTCACAACCTATCTAAGAAAAAATCCCCCCAAGAAAGGACAGAGTACAGGCTGTATGGCTACTCCCCACCAAGAAACTTTCCTTCCAATCCCTGAGGGGGACATCCCTGAAGAGTATGTTATTTACCAGGACCAGCTGGTGCTCACAAACATGTACAATTGTCTCTGCCTAGGTCAGCGCAACACAAGTGTCACCCTGCCTCAATCAGATCTTTAGCAACACATGTTAAATCTCCAGCTTGAGTCTTTTGCAGGTGGTGTAGAAGGAGCTGAAATTGTTAGCTGGCTCCATTCTACCAAAACTTTCCTTCACATCTGACAAGTACCTGAAACCATGTGGTTTGCCACTACATCTGGGCGCCTTATGGGGCCTGCTACAGTGTGATTTACCAACTGGGCAAGCCAAGAGCTATATCTCATGTGGGCATCATTCAGGGACAATGCAAAATCCCGCTACAGTGAAACCTTTTCACCCATTGTAGTGAGAGCTCCTCTCCTGGCCATCAAGCAGACTGTCATGCCCTGCCCCAAAGGACAGGCTTTTTAGTATTTATTTAATTTTTGGTCTCTTTTTATCTTTCTTTATTTTATTTAAAATATTTAAAATTAGACTGTTAATAATTTACTACTTTAAGTCTGTTACTGTCACAAGTGACAAACTTCTGTTGACCATGCTCATAGGAAAACCTCAACTACAGGATTCAAACCCTGATACCCTGCGGGCTGCCAGCCTGCAGGACCAGCCACCCAGTTGCCTGCAGATTTTTGGGCTCAAACCAGAGCAGGAATTGACTTTGGGGAATCCCCTAGAGCTTGATGAACCAAAACCACCTACATTGACACTCCCTAAGCTAAAGGTTCCTGTTAAACCAGCCAATCAGCAGGTGGGCCAAGCCATAGATCCCAAAATAACTCAGGCCACCACAGAAGGGGAAACAAAGAAACTTCCTATAGAACACGGGCTGCCCAGAGATGACCAACCCCACAACCTGACAAGGAAATTTGAGTATTCTCAGTTCAAATCAGCCAATTAATTAACTCATGCAAAGGATGCCACCAAGGACTGGAAAAACCTGGTAGACAGCAGCACCTGGGTCAAAAAAATTTGTAAAAGTTTACCCATGGCAGATGGGCATACTTATACCCTGGACCACCAGGAAGTTGCCCATTGCCATTCTTGCAATAAAGTGACATGAACCTTTGGTTCAACCAGGTTATTCCATATTTGATTTTAGTTCTATTTTATTTGCAATCCACCTCCTGCAGCTCCTCACCTTCTGCTTACCCAACCCAAGAAACTCTGGACCAGCCACCCAAACTCTATTGCCCACCAGGAGCTCCCTTTGGCCCGGTACATTTCACTGAATACCCACCCAACCCAGCACATTTGGTGTTCACCTTAGAGGAAATCCTAATCTATGACCCAGAGGCTAGAACTAGAGAGACAGGAACTTTTTACAGAGAGGGCACCAAAGTTACTATACCTCCTCTGCTATTCCGCAATAATTACAACTACCTGCCTGCTTATTTTGTTCCAATGACACCACCTCTCACCCTGTGGCCCAACCGCCTGCAAGAATCTGTTGCGGCCAATGAATCCACTTCCACCCAGATATTTGGAGTAATGTATATTACTCTTACTGGCTTGATTGATTTGATGGTACCTGCAAGCAGACCTTGGGCCCTCCTGGGCAAATCTTTATCTTATATTGTAAAGTTAGCACCAATCTTGTGGTGGGCCCTTCCTGCTGGGCCTGCAGGCTGTCTGCCCACAAGTTCCCAAGAACCCCCCCCCCATAGGTTGGATCCCTGACAGTTACCTTAATCTTAGCGTCAATTTGAGTTCAAATTGCTGTTGTCTTCCCCTTTCCTTTCAGCTATTATGTTGGCTTATAATTTTCTAGTTTAAAGTTAGAGAATTTAATTTTTGCTCACCTTTTTGTAACTCCTGGTTACGTTGTTGCCGCTCCCACCAGCTTCACGTTGTAGATCTCTTTCAAACTGGGTTTCTGTTCTCTCCTTTTACTCCAGGTCTATACCCAACTTCTCCAGTTGCTCCTGTCCTTGGCTGCTTCTCCACAACTATCAATCTTCAACCAAGAAGGCTTTAATATAAATAAAAAGCTTGTGAAGAGTAGGCTTTAGGCCAAAATTCTGAGTGATTTCTTACCTTCAATCTTTATCAATTTTTAACTTGAGATCTTAATTTTTAGAAATTTTACACTTTTTATTAATTCATTTTAATTTTTGTCTTTTCTCTTCTTGAATAAATGAAGTTGTAAAACAGCAAGCCTTAGGCTTGTTGTATCCATTATTTTCCCTTAAGGAATCTTTTAATAGTTATATGTACCATTTTGCTGATGGAGAGTATCCCAATATTGACATTCCCTTAGTTACTAATTGTTCACTCTTAAATACCTTGTTTTATCTTCTTTGTTTAAGATTTTTAAACTCTATCACTCCTTTTGTAACCCAGTATAAGTTCTCAGAAGGATTATGTAAAATCATATTATAGACAGTTCCTACCTTTTTATACCTTCTGAATCTAAATCCTAATGCTCTACACTCTTTAGCTTATAACCTTGCACCATTATGGGCAAGACCTTGCACAGACAGGATCTGTCCCCAAGTATCTGGCGGCTTGGCAGCAAGCCCTAGCCGCCCCAGAAGCTTTCACCAATGAGAATTTCATGCTCCTCACTTTAATAGTCAATGGGCTCAAACCCCATATCTGCAAGTGGGTTCCTGTGGGCTGTTGTACCTCCATTGATGACTGCTATAAGGCCATAATGGAGACCAATAATCAAGCTTCAAAGAGGTTCCGCAGATCCAACAACACGCCACCTCAGTCTTGTTCTGCACCTGGAAGTGCCCACAATCAAGTGGGCCGCTGCCAGTCTCACCAGCAGAAGAATAGGGCCAAGAGTTCCTGCAAGGGGGAGCTCCAGTTAGCGCAAATTAATGACCCGGGAAAAGCCTGGGGGTTGTAGATACAAGAGTTTCTGCAACCCCACTTGATCCCTACTCCCAATCTCTTCTCGCAAAAAAACTCCTGTGATTACAATGTGCACAATGTTGAGACCCTCAATGTATTACAGGTCCATAGTGACAACTCTGTCCTCCAAGCAAGTCATTCTTCAAATAAAATCACCCGCTTGGCCTACCCCTTCTGTTTCTGTGGGAACATCCACAAACTTTTGGTAGACACTGGGGCCAACCACACCATGGTCAACCAGGACTTTACAGATTCTCAGCAACTAGACCAAGTGCCTAGCTGATTCAAAGCAGTACAAGTAGCCAACTCCCACAGAGTGGCAATTACCCATGAGACTGTACTCTTCTCTGTGAGAATGGGGAACATCCAGGTTAAGCTCTCTGGGCCAATCATGGCAGGGCTCAGCCACAACGTCATTGCTGGTCTTGACTGGCTCCAGCACAGCCACCCCTATATCAACTGGGATACATGTGTAATTACACTCAACAGAAATGTGGTGGGCTTCCAGATCTACCCTATCAAAATGAGCAAGTTACTCCATGATACTGTATTTTCCAGACTCACAGAAAAGGGTACATACAACTTCAAGGGGGGAAGCTTGAATTTAATCAATGCTCAGTTGAAGTCATTTGCTCTGAACCACTTGATGCCCCTCCCTCAAACACTACACCTCCACCAGCACTTGCAGCTCTTCTTGAGGAGTACAAGGACGTCTTTAGTGAAACATTAGACCAATTACCTCCTCCCAGAGAAATACAGCATGCTGTCCAATTGCAAGGGTCACTGCCCAATGTATGTCCCCTTTATTGTCTAACACCCAAAGAAGACAAGACTCTCTATCAACACCTTGTAGATGCGCTCAATAAGGGCTTTATCCACCCCTCTCTCTTGCCATACGGGGCTACAGTCTTCTTTGTAGCTAAATAAGACAGGACCCTTTGATTGGTAACCAACTACCTTGCTCTAAACAAGGTGACTGTCAAAAACAAATACCCCTTACTGCTAATTGACAGCCTGTTTGACATGCTCACAGGTACAAAGGTCTTCAGTAAGATTGATCTCACCCTGGGGTACAACCAGGTCTGCATTGCACCAGGGGATGAGGCAAAAACTGCCTTCTGAACACACTACAGGTATTTGAGTGTAGTGTCATGGACTTTGGAATGATCAACACTCTCTCCACCTTTGCCATTTTATGAAAAAAGTATTTGAGGATTTGATTGGAAATGTGTTGTTATGTACTTTGACAACATTATTGTATTCAGTCAAGATCAAAACACAAATCTCCAACATCTTTGTGCTGTCCTTGATACCCTTTGCAAAAACCAGCTGAAGGCCAAGCCTTCCAAATGCAAATTCCTCAGGTCAGAGCTCCTATTCCTTGGACACACCATCTCTTCCCACAGAATAAAGCCCAGCCCTGCCAAAATTAAGGCAATGACTAGCATGCCACCCCCACCAATGTGGGCCAGGTGCGTACCTTCTTGGGCATGGTTGTCTATGTGCAAAAGTTCATCCCCAACTGCAGAAAACTAATTGCACCCCTCACTGAGCTCTTAAACACAAATAAGTGCGTCCATTGCACACCTGTCAGAGATCAAGACTTTGAGAAATTGAAGCAGAAGCTTACCACTATACCTGTACTACAATTTTGTAATTGGAACTGCCAGTACAAACTCAAGACTGACGCCTCTGACAGGGCCATAGGGGGCGTACTACGGGCAGAAACTGACAAAGGCGTCTTCCTCCCCGTGGCATATGAGTCCAGGAAGCTCACTGACTCAGAACAACATTACCATATACACAACAAAGAGTTTTCAGCAATTGTATACTGTGTTGAGAAATGGCGCTGCTACCTGGAAGGGGCCACCTTTCAACCCCAAGTCCTTACAGATCACAAGTCGCTCCATTACTTCAACATGCAGTCCTACTTGACATGCCACCAAGCAGGTTGGGTTGACCGCCTGTCCCCCTACCAGTTGTGCATCAAATAAAAGCCTGAAAATGAACTTGTAATAGCTTACACCCTCTCCAGACTGTATGTAGCGTCCATCACAGAAAATGACAGCCTAGACCCAGACTGGCCCATGCCTTATCTATGTCTGGAAGCTACTCAATACAAAGGCCTTAATTCTGTGACTATCTTCAAGCTGAAGGACAACAAAAGGCATTTTACCACTGAAACTGATAACGTCTGCTGCTGGGCAGAGACAGGTGAAAATACGCCTTACAACCCCACCACACAACAAGGGGATACCATACTACACTATCACCACACTTTAGGTCACATCAGAGGACGTAACCTCTTTAAAATCATGAAGCATAAGGTTTGGTGGCCCTGTATGCGCTAAGACATCTTGGACCTCCTTAAAACATGTGTGTTGTACAAAAAGAACACATCTAAACCTGCCCCTCCTAAGTCTGTCCTACCCATCAAAGCCATGTAGCCCTTCAAACAGTGGGACTTTGACATTGTGGGACCGCTCCCCAAAGACAGATTAGGCAAGAAGTGCATCATTACGGCCATCAACTACTTCATCTGTTGGCCAGTAGCTTGGGCAACCACCAATCATACCGTCACCACCATCACCTGCTTCATTGGCAAAGAAATTGTGGCCTATTTTGGGCATCCCAAACGTCTTATCACGGATGGCAGACCCAAGCTTGTAGGGAACATCATGAAGGCATGCTGCGCCAAGAATGTCCTCTAAAGAATAGTCACAACTCCCTACCATCCCCAAGCCAGTGGTTGCGTAGAGTGCCAAAATGGTTTGTTGGTCCAACTGATTGCCAAGCTCCCACAAGAGCACCCCAACACCGCGTGGACTGAACACCTGCCCACTGCTCTACTCATCTTACAAGCAAGAATCAAAAGGGGCACCTGGTTTAGCCCCAGAGCCCTGGTCTTTGGAACCCCTGACAGCTTGATGGGGGTAGAACAAGGGAAATTACAATCCTTGGTTCCTGAGAAACCTCCCTTGTTGACTACTCCCTCCCTGAGCCAGTGGCGTGTCAAGGCCTGAGACATTGAGCACAAGCAAATTGAGGGAAGGACAAAACACCTTGAGGCTAGGTACACCGTAGGCAATCACGTCTATGCCCTCAAACCCAATTCTTCCATACTAGAACCCAACCACTTGAGACCCTTCAAGATAGCCGCGGTCTACAACAACCACACAACCAACTTGAAGACACCCACAGAAATATCAAAAAGCTTCACCATGATTGCTTGCGCCCCTGCTGCGCCATCCCCACACAAAGGTTGTTTGTGAAGACCTTCCCAGATCTCCTGCAGACTCTGATCCTGGTGTCTGACAACAAGCAGGGGGCAAGGGGGTGTTTTAACCAAGTTTTCCTCCTTGCCTGCCAATGTATCTCACAATACACAGGGGGCGCTCAATAAGCCGCCTCTTGATGTATCTAATGGCATGAACCAATTTGATGGCAATATCAAATTGCAGGCACTTTCTC
The DNA here is from genome assembly GCA_014839935.2 of Entomophthora muscae. NCBI lineage: Eukaryota > Fungi > Entomophthoromycota > Entomophthoromycetes > Entomophthorales > Entomophthoraceae > Entomophthora > Entomophthora muscae. Next base: position 5,869 of record QTSX02005686.1, on the reverse strand, counting down.
CTAATTAGAAGCACTACCAATTTGACTTGTTGAGCCCCTCACAAGTTATTCCTTGGCTTTAAACTTTACATGGAACACACCACTATGCCACCCCCTATGGCCTTGTGGCTTTCCCCATATGGTATATTAGTCACAATATTCTATAATAAAATACATCTTATTCTATTCATTATTGTCCTTTCTATTGGACTGTTGTCTTCCCCAATCAAATACTGAACTCTAACTGGTTCAGTTGCAACAATACCCTTGGCTTCCATGCAAGGCTAACCACCTATGAGGTTACCAGATTCAAGGCGTTAACTGTAGGCCACAACTAAAGTGAGCCTTTTGATCTTCTCTACCAACTCATCCCCTGGTTTCTTTGTCAAGTTATCCCAACAAAAAGGGACAAAACCTCCACTGAGGTGGTGAATGATGCCCTTCTCAATCTCAACAACTCCCAATTTTCCTCTGTTGGTGACACCGCAAAATTACAGAGTTACCTCACTGATCAGAGGTATGTTCTATGAGCACTGAAGGAGTCAGTGCTACCTCCATTGATCAATTGATCTTAATGAAGGAACAAAAACTATCTTGTCATGAGGAGCAATTCTTTTTTCATGATGAAAGCTCAAATGTAAATGAGTGTATCATCTGTTTTGCTACCTCCCAGAATTTATGCAACCTTCTCAAATGTAATAACTGGCTTGTGAATGGTACTTTTTCCACTTGGCCAAAGCTTTTCAGCCAGCTTTAAAACATTAACGGGCAGGTTGGCAATCTAGTCCTTTCCCTTGTTTTCTACTTTCTCCCAAATAAGAAGCAGGACATATGTCTGTGCTCTTATCATCCTAAAAACCAAACTTGATGAGATCATCCCAACCATCAAAGAGGAGCCCAAGGAGACCAGAGGGCACAAAAAGAAGGCCCAGTCACAGGAAAATTAAGCCACCCCAAACAAGAAGCAGCTGAAAAGCTTGCCCTACCAAGAATATCTGATAGTTGATTTTGATCAGGCTCAGGATAATGCTTTTATCCAAGTCTTTGAGAGCTCCCCTCAGGGATGCTATTTTCACTTCTGCCAGGAACTCTGCTGCTTCCTTCAGAAATGCTCATATCTTCATGAGCTCATCATTGCAGAAGGGATTAAAGAGGCTAAAGACGTCTTTAACTGCTTTGCTGCCCTTGCCCTAGTGAGAAAGGAGGAAATTAATGCCTTCTATGATGACTCATCTGCTATCCTTCATCATTGCCAACCAGGCAGCCTTTTCACCCCTTATTGAGTATTTTGAAACACAATGGTTTGGTATCTTCCAAGAAGCACACTATATACAAAAAGGCGGTGTGCAAAATCCAGTGGAACTGCTTCAAACAGGTAAAAGACAGCCTTATCAAGACCACCTCTTTCCTTGAAGGGTGGCATAGCTAATTTGCCACAAGAGCCCAGGTTAAGAAGCCCAAATTTAACAGGATTTTTATCCACCTCCAAACCCAGCAGACCATATCTACCTGCCTCTTTAAGACTGGTATGAAGACCAAGGGCAACCCCCTCAAGCAGACCAAGGCGGTAAAAAAGTACATTGAGATCAGCAAGGTGGTTCTTGCATACTATCCCAAGAATATAAAGCTTGAGCATCTCCAAGCCATCTCTGTTGCTCTTTTAACTAATGTATGAGTCTTTCCTAATAAACTATTGCACTTCTTTTTCTATCTTTTTTCTTTCTATTATATCTTTTTTGACTTTTCTTTATTATTTGTGACTATTATGTGCTTATTATAAAGTATATATTATAGATATAATAGACAAAAAGGGTTGTTTTTGGGTATATTTTGACTTTTGGGCTTTACACAAACTTGTTGCTTCTAACTGATCCTTTTTATTGAAGATTTGAAATCCTGAGGCTTTTTTAAGCCTGAATTGTCTTTTTGAACTTTTTTGTTGTTTTTTTATGTTTTTTTGGTGTTTAAAAAAACTAATTTTTAAAAATGTGTTGTTGAAACAGCAGGCTCAACCTTCCAGCAAGGTTCTGAGTAAACAGGTTTGTGACCCGTGATCCAATTATCCAGTCACCTGAAGCCAAGTTAGGAAGGCAACTAATATTTCCAAATACAATAACATGAACAGAAGCTTATTCTCCCCAGTGGGTGACTTGTTTTGGTGCTTGGCTCATTACAAGGATCAAGCCACCCCCTTCATCATCCCACTGTGTGATCTACACTATCATGTTCCTACTATCCACAATTCACAATGACTATATAATACCTATATATCAATAAAGAGTATTATCAAGTTTCCAAATATTTTCCCCCTTGTAACTCTGCTAAAACAGCACAGTTACAACATTGGTAGCAGAAGTAGGGTTTCCATCCTACTTTATCCCCCAAAATTCCTCCTGTTGCCTGTACTTGCTGCAGCAAACAAATCCTTGATAGAATCATGTCTGGCCTCCCGCTAGACTGGACTCTGTACACATCCGGCACTGAGATACCCAATGGCTTTGTCCTGTACCAGAACATGGTAACCCTGCTTCCCGCCTTCAATGCCCTGTCTGCACAAGGTTTCTTCCAAACACCCACCACCATTCCCTGAGCAACTGAAAAAAGTACCATGACCACCTACATAGCTCAGAGGCTTTGAAGCGCTGCCTTGGAACCTTTTGCTGGAGCCAACAACAATAACACCGCGGCATGGATCCAGTCTGCCCAAAGCAAGCTGGCCCAAATGGAATGCTCGAAGCAATTTTGGATTGAAGAAATCTCATCCAATTGACCCATAACACTGGTACCTGGTGCAACAAGTGGCACAAAGAACACACCAAGAGTTAGGACACCTTCAAGCAAGACTTCTTGGCAAGATTTGTGCTGAAAGACACCACATTTATGATCATCCACCAAGTGAAGAGCTTGACCCAAACTGGCATAGTGAAGGAGCTCACCTGCACTTACAAAGAACTCTGACTATATGCCCCCCTCTGATATGGCTTTTGACACTCCAGCTACCCATCTCATGTACTACAACACACTCAAGTCACATGTAATGAGACACAAAAAATTGGACCAAGTAACCAACTTGCAAAGTCTATATTGCAAGGCAGAGAAAGCAGAACAAATGTCCAACGCTCTTCATAAGGCACAAACTGGAAAGAGAGAGCAACCCAAAGATTCTCTCCCAGCTGGGAGTTCCAATTGACCACCCCCAGGAACAACAGCAGCAATGCAAACCAAAAAACCGCAGGTTCAAATGGACATGGGAATGGGGACAACAGCCAGTCAAACCAGACCCATTTCCATATCACTGCCACACAAGACAACCAAGACAAGGGAAAAGCCCAGGGAGAGCACTAAGCAAGCAAAGCTCTCATTGCACAACTCCTGACTTGCTAAATGATGAGTACCAACCTGAGGACGTAGACCAGTGCCCAATGATCCAAGTACCCTCAGAAGACCTGGTACTTTACACCATTGCCAGACATCCAAATAAACTGATATCTTATCCTTTATGCTTTTGCAGTTACACAGGTTCAGCACTCCTGGACTTGGGCGCAGATTAAACCCTATTTAACAGTAGCTTTGTAGATAATTTTAAGCTAGCCACTAATCTTTTGGGGATTAAAAACATGGTTTTAGCTGATAAACATCACATTGCCGTGACAAGGGAAACTTCCCCATTCTCTGTCATGCTAGAGAATCTGCATTCCACTATCCAGGGTCCCGTCATTGACTTTCCCAAGTTTGACATTGTACTGGGACTAGACTTCTTTGTGAAATGACAATCCCCATGTAGACTGGGCAACCTCTATACTGACCATCAAATGTGAAGGCGTCAACCACCAGATCTACCTTGATTCAGTGGACCAACTCCTACGCAACCATGTCTTTGTACACATCACAGAGACCCTGGACAAAAAGGAGAACCTCAAGGCAATTGACTGGGATCCTTGCCAGTACAAGATCATAAATTTCAAGGATCACCAGGACACCACTATACCTCAGGATTGTGAAATTGTAGCCTGTCACCCAGAAATCCTCAAAGAGGCTCTACCCGGGTTGCCACCAGAGAAACACATTCAACACTCTATCCAACTCAAGGGAGATGTACCCAAAGCACGTCCTATCTACCGTCTGACCCCAAACAAAAACAACACCCTATGTGCCTACCTCAAGGAAGCATTGAAGAAAGGACTTATCCACCCCTCACAGTCTTCTTTTGAAGCTGCCGTATTCTTTGTAGCAAAGAAAGATTGTACCCTGGCCCAAGTCACAGATTATTGAGCCCTAAAAAAGTTACTATAAATAATTGTTACCCACTACCACTCATTAACAATCTCTTTGACGCCTTGGGTGGCACCACAGTCTTCTCCAAGATTGACCTAACCGCAGGCTATAACCAGATCTGTATCAAGGAGAAAGACATCCCCAAAACAGCCTTCCACACTAAATACAATTTGTATAAGTGTGTGGTACTCAACTTTGTAATGAAGAATTCCCTGTCAACCTTTGTGACCTTCATGAATGAGGTGTTTGCCCCCCACATTGGCAAGCATGCCTTGGTATACCTGGACAACATCATTGTCTACAGCCCCTCAGTAGAACAACGCCACAAGGACTTGGAGGCAGTCTTTGCCACCCTGGCACAACATAAGCTACTAGCCAAGCCTTCCAAATGCTAGTTCTTCCGCAAACAGCTGCCCTTCTTGGGACACATAGTTTTGAAAGATGGCATTAAACCTGACAGCCAAAAAATCCAGGCAATTTTCAAAATGCCACCTCCAAAGGATAAGTCAGAACACCGCACATTCTTGGGAATGGTTGCCTATGTACAACAATTCATACCTAACTGTGGTGTCCTGACTGCACCTCTGTCTGCCATAACTGGTACCAAATCCAAGTTTTTATGGACCCCCAACATGACCTTTGCTTCAGAAATCTTAAGGAGAAACTCACAACAGCACCCATCCTGAAATACCCCAAATATGATGGAGAATATCAAGTGGAGACAGATGCCTTGGACGCATCCATTGGGGGAGTACTACAAATCAAAAACAATGATGATGATTTTCTGCCTGTAGCCTACAAATCATGCAAACTAACAGATGGCAAGTGCTGATACCCTATACATGACAAAGAATTGCTAGCAATTATGCACTGCCTGGTCAAATAGTGTTGTTACCTAGAATGGCAGGAGGAGTTCATGGCCTTGACAGACCACAAGTCACTTATCTACTTCAAAACCTAAGCAAACTTATCCTGCCGTCAAGCCTGCTGGATGGAACTTCTGGAGAGATTCAATATGCTCATACAATATAAACCTGGTCCAGAGCTTGCCATGGTGGACACACTCTTGCGCCTGTACGTCAGAGCCACAAGGGGCAAGAATGGGCTTGACTCAGACTGGCCTCTCCTGGTACTCCAGACAAAGGACAAAGGGTTTCCCCCTGGTACCACAGACATAACAAAAGAAACCGTCATTAAGAACAAGCACTTATTTTCAGATGTATATGGGACCCTACATCAAAAAATTTCCAACAGAACAACCATCTCTTATATTCCCACACATCAGTGTGTTGACACAATCCTACGTTACCACAGAGACCTAGGACACACAAAAAGCCGCAACCTCTAAAAATTCCTTAAACACAAAGCATGGTGGACAACCTTATACCAGGATGTCCAGGAAGTCTTAGACCAATGTGAGAAATTTGCAAAAAGCAATACCCCACCCAAATCAGTACTACCTATCCACACACAAATGCCCATCAAGGTGTGGGTCCTAGACATTGTGGGTCCTATGCCAGGGAAGCATAATGAAAAGAAATATGTTGTGATCTGAGGCGCAGCACAGAGTCACAACGGGAAATCCTAACCTTAGGATTGGGTTTGTACTAAGTCT